>PVJI01000093.1:0-368654 GCA_004026765.1 Micronycteris hirsuta | reverse complement strand
ACTGGCTCACACCGAGAGCTACAGGTGGTCTGCAAAACAGAGGTTTCGACTGTTTATCTGGAAGAACTAGCTAAACATCTAGCTAGGCATCTTCTAGCAGTTCCCACAACTGGCTGAGGGGTCAGAACCCACTAGGAGATGTGTATTAAAAATACAAACTTCCAGCCCCCATCCCTAGAGACTCTGATTCAGGTCAAAGGGGAGGGCAAGAATCTTCACTATAAATAAGCAACCTGTTCCATTCCTCCACCGTCCCTGCCCACCACCTACAAGCTGGCAAATCCTGTGGGAACGGGAACCACTCTTCTAGCTCTTCCTTCGAAAGAAAACAGAAGGAGGGTGGGATCTTTGACCCAGCATAATGCTCAAGTACACCCAGGTCAGCAGCTGTCCGTGGGAGACAAGACTAAAATCCAAGGGGTCTGGCTCTGTCACTCCCCTCAGGCCTTCTGGAACTGCACAGAAGACCTGCAACTGGTGGTTCTCTCCCCTGGAGGCTTTGCTCTTTCAAGTCAGAGTGGGGGCTCTCTACAGCCACCCCCACCCCTACAATGGCCATTAGTGACAGAGACTAAGCAGGACTAGAACAGTTACCGTATTAAATAGCAACCACTAAACAAGTCCTCTCAATCCTTTTTGAAATAAGCTGTGGTATAAAATTGAAAACTGTCCAGTAACACTCCTAACAGCTCACACAGGGACGCGGGGCACTGGCTCTCAATCCCGGAAGCCAATGCCCGCTGCCCTAGAGGTTTCCGAGAAGGACAAAGGTGCCGGGAGGATACCTCTGTCCGGGGCACATCTAACTCTGTAAGGGTCCCCTGGGAGAGACCTGGGCTCTCACTGGCTTCTCAGGCCCTACCACACTGGTCTGACTGTAATTTTGTTTGGTTCCCTAGAATGCATCTTTCTTTCTCTTATTTTTCCTTTTTTTTGGAAGAGGGATAGAATTATGTTCCGTGTTCAAAAGGCCCACACATCTTACCTTCACTAGCTTTTATTGCCACTATGTGTTTGCTAAGTTCTGAGTTAGACACTTTCTAAGGTTCCTTTCACCACAGCACCTGGGCAGTCTGCTCAAAACTTCACCTGCTGTTGCCTCTGTCAGTACAAGCCGGCAGCCACTTGGCCATCTGTTATTTAAAAAGCAGATATAAATAACAAGGCATTTGGGAAGGGTCAAGACCCCAGATGCAAATTATTTCCAGGCATGGAAATTACTGCTTCTAACAACAGCCCGTGTGTTGATGCTGCTGGCGAAGTCTTTCAGTTTGGGATGCTACTTTCTTTTATTTCAAAAGTGCTATTGTATCCCAGCATGTAATGAGCTACTCAGAAACGAGACTGCTATATTAGCAAAGGCTACCAATTGTCCTCCTGCAGTTTTGTTGTTAAACAACCAACAACCATCAGGAACCCTGACACTCGCCAAGTACCTTAGAGTTAGTTGCACGGTCAGCCCTGTCTCCTCCTCTGTGCACCTCCCCCCCCCCCCGCCCCGCCACCCCCCAAGATATTAGCTACTTACACAGGAAATAAGGGCAGGCATATCACTTCCTCCCCCAGCCACCCCAACAAGGTACTACACAGCAATGAAGGGCATGCCTGACCCAATATAGCAAAATATCACTCCAAAATCAGATTTGAAAGAAAACTTTTACAAGACCTAGATTTTCGGGCATCCAGATGTTTTAGCCAATATAACAAAAAAAAAAAAGTTAAAAATAGCAATAAATTAATAAAAAACTGCAGAGTATTATTACATCCTAAAAATCTGGAATATATTTTCAAAGTCCTGCCTGAACCAGAGTGAAGCAAGGGATGATCAAAGGTCAGGTCTTTTTATTTCAGGCAAACTGTAGTTCTACAGAGGTTTCACCCGGCTGCTGTGTCAGACCAAGTGACTATGGCCAAGTTAAACTTCTGTCCTTATATGGTAAGGCAAGGGGGGAAAACACGGATGACATTAAGGGGCACTCCCACGGATAACAGATAAACACAACCTCCTCTATCTGTGCCAAGGCCTGTAATTTACGAGGCGTGTTTGTATAATGAGGGAGAACGGACGTGAACGGGGCATTGTAGTGTTTCTGCCTTATGAGAGCAGAAACTGAGAGCATATATTCCAGTCACTGCCCCCCTGGGGGTGCCAATGTGAACACAAAATGCACCCTAGGTTTCCTGTCTCAGAAATGTTTGCCAACTCTGAAGAAGGAAAGGGCTGGGAATTTTGTAAATTGGTTATTTCCATGATTTAATATAGTTACCAATTAAGAACCTTCAGGTGGCAATTTTAAAGTCTCCTTGTTTGCTGGGTACTATCCGGGAAGGAGGAAGGATTGACTCCTCCTTGCTACTTTTTCCTTTGATAATGACAAAAACAAGCACACAAAAGCCTCTTGAGTCACAAGAGGTAGCAGCAACCATAACATCAAGCCAAATAGCCTCACTCCAACAATCTGAAGGGCCCGTACACCTTGGCAAAGCCAACCAGCAGGAAATAAGGAATGGCTTATTTTTCCAAGGTAAGTGCTGGTATAATAGTGCCAATTAATTACAGCCTCTCTAAACTTCTGAGAATTTGAGTTTAGAGCCAACTCTCCAGTCAAATTTTTCTTCTTGTTCTTTTTTTTTTTTCTGTAGTGGTTAAGGCTTTGCCCCTAAACCTCCACTTTCACCGCCAAGAGAAAGTGTGACCACCAGTTTAACTCACAGCTGCGTCTGACCAAGAACCCACCTCGCATCAGCTACCTCTAAGTTCCAGTTTCAGAACCACTCTCAGTCAGAAATGCCCTCAATGGCTCGACCCAGTCCTCAAGCTGCTATCTTAAAAGGTTCTGTGTCTGATCACCCAGACAGACTGTTTTCAAAAATCACTTAAAAAATGGATGCTAGTTAAGCTACTTTTACTATAAAGCATTGAAAAGAATGAAGGCATCACCTTTAGCCAACTAGCACCGGAAGATCACTTATAAAAAACACACAAAAGAGAAGGTGAGTATAAAAGTAACAGTGTGCCCTTCATACAATTTATCTTGTGGCTAACATCAGTCACTAGGCCAGGAGTCAATAAAAAGCTCTCTTGTACAGGACCACATACTCCTTGCAGGGCGAGGGGAGTTCTGACTTCCACCACCAAGTACCACGTCCACCCACCCAACATTCCTTGTAGGCGGCCCATGTCCCCTCTCCAAGTTCCAAAAATAAAAAAATAAAAATAAAAAAAATAAAATTGATTATAAGCATTTAAATGTATTGTTTTAAGATACAATGCAATGAGCAGGCTCTTTCCGAGACCCTCGAGAGGTGGGGAATTGAAGGTGAGAGAGCAATGAGCTATGTGCCGGGTCGTTTTAATAGCAGCTGACACACAGCACCTACCCTGTTGTGCCTAGAACACTCCAATTCCTCTACACACACTACCTCCTTGCACCCTCACAAAAGGCAGGTGCCGTGATTATCTACATTTACAATTAGGGAACTGAGAGACTGAGGACGTAATTAGCCCGAGGTCTCACAGGTAATAAGCAGTGGAAGATTCAAATCCTGGCCATCTGGGCCTGGGGCTCTTGTTCTTACCCATCATGTTCCATTAGTGCTAACGGTTCGAGGGCAGCTGCTGGCCAGTCAGAGAGGCAGCTGGAACCAATTTACAGCTCAGTTAAATCCAGAGACATCCACGGGACCGTTTCTGACCTGTCCTTTAGAGAAAACTGTCTTTTGCTTATTGATTTTGATTCCTGTCGGTATTTTACCTGAAATTTCCTCTACTAGGCCTTCCTCTTAGGAGGAGCTGTCTGCTTTTATGTATTTTATGCAAAACAAGTCTTGTAGTTTCTGCAGCCAGCTGTACACTTAACCAATAACGACTTACTCCACTGAGAATAGGCAAGTATTAAGCACAGCTGGACACCATATTATCACTTGTCATAAAATTCCCAAGGTGTTTTGAGTATCTTGATAAAATACACACACACACAAACTCACAAATCAACAAACAGCAAATGCCTAAACTACCTCTGAAATCCTGTTCCTGTTTGCTGGATATATTTGCCTTAGGAGAAAGAAAGGAAGCCAGGTATTACATTCAACATGGGGGAGGGGGAAGCCGGCAAGAGAATACACCCAATAATCATTGACATTTAGCCAACTTTTTCCAAGATTTAGTAACAAAGGAATATCTATCTGCATAAGAAAATGTGGGTGGTTAGAGAAAGGGAAAGGTCAAAGGGCCACCAACTACAAGAGTCAGAACCTGGCGATGTTAATGCCTCGAGCACCACAGAGAAACAGGTTTCCAGAAAGCCAAGGGTCAACGGCACAGTGGAGGTTAGCATCCCCTGGTCCCAAAGTCCGGCAGGGCCTCAGACTTGACCTGTAGGCGCGCGTTCGCAACGGAAGGGATTTCCCTCTTCTCTTTCCACCCTCGAGTAAATAATGCCAGCAGCGCAAAGTGCACATCTCAGAGCACCCGAGACACTCGGGCCAAACGCAAACCCCCCAGAAATGGAGCCCTTTCTGGGAAAATGCTGCTTCCAGAACCTTCTGAACACCACTCCTGCTTCCCTTCGGAGCTTTTAGTTTAGACCCGAGAAATGGAATGGAAGGACAGAGAAGAATAGGGAGGGCCCCTAGGCAGAGCCCGACACCATCAGCCCAGGTGCGCTCCGGGACGTGGGGGCAGGGACAGGTGGGCTCCACAGGGCTCCGTGGCGCGCGGTGGGGCCGCCTGGGGAGGAGGCGCTTCAGGGTGGGGGGCTGGGGTGGGTGATGGGTGGATCCCTTACGGTCTCCCTCAGCTTCCTCTCGTAGTCCAGCTCGCGCTGCAAGCTGCCCGCGCGTTCCTCTGCGGCGTCCGCCTGCTCTTGCAGGCTCCGGATCTTTCTCCGCACCGCCTCCAGCGAGCTGCTCCCCGCCATGGTGCGGGGCGGCGGCGGCGGGCGGGCTATGGTGGGAGAGGCCGGCTGCTGCGCCTCTCGAACGCCCGGCCGCCCCGCCCAGACCTCGCCGCACGACGGCGGCGCCCCCTCCGGCCCAGGACCAGCCCGGAAGTCGCGGTCTCCGGGGCAGCGCAGGAGAACCGCAGGCCAGTGCGCGAGCGCCGGGGGCGGGCACAGCGGGCGAGGCCGGGCGCGCGCCGCGGACCCCGGGAATTTGCAGACCGCGGGAGGCGCTGCGCATGCTCGCTGCGAAGGGGATGGTAGGCGTCGGAGGCGCACTACGAGGCACTAAGCGGACTGGGTGGGCCCTGCAGGAAAGGAGGCCACAGCTCGAGGGATTTTACTTCAATCCCCACCGCCCCTCCCCGGCTCGGAGACAGCCGGCGGTAACGGGCCTGGTTGCTAAGGGGTACAGTGCCGCCTACTGGCGGCGGGCGCTCCTCTCGGGATCCCGTATTCCCAGGCCCAGAAGGGAGAGCTGAGCTAGGGGTTTGGGGCCTTAATGTGTCCCAAAGTGGCTGTTCCTTGCTGTAAAGAACCCCAGAACATACGATTCTAGCAATAATTGCCGTCCCCCTCCAAAACTCACGAAGTGAAAACCACTAACATATTACATAGTGGTTAAACCTATTCTAAATGCAGTCTTCTTAGGTTAGAATCTGGCTCCTAGTTCTTTCCTGGCTGTGACTTTGGATAAACAACTTGATTTCTCTGGGCTTCTTCTGTGAAAGTGGCGTTAATGGCAGTACTTTCTCACTGAGTTGATGTGAGGGTTTTGAAATAATATAAAGCACTTAGCACAATACCTTGTACATACGTTCGTTAAGAACTCAAATGATAGCTTTAGTTAAAATATAGGCAGGTACTATTTTAAGTGTCAGGTTGGGGCCCATAATCAGCTGTTTATCCCAGTCTCTCTGGGGCTCAGTTTCCTGTCCAAAAAAACAACCATCTCTAGGGTCCCTTCTGGTTACAACCTTTTCTGATTTTATATTAGCCTCTGAGACCTTTTGGAATCTGACCAATTCTGGGCCCGACTGGCCTGCCTTTAAAAGGCACACCAAGGAAGGCTACAGAACCCTATGAGAGCATCTGGCTACAGCTGGACGAAAACCAACGTGGACACAATCTCTTGGAACTGTCCTCTGCAAATTTGCCCATTGGGCTGTGTTTTTAAATGCCTGCTAAGTCTCCTGGCTTTCAATACTCACCTTTCTCAAAACAGGCCCTTCAAGTCAGTTCCTGATAGGAATAAGTGTGGGAATAATGAAGAAAAAGAAAACAGACTTGACATCCCTTTCCTCCTCCAGAGCCCTGACCTCCAACCACCTTAGCTTTCATAACTCATTTTCTATGCACCTTTTCGCAGCATCTGCTGAGATCTCCCAAACCCGGGCATGAGCCCTCATATCCTGTAGGTGGAGCCTGTGGCTTGTTTCCACACAGTTCATCTGGTCTGGCGGGGGGTTACAATGCCTCCCCTAGAAGAGTACAGATCGTGGCCCTCCAACTTTGATGATGGGGGAAGGGGATGTCTGAGAGCCTCCAGGAGGAGCCTGGGAAACTGCTGGACACTTGCAAGTGCCTTAAGCAGACAACTAATGTCCTGCCTTTTCAAACACCTCGGAAAGTCCGTTTGAGGTGAATTACTTTTCCTGCTGATATCCTTACACAAGGTGTAGGGCAGTTCTCAGCCTTGGCTGCACACTGGAATCACCTGGGTATTTAAAAAATACTAGTGCCTGGGTTCCAGTCCCAGAGATTATGATTTAATTGGTCTGGGGTACAGCCTGAATTTGGGGTTTTTTACATCTCCCTAGGTGATTCTGCTTAGATAAGGTTGAGAATCACTGATTTAGAAAGCAAAGACCTACAGAGAACAAGTGTCAGAAACACAGTTACTGGGGCAGAGGTTGGAAGCCAGAGCCTGCCACCCCTCTCAGCCTCACTTAGGTGGAGTGACAACAAAATATTCAAAATAAAACCATTGATGCTGCTACCTCACCTCCTTTTAAGCTAGGAAGAGCCTACTACTGGAATAGGATGTGAAAAGTATGGGTAAATTGGAAAAATGCTTTTAGTAGTAGTAGGAGGAGGAGGAGAAAAATATCAAACTGTTTTACAGTTCTTAACTCTGGATGGACAGGGTAATGCCGTATAATACCACCTCAGGCCATTTCTCTAGGGACTTCTAGTCACTAGTTCAGAATCACTCTAAACACAGCATTTCTTCACAACCTTTTCAGCACCCCTACAGGTTCCAAATGACCTGAAATGCCTTAAAGGGGATGGTGGCCAATATATACTACCAAAATAAATAAATACATAAAAAGAGTCAAAACAGGGTTGCCAAAATCACCCTCCCCTGCTGGCCCTGCCCCTCCCCTCCCCCCAGCTGGCTTTAAATATCCTCTGTCGCTGCTCCTGCCCCACCTCATTCCTAGGCTCCCTTAAACAGCTTTTCAATGAAGACCTGTAGCACTACATAGTCCCCCAAATTATCGTCTATTTTTCCTTAAGAATTGTAGTATCTTTTTTCTCCTTCTCTTGCCTTCAGCCTTACTGAGCTATTTTCAAATTCTCTGCATTCTTTACCTTATAAGGAATATCTCTCCTTGATCTATCAGCGGCTCTTTTGAAAAACCTAAATAAACGTCCTGGTGGAGGATTTTGGGGAGACAGACATCCTCCATTTAGCCTTATACGGAGCAGACATCTGATCTACATTATACAAAGCAGGCAGAGTTATGTGTTCTCTGACTCTTTTCTAAAGCCAGGTAGTTTGTAACTTAAATATTTTAGTTAAATCAGCGCTTCCCTGAACCCCCTTTCTAGAAATCTTGATTTTCACTGAAAAAAAATTTGTTTTGTCAGCTTCTAAATGTCCCAAGTCTAGATTTTTCACTTACAAAGCACACTTGGAGATTACATTTCAAGCCTTTTTCATACCACAAAAAGCCTTTCCTGATGTCAAGACCCAAGACTCTCCAGCAATTTGCATTTTACTTTCAGACAAAATAGTCTACCAGTTCAACTTCTGGGCATAGCTTTTCCCTGGTGCTCACACATTCTTGGAATTGTTCCCAAGGAATTCTTTCCTAATTGGGCCTCTAGGCTTAATTAGCTTCTAGAATGGAATCCAACGGTGTGAAAAGAAGTCCTTTGGAAATCTAATGCATGGTTTGCCTTGTGCAGCAGAAGAGGCAAGCTCCTCAGCTACAAAGATTCCTCCAAGGGGCAGTGAACAGAGTGCTGGTTGAACTTTTACGGGTGTGTACCCCGCCCCTGAATCTACGTGGTGGTTGTCAGAAGGCTGACGGGTGGGGGTGGGGAGAGCAGGAGGGGCTGGGGGCCGCTAGCTCACTATACCATATAAAGCACTGAGCTATATATAGCCCCCAGCTTACTGTTTGGACCTAGTGCCCTCTGACTGCAGACCCAAGCAAGTATCATCTTCCCAGGCAGATCTTGAGGGCTGAATTAAGGCTCGCCTAGTGAGAAAGGAAGCCTCGAGTGCCTAGGTACCACACCATCAAGCTCAGCCTTCTAAGTAAAAGTAGCTCCAAACTGTTCCTTCAATCTAGAGGCCAGGCCCTCTGTACCCTGACTAGACCCTCCACTGAAAACCAGGCCTTTCCACCCACCAGAGTTGGCAAAAGGAAAGAAAGTGAAGAAACCAGGCATTGCGCCTGCACAAACCTTGGAAAGGACACTTCAGAGGTTTTCTGCCACAAGGGAGGCAAGGCTCACCCCCAGCATCCAATTTCAGCTGCTCTGTCCTCCCAGCTTCTCACCCCCCATGCCCCAGGGGTGGGGGCAAAGAAGGAGAAAAAGAGAGAGGAGTGGATGGAATGTGAATGAACGTGTGCTGTAGCAGTCGGGCAGCGTCCAGTGCTCCGGCCACGGCAGGGCCATATGCAGGTGTCCAGCCGGAGGAAGTGACCCTCCTCCACTGCTCTCTGGCCCCTGTGGTGACTCCAGAGTGGCGATGCGGCGCGGCAGGAGGTGAGGGAGGCAATGTGTGCATGCACTTACGTCGGTGGCCTTTTTCTCCGCCAGCTCCAGCTTCTCCTGGGCATCTTTAAGAGCCTCGGAGTATTTGTCCAGTTCATCTTCGGTGCCCTTGAGTTTCTTTTGCAGCGACACCAGCTCATCTTCCAGCTGGGAGTTGGCCGTGGGGGATGGGGAGTGGGGGTGCAGCAGGCAGCGTGATCCCGCAGGGGAGGGGTGTGGGTGCACAGAACCAAAAGGACAGGGACAGCGGGACAGACAGAGGGAAAGACAGGGAGGGAGAGGGAGAGGGAGAGAGAGAGAGAGAGACAGAGTTAGCCATACGTGAGCTGAGCCGCGCGATCCCGGTACCTTGGCGGCGGTCTCATTGGCGGCCAGGAGGCTGTCCTCCGCCTTGTGCAGCTCCTCCAGCACCCGGTCCCGCTCGTCCTCCGACTCCCGCAGCAGTTTCTCCTTTGCCGCGATGTCCTCCTCCAGCTGGGGGGCAGAGGCGGGCGGGCGCGGGCAGCCGGCACGGACCGGGTGTGAGACACACACAACACACGGGCGCCGGGTTGGCTGGGGCCCCTCCGGCACGGGGCGTCGCCGAGTGGGGGTCACGGGTCCCCAGGTAACCTCCCTTCGCTGGAGCTGGGCGCGCTCCGTGGCCCACCCTGCGTCCCAACCTGCCCCAGCACGAGACTCCTGCCGGGGTCTCAGCGGGCTCAAGTCCACAACGTGGCGCAGAAACACGCCCCTATCTTCCCGGCCTTTGGGTCGTACTCTCTGTCCCTGCCCATCTTTTGTTCTTAGGGGAAAACTCCATGGCCCTCACCCCTGCTCCCCAGTCTCCGTCCCAGTGGAAGGGTTTATTCTCCCCAGGCAAATGAGACCAGAAGAATTTACGACACTCTCTGGACTTGAATCCCTCCAACCCCCCACCCTCACCCCTCCTCACCCCGGGGGATCCAGGGAATCAAGTGCCTCTAGGGCTGGAATCGACTTCGCTGGCTCCGGGAACCAGAGGCGGTTACTACCGTCCTCAGACGAGACCGAAAAGTTAGAATAAACCTGCGCCTTGCTCTTTCCCTCCACCCCCTCTCAGACGCGGGTCCCTGGCTGTCCTGGGACGGGGGTGGCTCCCCCGTCTCCATGGTGAGGGGCCGGGAAGGGGCGTCCGACGGGGTCCCGGGGCTCTGGGACACCCGGGTGCGCAGGCAGAGCGCGGGCGCCAGCGGGCGCGGGGCGGGAGGGGCAGACCTGCTTGCTCCGGTCCTCCGCCGCCTTCTTATCGGCCTCCGCCTGCTCTGCTCGGTCCAAGGCGTTCTCCTTGTCGAGCTTCAGCATCTGCATCTTCTTCTTGATGGCGTCCATGGTGGCGGCGGCGAGCGGCCCGAGGGCTGCGGCGAGAGCGGCGAGGCGAGAGCGCGGTGGGGCGGCCGAGCCGGAGTGCGGGCGCGGAGCCGCCTGCTGCTCCCAGATATGTACTTTCCCAAGGGGACGACCGCATTCCTCAAGACAGCCAATACTTTTTTGGAAAAGCTTTTTTCCCCTGCCCCCTTTCCCCTTCCTCCCTCCGCCCCCTGCGCCCTCCCCGCTCCTCCCGCGGGGGCCGCTCGCCCATTCGCTGCCGCCTGCCGGCCTCCCAGTTGACGGTGGATTTGACTATATATGGGGACCCGAGCCGCCGAGGCGGGCGGCACAGCCGCCCGGTTTCCAAACCTGCACGCCAGGGAGAGGGCGTCGGGGCTCCGCTGGGGCCAGGCCGGGGGCCAGGAGCTAACCTTTGCCCTCTGCTGCGCTCTGTCCTCCGGGAGCCAGCGCCCCGCCGGCAGGGTCGCCAGCAGAGCCCGCCTGAGTCACAGGAGTCCGCGGGAGCCGGGCAGGTGGTGGGTGCACGTGGCCCCCGTGAGCCGCTGGACCCCAGACTGCCCAGCATCAGGCCTCCGCCGCACCCGGCACCCAGGCCTGCCGCTCAGGGCAGACGCCCGGCGCTTCCCAGGCAGCATTCGGCCTGCCAGGTGTCATCCCCGGCGCTCACTTTCCGGAAACTAAACTGGAGCAGGGAAGGGGAAAGCCGAGAGCAGGCTCTGTGGGCCCCTGCCGAGACTTTCTCCGCTGGTGCCGGCCAGAATGTCTGGGAGTCTGTCTTCTGCGTGCCCCTCCCATCAGGAAAGGCTGGTTAGATACTTTAGGGGCACAGGACCCAGTTGGCTTAGTTCTGTGTCTGCCTGGGCACTGCTTCCGTAGAGGGTAGGGTAGGTGACTGGGCGGGAGTTAAAGATGAAAGAACACTGGGTTTAGACTCAGGGAAATTGGTCTTTGGTCTCTGTCCTAGCAGCTGCTGACCAGAGGAGTTAGCCTCTGTGCTATGGTTTCCTCATCTTTAAATCCAGGGGGTAGATGATCCCCAAGGTGCCTCCAGATCCAACTTTTTATAGCTGTTCTTGCACTGATTTTAGGGATTTGGCCTCTTGCCATGTTAGACAGTCAGGTACCAGGTTGCCAAAACGTGGGATAAATATTAACCCAGCTAAGTTATTGTATCCACAGTCTTAACTCTGAGGAGGGAACAGGCCCAGCTCTGTATAGTGATCTCAGCTTGGCGACAGCAGGATTTCTCTTACATCTCTTACTTCTCCCAGCCACCGGTGGGGCAAAGCCTGTTCTTTTCAGAGCTTTGGTGGGCGGGGAAGAAGGGTGGGGGAGGGGGCTGCCCAAGGTCCTGCCTGAGACTGGTTGAGGCAGTGTTGGTGAGGGTCTTGGTAATAATCCCCACAGAATAATTCACAACCTGTACTACATGGATACCGAATATTCCCTGGACGGTATCTGAGCAGATTAGGCAGGCCAAACAACTTGTAAGTCCTTCAGAGAAAGATCAAGTTCCTCTCCAGGATTTTATCAGGTTTCTTCCACTAACCCAACTGCCCAGGAGGGAAAATACACCCTGACCTAATGGTCAGAACAGTAGGTCTGTGTGCACAGGGGCTGCGCGGCCCTGAAACTCACCAGAACCCCTTAATCACCGTATGACAACCCAGACACTGGACCGTTGACAAAGTTCAAGGCCCATGAGCAACATCCAGATGTGTGGACCCCAGGGAGCTGACTCCCCAGCCTGGAGCTCAGCCCCCGGGGCAAGAGCAGTAGCTCAGGAGTTAGACTCTGGGATCCAAACCTGGCCTGGCCGCTTCCTTGCAGTGTGGCCTTGGCCATGTTACAACCTCTTTTGTAAAGTGGGTGTAAAAATTCATCCCTCTTAGGGCTGTTACAAGGATGAAAATTAAATAAAGAATGAAAAACATTTTGTCTAGCACATAGGAAAGCGCTCAGTAAATTCTGGCCTGCTTGGGTGGCAGAGGGTCACCTCTTTTCTCTGGTTTCAGTTTTCTCCTCTATGAAACGAGGCATCTGAACTAGGGAAACTCTTGGAGGGGCCATGTATTACTGCCTCTTCTCCACTGTGCTGAACGTAGCAGAGGAACCCGCTCAAGTTTCCTCAAATGAACAGGCTCTACAGAGAATTCATCAAACACACCATTGGTGAGCACCACTATAGGGGTCATATATTCCAGCTCCCCAGCAGATGGACCGTGACTCAAGGACAGACCCGCAGGCTAAACAGCGACCTGGTGTTGTGGCCTGTCGGGCAGAGATGGACTGGGACGCTCTCTCACTGCAGTTTGCACTAAAGGCTGTGGAAAGGATGGGTCATTAGCTGAGGCTGCCGAAACAGAAAGGGTTTGCCGTCTTGGGCTAGAGATGCCTGTAGAGGAATGGTTAAGGCTCTTTGCAAATAGTTAGGTTTTCTCCTCAGTCAAGGTCTGGGTAGGATTGCATATGTCCACCTGCCCTTCCCCAGTGAAGTTTGATATGGTCATTTGATTTACTTTGGCCAAGGAAATGTGTGCAGAGATGACTTATGGTGGACGCTTAAAGAGTTAGCACATGCCTCACCATGTTTATTTTTAAGATTGTTGCTGCTATGTCATTCTGGGTTCCCAAGTGGCTGCGATCAGCAGAACACCCTTTGTCTCCTCAACTAACCCTCAGTAGACATGTAGCAAGAGAGAGCTCTAAAGCTTTGCTATTTTAGGTCACTGAAATCTGGGGGTTGCTTGTTACTGAAGCATTAACTAGCTTTTCCTGACTAATATACCACAATAGGCCATGCATCAACTAAGTTATGGGGAAGCAGAGACATCTGGTTATAGAAGAAGGAGAGTGGAGCAGACATAGCAAGATAAACAGAAGCACCATTGAGAGAAAAACTGGCAGACCATGACCGAATTTCAGTTCTAGGGGTTCTTACAATAACCGCTTTCCTTTCTGAGGCGACATGAGAGAGTCTGTGTTCCACAGGAGCCTGTTCAGCATCCTTGGCCCTGAGGTTCTGTGTGTACATGAAGAATGTTCGTGAAATTCCCAGGAGATCTTTCCCAGTGCTTGGCATTCAGTCATTTTTCAATAAATGTGTGTTGAGTGATTGTTTATTGGCTATTAGCCATACAAATAAGTAGGAGAAACAGTGTCTGGGAAGGAAAGATTTAAACTAGGCTCAAAAGACTTATTTCAATTCAAAATACAGAGTCTATGGTTTTATTTTCTGAAGAACGAATAAAGTACTGTGATAGGCTAGGACAAATGTCCCATAATATTTATTGGATGCCTTTTGTATGCAAGGCATTGCACTGGACTTCATGGGATCAAGGAAGGTGGATAAGAGACATGATTTTTTTCTTCTAGGAAAAGTACTTACCTATATATGTTGTGCGGTAAAACTCTCTCTGGGAGTCATTTAATGTGTATTTCCAACCATGTTACCATTGTCCCAGATGTTGCCGGGGCTCCCCTGTAGCTGTGAGGATTCCACGGCTGAGGTATCCTCACCGAACGTCAACAGTCAATGTACTGCTGCCCCATGTACTACATTTCCTAATATTTGTTTAGAAAAGAGAGTTGGCACTCACTTGAATATACACATCAAGGTTGTTGGTTAAATTAAAAAAAGAGAACATAACAAAAAGTTCCTTATGTGATAGTCACACCTTGTTTAACAGCAAGAGCTCTGCCTGTGCTCCGTGACACCCCTGGAGTCAACAGTATTGACTCAGGCAATTCGGGGAAAGCAAAGAATCTATAATTAAACCAGAGACCATCGCTTCTCCACTGGATTCTGGAATGCAGCATGCTATGCTTGGGGCTCCTTGGCCCACTGAGCAAGATGCAGCATGTTCTCTTCCTATACAAGACGAGGGAGTTTGCTGTCTCAGGGATTTGAGATACTACCATCAGGACCCCAGGAAAACGTACGCTGCTTCCAGGGAGGGCTTGGCACTCTGGGGTAGGTCTGCAGGCCGCTGCGGAAGCCTTTCTCCACTGCTTAGTGACGCCCAGCTTGTTCTGACCCGGCTGCGAGGCCCTGTGCGTGCTTGCTACCTGGGGGGTTTGCACAGGCGGATGGTTCTCCCAGTCCAGAAAAGGCCATGAGTTTTCCTGCCTGACATCTCATCATTTTTTAAAGAGATTCTATTTTTTTTTTAATTTTTAGAGAGAGAGGAAAGGAAGGAGAACGAGAGGAAGAGAAACATCGGGGTGTGAGAGATACACCAGCTGGTTGCCTCTCACACACCTCCAACCGGATGCCCCCAACCGCACGGCCTTGGCCTACAACCCAGATGTGTACTCTGTCTGACCAGGAACCAAACCGACAACCTTTCACTTTGCAGATGAGGCTCAACCAACTGAGCTGCGCCCGTCAGGGCTGACAGCTCATCTTGTCTTTCAATCATAGCAACTACGTGGAGATGTAATCGGGCCGACGTTTGGTAGAGCTTAGCTGCCTCAAGAATGGCAATATTGCCTATGTATGCAAAGTTTAAAAGGTACTTTCAAGTTCATTATCACCTCACAACCTCTTATGACAGCACCAGGATGAGTGCTGTTATTCCCACTTTATAAATGAGGAAACCAAGGGCAGCAATTGGCTCAAGATCCCCCAGCTGGGAGGTGGCAGTGCAGGGACAAGAGCGAGGGTGTCCCAGGTCCCAGCCACAGTGCTCTTTTCATTAGCCATATCCCAGCCTGCTGTCACATTAATGTTTGATTTCGTATTTAGAAGAACACATTATAAAATGAAGGGGGGAGGGAAGGGGGCTGCCAGAAGTCTGTTCTATGTATGAACATGGTTAAAAGATGAGCACCTTGAGGCTGGGACAGAAAGGCTCTCTGGTCCTGCATGGGCCAGCCTAGTTCTGCCTCCCAGGCCCCGAAGCACCCCTGCACTTGGCTAATGGGAGAACCTGGTGAGAAAGGGTGGCTGGGCCACGGACACCTTTCCTGCTCTTGTGTTTGTGGCCCAACGCGGGACAAAAAGGACATCTTCACAAACATAGAAAGGCAGGTGTGTTAATTTTGTTCCTAGTAGCTTCGAGGGTGAGTTCAAGGTAATCATTAGAAACCTACGCCTGCTTCTCTCAAAACCCTTGGGTTGGCAAAGGAATGAGCACCGCTAATGAATCCCGGCAGTACGTTTGGGGGGAAATGAAGATAAACGATGTGGTCGGGACAGCATGCAACGCCTCCTCAAGACGCAGCCCAGGCAGAAATAAAAGCATCCCCAGGCTTTGCAGTCCAGACACCTGAGCCAGCCTCGGGGGCCACATCCAAACTTTGGAATGGTTTTCATCATTACTTCCCGGCAAATCCCGCATTCCTTTTGTATTGGAGGCCACCTGTTCATTTTTATATTTTTATACTTGGTTCTCAAGTTTCCAGTGATGTCCTTAACAGGCGCGTATGTAAACGTGACCTCTGCAGACTCTTGAGTGGTGAGCAGAGCCTGAACTCGTACTGTGTGGACTGTGAAACCTGATGCAAAACGCCCGTGGAGGCAGACAAGCCCGGTGCCTCCTGACGCCCACCCCCTGCTCCTCTGGGCTCTAGGGGGGCCACTGCGTGAGGAAAATTCAATATGGCGATTTCTGATATTTTGGTGCTGCGCCCATACCATACCCACTGCCAAAAGCTGAATTGTCGGTTGCTGCTATTTGGTTTGGAGGATGGTGGGTGGGCCCAGGTTACTGAAAATAGGCAGTGGGCACCCTTGCTTTTTGTAAAGACCCTCTCTCAGCTGACCAGCAAAGCCAAGTACTTTCCCAAGTACTTTCTACTGGGACCCCGACTTTGCCCTGAGAAAGCCTGTTTTCTTTTTCTTAATTGTTAAATTTATTGGGGGGTAATAACATTGGCTATTAACATTATATAATTTTCAGGTGTATGGCATTATAATTTGACATCTGCGTACTCTACTGTGTGTACATCAGCCCGAAGTCTAGTTTCCTCTGTTACCATGTATTTGTGCCCACTTTACCCACTTTGATCTCCCCCCTCCCCCCCAGGGGACCACCGTTGTCTGTATCTACTGTTTCTTGATTTAGTAGAAATTGCTGTTTCTCGATAGAAAGGCTTCTTTGGATATGTTTTCTCCAGAGGACTCTTTCTCCCTCCGTAACTTCAGTAGAGAAGGGAGTGAGACCTTTCTTACTGCATGAGGCAGAGGAGACTCTCCGTTCTTTTCCTGAGGTCCTGATGCTCAAGGAGGGAGCTCTGGGCCAGCGGCAGAGTTCCAGAAGAGGCTGGGTATTTTTAGCATGGCCTTCTTTCCTTACCAGCACCTGCCATGATCTGTAACCCAAGGGGCTACTTAAATGCCATCGAGATGACTGAGGACAAGGCAGCCTGAGCTAACATCCCAAAATACCACCCAAGGGAGGCTTTTCTTGAGGGAGTCATTTCATTACTAGCTCTGTTCCTTTTCTTATTCTTATTTCCCCCCAAACTGTGGAGCTGTTACAGATCCTGGCTGAGAGGTGCAGTGCCTGCCTTGGGAAGAGGTTGGAGAAAACCACGGGTCTGTGTCCCTCGATGCCACGTAGTTTTGTTCTGTGCATTCTGCTCCTGGCTCCCCACCTCAGTCTTCCCCTCTACTGTTCATGCCAGATGGAAGCAACAAGAGAATGTCTACACATCTTTCCCCGCAGAAACACCTTCTTTCGATGTCCATAAAAATATGTGCAGAGGAGGAACAAAGTCCAGCGAACAGTCTAGCTCAGATGACGGTGGTGGGGATGCAGACGTCTTTCTCCTGGCGGATATAACTCATTGAACTCACTATCCTCTGACGATGGGACCAGCTGGAAATAGAAATATGTTCTCGAGAAGCCCAATACATTTGTAGAGGACAGATGCACCATGGGTCGTGAAGGATAACGAGAGAGTCTTAGGATGTCTCTAATCCTGGAGCCTGACGTCAGCCCCTCTTATCTGCCGCATTCCTTGGTGCTGCTGTCAGACATACAGCGCCGGGCTGATGCATTCTAGGGCCGGTCCGCTGGGGAGACTTTTATGTGCCTCTGGTAATTTCTCTGGCTACTCTCAATTCTCACAGATGCCCTGAAAGCTTTGGTTGTGAAGTTAGCAGCTTATTTCAAAAGGGAATGAAACAGAACTTAAATATTTAAATGGGTTTTGTGCTCTTTAATGTGGTCAGTTCTCATTTAGTGGAGTGGAAAATGCAAGCAGCAAATCACACAGTGATACAATGTAGTAAAAATTGTATGTATGATATAGAATACATATTACATGCATGTATAATATATATGTATACACATACAAACAAAAAATTGGAAAAGTTACACATCAATCTGACTACTTAATTCACTTCCTCTGAGGATATAGGAAGGGAAATAGGATTAATATGGTGGTCGAAAGAAAGTATGGCCATATCGTTAAGGCTTACTTTGTATAAGTAGAATATTTTTATGAATTATATAATGTAAGTGTCAGCGATCTCTTATTTTTATTTGCTATGATTTAAAAATATACTTCTGAGTATCTTACAGAAAGTTTTGGAGAGCTTGTAATTGCCTGAAGTTCACTTTGGTGTGTACACTACTCAAAGTCACATAGCAATTAAAGACCAATTAAAAAATAAAGTGGTTGACTTCCTCCAGGGCACCTAACTGGTTTTTTTTTTTTTAAGTACCTATCATTTGTCAGGCATAACATGGGGCACCAGACATTTAACATGCACCCCAGCATTCTGGCCTTCCATGAGATCCTTTATTTCTAAGTCATTGCCTGTGACAAACTCAAAATGTTAAACTACTCACTGGAACAGCCTTACTGCTATTTTACAACCACCCCAATAAAACTACTTTCATTGCTTTACGGTCCTGTGTTTGCACCAAAAGCAACATGCGCCCAGATCAATCCCTCTATCAAATTTGCCGCACCTGCCTCCTGACAACTAATGGATGTTTCCCAAGTGCCAGCCTACCTTCGAAGGATGCGACTCATGAGACAGAGTTAGAAGAATTGTGCTAGAGTCTAAGGGAATGGAGGCTGCAAGTGTGGAGCTCAAAAATACTTTTGGAAATACTAACATGAAAGAACATACAGCAAAATATCAATTATAGTTTTCTTAGATGGTGGAATTATGAGACGTTTCTGAAAAACTTTTTGTAGTTTCCAAAGTTTCAAAAATGAACATGTTTTACTATGATAACAATAAATTAATAAACGTTCCAAAACTCCTTTAACCGTCAGCAACCATGTGAACACGAGGCCCCCCAGAGGGACAGCTGGGAAAGAAAGAGGCCTATGGCTCTGAATTAACCATTAGCTCATATTCTCCATGTTTCCTGTTTCACAATCATGGGCTATTTGTGTGCATGTCTTAATGCCTCTCTGAGCACGGACACGCCTTGAGCACTGCCCCCTCCCCACCAGAGCCCAGCTTAGGACTTCCACATTGCTTCCACCACAAGTAGTAACAGCAGTGGACTCTCGCTAAATCAGGCCTGAACAAGGCTATGAGTTGACCCCAATTTAGACAGGTTCACCTTCTTGACCACTAGACTATATCAGTTCCCCCAGTGCTTGATGGAATAGACCTACACCACATGTTTATTGAGTCAACAGATATTCCACATGTACATTAAAAATTAATTGTACAGAAAGCTGATTTCTAAAATGTTGTTTGAAATAGCATCAAGCCCCTGTACATTTGCAGGAAGAAAGCTAATAAAATATGGGTAAGACCTCTGCACTCAAAACTGTAACTTATTATTCAACAAAATTAAAGGAGAGCCAAATACAGAGAATAACCACATTCCTACCTTGGAAGCCTCAATATTGTGAAGATGTCATTTCTCCCTAAATTAAATCCATATTCAATAAATCTCAAAAAATTACAGTTGCAATATCTTGTAGTCACGCATCATTAATAGCAATAGAGGAGCCGGCAGCTGGAGAAGAGAGAAAGCGAAGGTCACTCTAGCCCCTTTTCGTCTCTCTCTCTCTCTCATCCGCGGCCTCGAAGTCCGAGCAAGGACAGTGAGCGCCTGCTGCGAATGATGTGCTTCCCGCAGGTGTGAGGTCAGTCAGTGTGGCAGCTGTTACTCACGCCCTTGTCTCCCCCCGGGAAGCCGGTGTGGTTTGTGATTTCTCAGGCATCGACCAAACTCAGGGTGGGTTTGCCCCTTGGTGTCGTCATTTCTTCTCGGTGCTTGCCAAGCTGGTGAACCTGGGCACCTGAGCATTGCCAAAGACCAAGAGAAGCCCTGAGAAGTAACAGCATAGTCACTGAGCCCACCTGGCCCAGTGCAAGGCCAGGCCACATTCCAGCCCTCCTGTCCAACCCAACGGCCAAGTGGATCCAGTTTCAGAAGACATCAGGATGTGGACTGCCTTGTTTGAGGGTAAAGATGCCTTCTTAAGCTTTGGAGTCACCCAGGCTAGAGCCTGAATAGGAATGAAGGCCCTTAATCTCTCCCAGCCTCAGTTTCTCCTCTATAAACTAAAGACAATAATATCTACCTCATAGAATTGCTAGGAGTAGGTGTGATACCAGAACCACTGTGTCTGCCACTTTTCTAATAACATTTGGGAAAATGATCTGCAAATTAATTATCTCCTATTTACCCCTTGAAACAAAAAAGCTCATTTGTCTTGCTACCACATATAAGGTCTGTCTGGAAAAAGTCCAGCCATTATTAATATAATGAGATTCATTTGCACAACATCAGTGTAACCTGGCAGCCAAGGAGAGTGGACTGGAATGCGCATGTGTGAACAAGGATGACTTCACTGTATTAGTCAGTGGGGATGGTAGACACCATTGAGTGAGCGTGTGTACTGTGTGGCTGTCGCATTCTAAATGACTGAGCAAGTAGAACAATGAATCTGCATCAAATTTTGTGTTAAGCTTGAACATTCTTCTGTGGAAACTATTTGGATGATTCAGAAGGCTGCAGCTATGGGCAACTGGTGATTGACAGCTTCATCTCAACAATGCGTCCAATGCATCATGCACCCAATGCGTGAGCGTGAGCATCACATATCATGCAGAGTTTTTTTGCAAAACATCAAATCACCTGGGTGACTCAGTTCCCCTCCAGCCCAGATTTGGCACCCTGTGACTTCTGGCTTTTCCCCCAAACTAAAATCACCTTCGAAAGGGAAGAGATATCAGACCATCAGTGAGATTCAGGAAAATAGGACAGGGCAGCTGATGGCGATGGGGAGAACTGTGTGAGGTCCCAAGGTGCCTACTTTGAAGGGGACTGAGGTGTCATTGTCTTATGTACAGTGTTTCTTGTATCTTGTATCTCCTTAAATAAATGTCTCTATTTTTCATATTACATGGTTGGATACCTTCTGGACAGACCTGTATGTCTTCAGTATAATCCACTGATGAATGAGACCAAATATTTCTTGTCTTATATTTCACACAGAAAAATCAAGGATACGCACTTCTGTTTGTACATTTTGGGGGAGTTGGAAAGTGCTATTTTAAAAGTACAGGCTATGAAATTAGACCAATGTAATTTGCCATTTATTGGCTGTGTGGCATTAGCCAAATCACTAAACCTCTCTGTGTCTTAGTTTCCTCATCTGAAAAATGAAAATAAATAATACTACCCATTTCATCAGGTTGTTGAAATAATTGAGCTATTTAATGAATATAAACCACAATGCCTTCCATGTAGAAAGGTTCAATAAATATTACTTTTATAATTATTATGACTTTATCAAAAGGTTCAAAGCATGTAAACATGTGCACACACATGTGTGTGTTTGTGGGTCTGTGTATAAAACATTAGCCCAAACCATTATTATCACACCATCCGGGATTGCCTTCTTGGCAATGAGCTCTTTTCTACCCCAAAACTCTCTTCACAGAACACAGCTACTCTTCTGTGAGTTGATCCCCTGATCCCTGTTCTCTTCTAGGCCACATTAAATTTTTATTTTATCTGGATATCTCTTGTGTGAAAATTCTAGGGAGGTGGGACCTTGAAGCCCTGCCAGGACTGTATCAGGTGGGCTCTGTGGCCAAGTAAGACCTGACCCTTGTTTTATTTTTAAACTTTTTATTGACAGGTCCCGTGCATACAGTGATGCACCCACATGTATCAGATATATATGGCTCATGGAATTTTCACAAACTCCATAAACCCATGTAACCAGCACCCAGAGTGAGAATCAGAACATCCCAGAGGCCTCCTGTGCCCCCACTGATGTACCATCTCCCTAAGGGGAGCCACTACCCTGACTGTCCCCTACTTTTGAACATTATATGAATCTGGTCCCTGATTTTGAGCAGCTCATTGCATGTTTGTTTCTCCTCCCAGTCTACACTGTGGTGAGGTCTCCATCTGTTTTTGGTTATTAATTCGAGTGTGAACAAACTTTTTCCAGCAGCAGCCATGTGCAAGACACTGTGTTAATTAATGAAAGCAACGAGATAAAAGAAGTTCAGTGTCTTGGGTGAGCGTGTTTTGAAACCTTTCTCATATGGAGTCGCCTCCTTGAGCTGTTTCTCTCTCTGGAATGAGGTCCAAGTTTCCCAAATTCTCTCTCTTACCAGGCTTCCACTCTGTAGCTCATGTATGAAAGTGAGTCTTCCTGGGTAAAGATCCCAACAGAAACCTACCAGTGTATTTGATTTCCAATTCCCTAATCCCAGGAGGGAGTATACGTTGACTGGCCTGGCTTGGTTCACTCATGGTCATGTCAACTATGGCTGGAGGGTTGGGGACACACGATGCCAGAAGGCTACGCACCTCCAACCCCCGCCTCCCAAATGAGGGGCGCTGCTGAGGAAGGGGTGGGGCATGACTTGAGGCTACCAGCAAGGACCTTGGTCCACACTGGTCCCTTGCAGCTCCGTGATTTCCTTTTCTTTTCAGTCAATCCTTGACCTGAAGTCTAAACTGACTTAGCCGCCCTCCACACCGAATTTGAACTGAAGTAATTAGATAATATGGCCCCAGGAGGACTAGGGCCAATGCTCCCCAAAATGCCATTAGAGGGGTGTTTCCGACTCACAGGCAACAGCCAGCCACTCGGGATGGTGGTTCTTTCACCTTGTTCTGAGAATCAGCTGTGGTTTTATAGACACACATACTCTGCAGTTCCTCCCCCTGGGGGAGGGGCGTGTTCCACCACAGCGCAGACCTGGCTGGCCCCTGACAACTAATTTCCTGGACTCTGGGACCACCAACTGTTTATGATGATGATGATTATTGCAGAGCGTTGAAATTCCTGCCTGGATCCAAAGGTCACCCTGAATCCTGCACAACCTTGTGGTCGGAGTGAAGAGCTGATGCTGGATCTGCAGTCCCAGCTCTGCGTACATTGTGTGGGGCAGAGACAGAGGCAGGGTCCTGGGCTCGGTTTGCTTCACATCTGTGAGCCCATTTAATTCTTACTGCAAATCCAAGAGGGAGACACTATTGCTTCTCCTCGTTTTTACGAATGTACAATCTGAGTCAGAGGGTGGTTCCATGTAACACAAGCAAAGCCCATGGTCGTTGGCACAGTGCTTTCCTCCTTGTTATTTCATTTACAGCACGAGAAACTCCATTCTATGGACGAGGTTCCCGATTTTGCACAGGTCATCAGCGGCGGAAGTGGGACACAGACTCGGAACTCTGACTCTAATCCCCTAAGGCAAACCCACAAATAATTGTAATAAGAAGCAGATGGTGAAGGATGCCTTTAGATTATCCAGGTGAAATTCTGTGGTATTTCAGAGACTGGTGAGCTCATCTACAGATGGAGGAAACTGAGAAAGGACTGGAGGAGGAGGTGATTTTCAGAGCTATTTCTGGCAGATGGGCAGGGTTGGACAAGCACGACTTAGGGAAGGGCACTGTCAGAGGGTTCGATGACATGAGCCAACACTTGGGAGGCAGAGGATTTGAAATAATGGGAAGTCTTTGATGTACTGGGGAGACTGGTGGGCAGATTGGGAGATGAGACTGGGAAACCAGGGTGCCTCTTCCCTGGGCCTTGGTTATTGTCTCCTCGATAGGTTGGGGTAGATGGGACGGTGGGATGACAACCCACCGGTGGAGGCCTGTGACCTCAGAATCCCCCGACCAAGTTTCCTCAACTTCACTGGGTACCTACGTTAGGGACAGAGTGGGGGCGGAGTTGGAGCACTGTATTAATTACAAGTGCTGGGAGAACTTACACGTTCTTCTCTAAAAGAAGGAACAATAAAACTTTTATAGACTCTTACGGAGTCAGTTGCCCTGTAAGGGGGAGTGTGTGTGTGCTGGGAACTTTGCAGGTCAGAGCAGGAAGGGAGCAAGCCAGCCAGGGGGTAACAGCGGGGCATGGTCTCCTCTGGCTCCACATTAGTTTCCACCTCTGAGGCATGGCTTATGGGAGGACAGCATCTCTCTCTGAGCCTCAGTTTCCTCAGCTACAAAATGGGAGATTATAATATCTACCACTCACGATTGCTGCGGGAGTCCAATGAGATGTGCCAATGTGTCTTGTGACATTGCTTTCATTGTTATTTTATATTATTTTTTAAAAAGATTTTATTTATTTTTAGAGAGAGGGGAAGGGAGAGAGAAAGACAGGGAGAGAAACATTGATATGTGAGAAGTACATTGATCGGTTGCTTTTCCCATACTCCCAGCTGGGGACCTGGCCCTCAACCCAGGCATGTGCCCTGACCAGGAATCGAACCAGTGACAATTTGGTTCACAGGCCGGTGCTCAATCCACTGAGCCACACCAGCCAGGGCTATTTTGTACTATTATTAAACTTAAACTTTCTCTTGGGTGCATACCTTCCCAACTAGAAAATAAGTCTTCAGGATGGAGGCCATGTCATTGAATTCTTTACATCTTTAGCAGTGACAAACAAACATGGAAAAAATCATTTCAACAAACAAAATAGATGAATTCTTAGTAAGGTATATTTGCTCATGGCACCAGCCAGTCCCGGGTGTAGTTTTTTTTTTTTGGAGCCTCACTTTCGTCCCTGAAATCATAATGAGCCAGATCTCAGTGAGCCAAAAGCAGCAAGGTGAGCACCACATGACCCCCGGTACTCAACAACAAAGCTGCACGGAGCCCCGGTTGTGTGCTGGCCGGGAGTGGGTTCTGCCACATTGGTCCTTCTGCTTTAAAGAAGTAGATTATTTTTGAATCAACAACATGCAATGTGCTTAATTTTAAAACGAGGATCTTGTCCTTCCTGCAGCAGCAGGCACAGCAGCAGCAGTGGGTAAATGCTCCCTTGAGCCTCCCTGGAGAGGGTAGCCCAGCCCTCCTGTTCCTGAGTCCTGCATGCTTGCTCTGCGGGGTGGGGTGGCGGGCTGGTGATGAACAGCTTTTTTGTGTGTGTGACTCCAGGAGTGAGAGGGAAAGCTCCTGGGATTTTCTGGGTAGATCCAGACCCAGCTGGAGGGAAGGCCTGATTGCCCTAGAGGAGAAAGGATCAGGGGCTTGGAGCCTGGGGGAGGGAGAGGATGGGAGATCTTCATTCCTGAGGGTGGCAGGGCCCAGGCTGGGGTGGCTGCCTGGGTCCTTAAGGACCGTGGCACAAACACCACACCCAGGGAGCTCTGGGTCTGGCCCACGGTGGAGCCTGGCATGGCGGTCATGGATGTGTTTGTAAAGCAATCCAACTTTGAAGGGACTCCACAAGTATGGACCAGGGACTCTGACAGTGACCATGGTGGACCCCAACTAGGGGACTTGCCTCTATTGCTCACAGGTCATGAAAGCCCCAGAGAGAGGGCAAGAAAACCACAAGAAATAACCAACATAGAACTTCCTACTGAGCTTGTTTTGTGAGGAACTGGAGCCCGATCTGATTCAAAAACATTTCCAATAGCAACAATCCTTACAGCTCAAGTGAGGCACAGAGATCCATGCCAATCGGCCAACAGTGAGGAGTGCTGTGCAGGGAAATCGCTACAGAAAAACTCTCCCAGGACCTGAGCGTGGTGTGTTGAGGGTGGCGGGAGGGGGCAGAGGTTGACATGGAAGAGCTCAATGCCAGTCTGCCTAAGTGATACACATTTTGGAGAATTTACTTTTGGGACAAATGCCTGGAAAATTTGTCTTTGATATATTTGAAAAACTAGGAGATGCCACAGGTAGTCTCTACAGTGTTAGGAGGGAATTTGGACTTGAATTTGTCATTTCGTGTTGTTATACTTTTGTGGTTAGGCTATCAGCTTTAAGAGAGGCAAGGATATTTTGGGAAGTGATGGCCTTATTTGGGAAGTGATGGTCTTATTTTGGTCACTGTATTTTGTTTCCATTTGCTTATCCCAAGAGCTCCTGTGCTAAGTCCTTTTTTTCAATGCAGTTTCCTGTCTGGACTCCCTGTTGGAATTTCACAATTTGGTGTCATCAGTAGATTTTCATTGCCACCTGTTTTGGCGACATTGTTTCTATCCTCAGTAGCCCAGACACCACAAAAGGGAAAACTATAAAGGTACAGTTTAGGAGAGACAGCTTCCCCTAAGATTTTGATTCAGGAGGATGATGGTATAGCACCGTCATCTCGAATCAACACCAGTTCAGACTTAGGAGTCAGAAATCTGGGAGGTGAGTCTGGTGGGAGCTTATCAGTGGGAGGGGTGCCTAGCCAAGTGCTGGGTGAGGGGCAAGGGTATCCCTTAGGGCAGCAGCTCAAGGATGCTTTGGCAGACCTCGCATGAAAAATCACACTGGGGAAGGTCAAAGCTGAAACCAAGGGGCCCATAGCTGGTATCAAATCCAAAAGGCTAAGATAGAAGAGAGGGAGCAGAAAAGAGTGAGCAGAGTTGCAGAAAGAGGTTGAGCTGCAGAATCAGGACCAGGTGTGTGAAGGGACTCAGGTACTAGGGCACCCTTGACACCCAGCGACTGGGTCACTGCAGAGGAAAGTGCTGGTCCTTAGGGTCTAGCCAGGATGAACACTCACCAGAGTCCCTCAAGAATCTACAGACTCACCTTCATGTCTGTCTGCTTTTCTGAACTATCTTGCTCTCTAGACTTGGCTATGACGGGCTGCATCCACCTATCTGCCTGAGACTCCATCTCAAAGTGGCCAGGGAGAAGGATGCACATTGAAAATACAAGCGTCCACTTGGCTACCAATCACTAACAAGAACAAAAAAACAATTTTGATAGAGGATCAGAGGTTGAAATCAGTAAGTATTTCAACTCATGGTTTGGTTTGTGCCTCCTTGCATCTCTCCATTCTGGGCAAACAGATCTGACAGCGCACACCAGCCAGACCCTCTTCCAAGTGGCAGACAGCTCTGATTTCTGCCCACTCCTCCCTCCACTTCGCTGGATGGAGCCTCTTCACTGTCCCCTCTGCATGCTGTGTTGTGCTCTGGGCTCCTGGTCAAGCTAGATCTTAGATAGAAGCAATGGAAGAGGCCTGGAGCTGCAGTTCTTCTGGCCCTCACGGTGTCAGCCTGGCAGCTGGTCCTTGCTGGACCCCTCAGCTCCACCTGGGCCTGAGCTCCAGGTGGGGGCTTCTGGCCTGTTTACCATTTCTATCTTGATTCTCTAAGCCTCCGAGACCGGGGTCCTCTCTCTTGCCCCACCATGCTCCCACCCAGCAGTCATCTCTTGGTCCAAAGTCTTGCCCCTGAGTACCTGCCCTTTGCCCTTCCCTCAAATTATGCTTGAACGATACTTTCCTCCTTTCAATCCAGACTCTTCAGCCAGGATCTGCCTGAATGTCGTGCTCTGAAGAGCCACTGGGATGTCCACTGGTGAGCCCCAATCCTTCCTTCGGCCAGCCTGTCACTGAGGCCATCTTTGACTGCCTGCCCTGCCTTGGCAGGTCCCTCTGTGTCTTGGCCAGCCTTGGGTAACCTATCCCCTGCCCTTTAAGCCTTAGCTGTGTGCAGAGGTTCTAAAATCATTAATCTAACAGCCAACTAGTAATTCTTTATGGAGCACTGACTACATGGTTGGTGGTATGGGAGCAAGTTTCCTCAAGTATTGATAAATGACAACTGAGAGGCAGCAAACATTGGTTTGTAGTGATCTGAGACCAAAGATGGAATTATCTTGACTTACCCTTTTGGAAGAATTATCTGACCAAATGGATTAGTTATCTAACACTGCGTCACAAATTACCTTAAAGCAAACATTTAGTATCTCACATTGCCATGGGTCAGGTTTTTAGCTCGGCAACCATGGCTTGGGGTTCCTCATGATGTTGTAGTCAAGACGCCAGCTGCACTGCAGCGATCTGAAGTCGGCCCGTGCCGGAGGACTTACCGACAGAGTGCAGCACGTCCGGCAATTTGCTGCTGGGCGCTGGGAGAACGCCACGTTGCTCCCTACAAGGCTTTACTTGGCTATGTAAGTGTCCCCAGGACATTGTGGCTGGCTTGCTCTTAGAGCAAGTAATCCAAGAGACCAAGGATGAAGCATCAATGTCTTTTATGACCTAACCTTGGAAGGCACAGACTGTCATTTCAGCCATATTCTGTTGGTCAGAGAGGTCAAATTCAATGTGGTAGGTACAACGTAAGGGCAGAAATGATAGGAGGTAAGGCTTGTCAGGCACCATCTTGGACACTGATCACCACACAAAGAATCATTCAACTTAAAGACCAGGAAGAAAGTTGGTTTTGTACATTAAAAAGATAATAATTGTTTAATGCTTCATCTCCAATGTTGGAACATTGCCAACATATAGTAGGTACTCAGTAAGCATTGAATGCATGATAAAAGTGAATGCATGATGGAGTGAACAATATAGATTCCTTTCAGGGAACGCTATGTAATTTATAAAGTACGTATCCAGATCTTATACAATTTGATCCTCACCTCTGTGAGGTAGATAGGGAGGGTATTGTTGATACTACTAAAGAAGTATCAGTAGTAGCATTGATACTACTTTATTTCAAACATGTAAAGCATTGTACAAAGTCACTCAGCCCTGAATGTGATGCTCCTTCCCCCATGGTCCACTCATATGCCACGGCCACGCTGTGACCGCAGTGTGCGAGGCTTTGTCCATGCCTACAGGCTGTGAGGTGGGTGATTTAAAGTGCAGGTGAAATGACCTTGGGAGACTGGGCTAACCCCCGTTGATGGTGTACAGGGAGGATTTACAGTGAACCTAGTGACATGTGAGGCCTCTCACTTGCAGGGGCCTTCCTAGGGCAATTGCACACATTTTGGCGAGGGAGAACCATTTATCTGTGACTTCATTCGGCCAACCGAAACAAATTCTAGAAGAAGGTAACCAGCTCTTCAACAGCGTTCACTGTCACTCGTGACAACGCAGCTGCAAGCGTCTGTAGCAGCACCAACCGGTTCTCAGAGTGGGTGCCATGTGCTGCTGGTTCCCCGAGCCCCCCCCCGCCCCGGAACCTCTATTCTGTGATAACTGACGTTGTGGACAGTTTCAGAGTTTTCTGACAGTTCCATTGTCTCTTTTTAGGTCTGTCTCTTAGGTGGAGTATTTTAAATATAGATACTAACTCAGATTTTTGCTTAAGGAAGCTAATTTTTCTTCAGCTAAGTAACAGAAAATTCAGATAAAAATTTGTAGATTATTAAATTGATGAAATGGACATAAATTATTCTGATATCGAGAAACAAATTGTAACATTTCAGTGCCAAAAGCAGTAACTCATTAAGATAATAAATCTATTGAAGATAATAAATAGGGTATTGGGCTGCTGATAATCTCCTCTCTAGGGAGGGGCTTACCTGGGTAAGGGCCTGTGGGGGGCAGCTCCTCAGCCACGGCCAGGCAGGCGCCCCGGTGAGCTCAGGCTTCCGCAGGCTCATGACCACCCAGCCCCTCCTATGGCCATGTGACCCAGTCTCTCGCAAATGAGCCAGTTGGGAATTCTTAGGCATGAGCAAATAAAGGAACCCAGGAGAAAAAATTTCTTATTTATTTAAAATAAATATTCGTTCCCCCTGAGTCCTCTATCCTTTTTCACTTTCAGAAGAATCTTTGTCGCTGGATTGGTCCAGCTGAAGTTATTTTTCTTACCATCTGTAAGGGGGATTTTCTATGTTTCCGACAAGAAAATAACCCTGGGGCCAAAGCAACTGTGAAAGTGTTTAGTCTCCAGAAAGGCATGCAGACTGTCCCTGCAGCTCCACTTTGGAGAGCGCCGTTGTGTCATTTAACGCCCCCCGCCTTTCCTCTGCATGCCCAGCGTCGGGTCTCTGGCCCCCACAATGTACGGTAACTGTTCTCTGGGATGTCGTGGAGAGATTTATGGGGACGGAGAGGGAGGTGCTGCTGGAACGCCATACAATTGTCCAAACAGGTGGCGTGGATGGAGAATGGACACCAGGTCTGCAGACTGGAGAGCTGGCTCTAGTCTCAGTTTTTTTGCTAGGTGACCATGGGCTAGTCATTTCCTTGCCCCATGCCTCAGTTTTCCCAGTTATAAAGAGCGTGATGAAGTAGATGACCTCCTTTCCAGGTTTAATGATTTACCTGAGTTATCCTGGAAAGGGACAAGGTGAGGCCAGGCTCAGGAGGACAGTGGCTGAAACTGTCAGTTGAGGCAGGCCAGAAAACCAGGTGAATAGTTAGGTACCTGGAGACAGTTGAGAGCCAAGGTCAAAGCAAGACAGAGTGAGACACTGAGCAGTATACACAGCAGCAGTAGCTGAAACAGCTTGTCACTGAGGCCCCTCCTGTCCCAGTCAGGGTGCCTTTTACATGCCTCCTGCTGAGCCAGGTGCAGCTGGCTCCGGAGCCTCCACACCTGGCCAACCTGCTGTTTGCTCAGGAAGGGTCACCGTGGGAATACATGAGTGTGGCTGGAGCGGGGAGTGAACTGCACACTTGTGATTGCACACTTACACAATCAAATATGAGAAACAACCCATTGAAATGGAATGACAAAATAGAAAGTATAATAAATTCTGATGAACTTTAGAAATCAACATGACTTAGATAAAAGTTACTTAATTCTTTGAAAATGTAATTAAATCTTTAAAAATATTTTTATAGAAACAAAACTAGGCACCATTCTGGCTTCCAGTGTCCTCCCGTGGTTGACATAAAGAATTAGTACTGTGCTTCCCCTATGGTATGGAAATGCCTGAAGATACAAATTAAAAGTATTATGGTTTGTTTGCTATTGTAAAATATTCCCTAGTCACAATGCGTAACTGTTGTGAACGCTGAATTAATGTTTGAGCGTCTCTAGAACCACGCATCAGAACATAGAAGCGAGAAACAGACATTCAGCACGACTCAGAAAGGACAGTTCATTTTGCACGACCGTCGCATTCATCTCTGAGAGGAGGAATATACATTCATTAATTTGTCTTTGTTCCTCTCTAAGTCGTCTGCTGCTCTAATCCACCCTCTGAAGGAAGGAGACCATTTTCAATATTGGCGGTAGCACAACCCACAAAACTTCACGTCATTTGGGTAGTTTCCTGCTGATCCATAGACACGGGGCAAGGCACATGGAGCAGCATTTCCCTGGGGCCTACGTGGTGTTACTCGTGAAAGCAGGTGGTTAGGGCTCCGGGCTGCACTCTGGATTCTGAGCGGCAGAAGCACGCTCATGGTCTTCCATATGGTGACTTACTTTGCGCTAGTGATATGTGATCCCTGGTAAAACAAGGGCTCCAAGAAAGGGTTCCTTTGCCTGGATCTTGCCCAGATGATGGCCGACTCAGTTGGTAGATGCCAGTGTGGGTAGGGGATGGCTTGAAGTTTCAGAGTAGAAATTAAGTTGAACCATAAAGTTCTTTTTAAAAAATTATTTATTTTTAGAGAGAGGAGAAGGGAGGGAATCATCAATGTGTGAGAGAAATATCAATCGGCTACCTCTCACATGTCCCCATCAGGGGACCTGGCCCACAGCCCAGGCATGTGCCCGCACTGGGAATTGAACCAGCAACCTTTCGGTCTGCAGGTCTCCCAACCAACTGAGCCACACCAGTCAGGGCTAAAGTTCTATTGCTTGGTGCAGCAATAAAGCTCTACTGTTCCTTGGTGCAGCTTCTACTAACCTCTCTTCCTCCCTTATAGACAGAAATAATTACCATACTTTGAACCACTCCTATATACATATTTCTTATTACAAGTATCACATTGTAATGTATAATTTAAAAGCTGTGTTAATATTTGCTTCCCTGATGAGGTTAAAAACTTGAGTCAAGTTGGCAGTGCTTTGGAGGCAGACACTCCCGAGTCTGAGTCCTGGTCTCACCACTTCCCAGGTGGGTGACTTTGGAAGTTTCTTAAAATGCCTAAGCTTCAGCTACTTATCTGAAAATGGGGGTAGAGACATTTCCTTCTCATATGGTTATTCTGAGGCTTACTTAGGATAGCATGGGTAAAACGATCAGCACAGTGTTAGCTGTTCTAATTATTCCATTGTTAATCACTCATCAGAGATGCAAACCAAACCATTTCCATGTCCAGGGAGCGCACACGAGGGCACTTGCAAGGGTGTTGCTCGTAGACATCACCATTAGGTCAATTTCTAACCTAAAAGGCACACTAAGTGAGTGGAGGGCCTGCCCATCTTTGAGCCAACTGGGAGGGAGGAAGGGTGAAGGAATCCATCTGAACTGAAAGAATCCTGCAACAAATGCGATGCTGATCTGCAGTTGTCGTTCTCCTGGAGTGTGCGGCTCCCTGGCAAATATTTCCTGTACTAATGGGGTGGTGGTGATGGCTCTGCGTGGAAGCAGCTCTCATCAAAGTCTCAGGAGCCGGAGATGGGGTGTAACCCGAGACCTCGCTCCAGCAGGCCTGAAATCTCAGCGGAGACAGCACCCGCTTTCTGAGGAGCAGACTTGCTGGGGCTCCCTCCATTCTGCTTCTGAGACGCCCTGTCTCTGCAACCTGAATAAACGCGAAGGTTCATGGGCGGGTGTGTTCCTGCCAGCAGACTTCCTTACTCATCCTGGCCCGGAGAGGTGCCCCTGCTTTCCATTGCCCACTGACCACGTTTGCTACGCTGGGTCCTGGGAGGCAGGGTCTGTGGCCTGTGTGCTATGCCATCGATGCGACAGGTCCTTGACAAACACACCTGTGAGCTCTGATTCCTCTCCAGGCAACGGGCCAGGTGTGCAGGGGCAGGGAAAGTGTAAGAAAGCTCTTTACCCTGGCAGCTTACACTCTAGTTGGGGAAAATGTGGATGCTACTCAGCTGTTAGTGTAATAAATGCATTCCTAAGTGTCAAATTAATGCTTTGGAGGGCAAAGGAGGGCCCCGAAGAGTTGACTGAAATGTTCAAGAAGGGATTCTCAGAACAAGTGAGGCTTCTTGCCATTTTAGGGTTATCCCCTGACCCTGCGGTCCCCATTTATCTGCAGTGCTCACGCTGTCAGCAGAGGTGCCCTCACCCAATCGCCAGGATTTGGTGGGATGGGGTGGGGTGGAGGAGGGGTGTCAGACTCTTGCACACACTGGGATGAGAGTGTAAATTCTTAGAGCAGCCTGGAATGAAGTTTGCAAATCATTTCTCACAAATACCCTAGGCTCAGGGCCAACCCTTAGAGAAGGTGAAACGCCGTGGCACAGCTTTTCCAGCTCAAAGAAGGGACAGGAGAACACGGACCTGCGGGGCTGGGACCGGAGCCAGCTGTCAACACCAGCAGTGACTCTGCAGCCATGGGAGTGAGCCGCCTTGGAGCCACATCCTCCAGCCCCAGTCAAGCCTTTGGTTGACTGCAGCCCCAGCCAACATCCTGACCTTAGGAAAGACCCCAAGCCACCAACCTAAGCCACTCCTAGATTCCTGACCACAGGACCCGTGAGGGATAACAACTGCATTGCTTTAAGGCACCAAATTTGGGGGCAGTTTGTTACACAGCAACAGATAACTAATGCAGGAGGGTAGATAGCTATTAGCTCATGTGACAGGGTGGGTGAGATCCCCCTCGACATTTCTACTCCCTGTTCTGTTGGAAAGTCCTCCATCTTCAGAGAGAGCAAAGAGGAGCCACTGTGTCCCTCTGTCCTCTGTTGCACTGGGAACAGAGAATGGACAACTGATGTTGCCTCTTTGGCTCTCAGCAGCGCTAGCCGCCAATGCTGTCACCGTTTCTGCCAGGAGTCAGCACGCTTTTCCTTAAAAGGCCAGATAGTGAGTATTTACAAAACCAGGTGAGTGCTTCATGGGCCTTGTGTGCTAATCCCTGGGTTATGCAAAAGGGGAAACAGAGTACAGGGAGGTCAGTGGCCAGGCAGGCTCGGAGGGCCCGAAGGAAGCTTCTACAGAGGGGAGGCTGTTCCTGAACTGCCTGACCCCAGGCCCCACCACTGTCTTCCCTTTTTCCCAGGAGGCCAAGATATTTAGCGTCTCTTGCCAACACCACTGCTCGTGAAGAACAGAGAAGGGAGATGGGAGCTCCAGGCTTGCTTACAGTCGGGGCACCTGTCAGGGTGTTACACAGGAAATGGCCACACCTGCTGGAAGGTCCCTTTTGGCCCTGAGAAAAACTGTGTGCCAGGTGTTGTTCCAGTGGCTACTGCTTTCACACATACTACCTCCTTTTTTCTTTCCCTCTCACCTCCAACTATCGTGTGGGAAATTAGTCTAAAATGGCTCACTTACATGGCCGGCAAGTTGGTGCCTCTCCACAGGTGTCTCTCCATGAGGCTCCTTGAGTGTTCTCACAGCGTGGCAACCAGCTCCCCCCACAGCTGTTTATCCCGGAGACAGAGGCGGGAGCTGCAGTGCCTCCGCGGCCTGGCTCTGAAGCCACCTGTCATCCTACCTCCTGTACCCTACTGTTCACGTAGGTCAGCCCCGATTCAATGAGCAAGGATGTGAGGAGGCAAGGACAACTGGGTAGCACGTGTGTCCCGGGGCTAGCATTGCACTGGGAACAGCCACTGTGACAGCCCGCCCACTGAAGTTTGGCCTTTGTGTTAGGAGGAGCAAATGCAAGAGACTCTATCACCTGCTTGCTCAAATCTGTGTGGCTGACTTGTTTTTCTGGGCCCTCGGTCTTGAGGGGATTAAGGCTTAAGTGCCAATGGCTGTGGTTTTAAGCTACATTTGATCACAACTTTGCATTATTGGGGTTCCAATACCACCCTCCTTGTCGCTCTGCCATTCCTAGGAGTTTGGAGTAGATGTCTGCTGTTCTGTTTTGGCTCCCCAGTATCCCAGTCTCTTCCTCGAGGGATTTCCCTTCTGTAAATCGGGTGGGGACAATTCCTGCCCAGCTCTTCAGTCTTTCTGTCGGTATTTGATTTCCCCTCTGTCTCTCCAATAAGCCCCTTTGCTGTTTAAATTCACTATTCAATTCTGCTGCTTGCAACCAGGATACCCTGCTGGCCCCGCATCTCTCCAGGAGTTAAACTCAGAGGATGCGTACTTGGCGGCAAAGCCATTGCATCTCTGCTGCTGCCGCCAAAGGAGAACATGGACTTCAGAATCAAAGAGACCTGGGTTTGAAACCCAGCCCTTCCAGTTTTATGCAACAAGTTAACTTTCAATGGGTTATTTAACATCTCTGAACTAGAGTAACTTCACCTGTAAAAGGAGGAAGCTAACGTCTAGCCTGCAGGATCGCTATAAGGAGTAGCACATAGAACTCTCCCTGACAGAGGAGGTGCTTTATGACTGCTCTTACATAGTAAATAGTAACGGTGATATCAGTGATGGACACGTACTGTGGTTCCTCCTTCTGTGAACCCCTTTCAGGGTTTCCTGAAGAGGCAAAGTTACCCCCATTTGATGGCAAGTCTTTTAAACTACCTTGAATGGCCTAGACTCTAATAATTACTCTTTAGAATTCTCAAAGTTGGCCTTACTTGTGGAGCTCAGTAGAATCTTCCAGTAAAGAACTTGCTGCAAGTCTCCCAGGGACAGATCCAGAGCATGAATAAGAGACACCCCTAGTCCCATCTGCAGTGCTTTGCAACAGGAACTCTCTGTGGCCTGCCCTGAGGTCCTAGAGCATCCAGGATGACATGCTACTTTGAGCCCCATTGTTGTTCTTGCAGCCTGGTCCCGGGCCAGCCAGACCTTTGCCCCCACCCCCCACACCCTCCCTCCCCCAATACAGCCTCAATGCTGCTGGAGACACTTACTGGATGGAAGGCCCACTCTGAGACCCTCTGCTCCAGCAGGAGCTTCCCCCCCAAACCTTTCTTTGAATTGGTTCACCTTTTCTAACATGGCTGCCAAGCCAGTGATGGCTGTTGACAGGTGGCTTCAGTCCTACCCCAGGTGGCCTCTCCACAGGTCGCTTCAGTGTCACTACAACCTGGCAGCTTGCTTCCCTGAGAGAGCACACCGTCATTTTTGTAACAACCTATTGGCTACCCAGTGGCAGAGAGGGACTGCACTCAGGGTGAATACCTAGAGGCAAAAATTATTGCAGGCCCTCTTAGAGCCTGGATGCAACACACCTCACCCCGAATAAGGCTTCTTGTGAATGTTAGAAGTGTCCTCTGTTTGGAGAAAGAGAGGGGCTCTCTTACTGGTCCCTGCATGGTGGGATGGAGAAAACCTCGGGGTGAACATCAGTACACCTGAGTGTCAGTCCCTGCTCTGCCCCTGGCCTCCTGAGTGTTCTCGAACAAGTCATGTCCTTGGCCGGAGCTGCAGTTTTCTTAACCACAGATAAGAAAGGCTTTTGAACTTGCGTCCGTGTGGGCATAGGAGTCCAGCCCCTACCACTTAGCCAGTTCCTTCATCTCTGTGGACTTGGATGTCCTCACCTGTGAAAGTGAAGATCAGGACATTGCCTCCCTCTGAAGGTTGATGCAAGGAACAAATGAGCGAGGGCATGTAATATGCCCCACACATAGAAGGGGCTCAAATGTTAGCTGCCATTATTAGCAGCAGAAATAGCAACATCACCTCCAGCTTTAAGATCCCGGCTTCCGCAATCTGCTCTGAGCCCTGAGAACAAGGGGCTTCTGCCCCCTCCCTCCTCCTCCATCTGTTCAGATTCCTCCCGATCCCCGCTGCGCTAGCCTTGGGCGGCTGTGATCAGGCCTCTGGGGTAGGCCAGGGGTGTCTGTTTTCTTCCTCAGCATCTGGTGGTGAAGGCACTTGCACACCTGTTAGAACTGGCTGACCTTAGAAACTAAGCTTAGAGTTGAGGTCAGTGCTTGGGACAACTGTGACGTATGTGATCACAGAGTGGCAGAGATGGAATGAACCTCAGACCTCATCTAATTCCTGATCTGTCCACCCCTCCAGCCTGCGGGCCCACCCTCCATGAGCTCTGCTGAAGCAGTTGTCTGAAGACCCACCAGCCACTACTTGAGGTCCATGGAAGCAGCCTTTAAAGGACGACCAGCTGAGGCCAGCCTGCCTGACCAGCCCACTCTGCAGCCAAGCCACGGGGTGAAGCCTTCAGCTCCCAGTCCTCTCCCGCTGCTGGGGCCATGAGGCTGCAATCCATCCTCTCCGCCTGCATTTTCCTCAGTGTCAGCCAGAAGCCCAGGCCTCTTCCTGGACCCAGGGCTCCCAGAGCCTGTTGCCACACTGCTCTGCTCATCGCACCTCGCCTGCCCTGCTCTCCCCATTGCCTTTCCCGCCTCTTCATCTTGTGAAGGCCCCTGCTCCTTTGGACTCACACTGGTCAGCCCCCTCTGCATCCCTTATGCTGTCCCTGGCCTCTTGGGCAGGCCCCTCACTCACTGACCACCTTGGCGCCTGGGCTCCTGGAAATCCTTTCCATACCAACTTCCTTATCATTCCTGGGCCCCTCATCATTCACGTGGATAACTTTTCTAGGATCCCCTTGACTTCATTGCTAAGCACACTTGTTAACCTCAGCTACCCATCCCCTTCCATCACCCAAAGAGCCTAACCTCCCAAGGCCCAAACCCCAGCATCTCACCCCCTGGCCAAATTGCCTGTCCTCCCAGCTTACTTCCTCAAGGTTCCTTCCAAGAATAATTCCTTGACCTCATCACGGGCCCAGACCTACGGGGCCCAGTTCTGTCTCACTGTCCATCAGAGGACTGCAGGCTTCACGTTCCTTTCTTTCTGTCTTAGATTCCATGGCGCCTCATTGGGGTCGTCCCCTTGGACACACCTCCCGCTCCCTTGCTCCTCTAGGCCTGCTCTGCACTTTGCCCTCCCCGCAATAATGTTCGGCCTTAGCACGGAGCTCTTGTGTGAGTGGAGCTTCCGAAGATGCATGATTTCGTTGGAACATTTGGGTGGTCACATAAGATGTAGGGCGGGTAGCAGGTCTGGGATTCATACTTCTGTCTTACTGATGAGGTGCTAAGGCTCAAGCAGGTGAAGTGGCTTTTTCTAAGTGGCTTTTCCAGGTTTGTCCGACGCTGAGCCCCAAGTCGACTCTCCTCTCAAAGGCAGCCCTTCTGCAATGGGTTGGGATGTGGATACTGGGTGATGGAGGTGTGAGTGGGGGCAGGGCATCCAGCAGAGGGGAGAGTGTTCCCTAGCAATAGTGGGGACAGGAAAGGAGGAAAGGAGGGGGTCCAGAAGGAGTGGAACTGTGGTATTCTTCCCAGGCCCCGTAGAGGCTGGGAAATCTCCTCAGAGGCCTTTTTGCAGAGGTGCTCTGGCTGCGAAATACAAAACCAGATGCCGCTGGTAAAGCACACCATCTGAAACAGAATTCCTCCCGTGTCCCAGCCTTCTGCAAATCTCATTTCTTTCCTTGTTGGGGCTCAGGGGGCTGTGGGCCCTGCATCACTCTGCACATCAAAGACGCCCCGGGTTTCCCAGCACGGCTCTCGGAGGCTTTTAACCAGCCTCTGACGATAAAATCGCTTTACAATAAAAACCAAGACTCAATATTCGGCAGAAATTGGATTAATGGGATCAGTCGGGGGATGACATCATGCTATTTTTCTTGGCACTTTCCCAGCTCAAGTGTCTGGGTGTGGAGGGAGGATATATATCTTTTTTCTTTTCAACTGCCTTAGCCTCTCTAAGTTTAGGTTTAGAAAACCCAAGGAGCCGGAGGGAGCTGGCACGGCCAGGGCTGATGCTCCAGCGAGGCCAGGGCAGCTGCTGGCCGGCGGGGTGAGCACACTGGGCCGGCCAGGGCACGCGGGAACTGACTGAGATGAGCTTTTTGCTGAGTCATTCTCCTGGGGACACAGGCAACGGGAAAGGAAAGGCCCCATTCGGTGATCGGGCCCTGGGCTTAGAGAAAGTTACCCTCCAAAGTGGGCAAACATCCTGGTACAACCAGCGGTGGAGACGGATTGACCCAGAGAAAGAGTGCCTGGCCCATTCACACACAGACCTCAGGGCGACCGCCACTGGGCAATGCCCACCAGGCAACACCCAGGATGACCGAGCAGTCAGGGCCTTGGAGGACACCTGTTCCCGCGGTTCCCAAACTTGTTATTTTTTAGTTAAGGAACTTTTGCTTCAAATGAGATACTAAAGGTACCCCACTGCATACAGGAAGGAGGCTGGAGGAAGAGGAGCTCTAAAGTTTGGAACCTCTTGACTGGGCCTCCACAGCTCCTGAGGCTGCCTTGGAATCTAACGCCAAATACGCACACTGAAAACCTCTGATCACTCCTTCAGTGGATACTTTCTGTGTGCCTGCTGCGTGCCTGACACTGCTCCAGGGGCAGAGGTGCATCGGTGAGCAAAACCGGGCCCAGTTGCCCCTCCTTCTTGGGGCTTACATTTTGGCGTGGGAGATAGACATTAATTCAATCATGACACGAATACATGTTAACTCTCTCCTCCCAACATGTAAGAAGAAACCGATTCGTGAAGGGGCCTGATTCTTAGCTGGGGACTCCAGACTCGGGACCACTAAGGCTTTCCGACTCTGTCCCACACGACTCACTCACCTAACGCTCAGCACCGTTCAGAGTCTCGATGCTTTTTCCCAGGGATAACTTGCCTTTTACCCTGGGCTGCCTCATCTTCCCTTTCCCCATTTCTCCCCACCCGAATCTCCACCGCCCCTGGAAAGCCCCGTGACAACCTCGTGCGTCCAAAGTCTCCTCAGTTGGAGGTGATCCTGCCAGCTCCCTGTCAACACTTCTGCCACGTCCAGAGAGGAAGGGGGCAGCCGACATTGGTGAAGGAGCAAGGAACCTGGGCAGCATCCTCAGTCCAGCTACTGAGACCTTAGATGACTCGCCCAACCTCACAGAGGAGCCCACGGACTCCCCTTGGACTTGCTTAATCTCCTCGGGTGTCCACAGTTCCTTACCTCGGGACACTCTCTGAAGGCCAGGGTTGAGTCTTTCCTTCTCTGTCTTTTCCCAGCACCCAGTTCAGTGCCTCAAGCTCATGAAGAGCCAAACACGACATTCGTTCACCACCAGTGCATTTTGTTGGGCACTCCTGGCCCGGGATCTCCCACTTGCTCTTTGCCGGATCAGGGCAGTACCCAGGCCACTGCTCCGAGCTTTCTTCTCATGGGAAGACTGAAGGCACTCCTTCTTGGATTTCATTCATACCGCCAGACATCTCTTGAGCACCTACTGTATACCAGGTCCTAGGATAGACGTTGTCTCTTCCCTTCAAAGCGTGTAGGATCTAAGGGAGGAAGCAGACAAGTAAAGTAAAAATGACATTATTGTGTGCTAGGCAAAGTCAGGGATGCCACTCAGATTGGGGCCCCCTCCCTCCTTCTTTCAGAGAAATGTCCTCTAATCTACAGGAGTGAGCAGAAGGTTGGGCTATCTACTGCCCTCTCTGGGCCTCCCCTAGATTGGGGTCTGTCTCCTAGGACCCTGGAACCAGACACTTCAGAAGCTCCTGGTCCCTCTTCTCCGAGGCAGTGAGTGGATGAGTGCTCCTTTGCTACCCCATCTTGTTGGGCTCCCTAAAGCAGCCACGTCAGGCTGAACAGGCATAAGCTGCGTCCTGTGCTGAAGAGGTCACAGCTACTTTGGAATTATACTGTAGGAGAATGAAAGTCAACTTTCTTTCAAATTTGGGTTTTCTCCTGAATCTTAAAGGAAAAGCATTTAAAATAAAGTCTATCATCAACAGGTGTCCTAAAGACATTCTCTCACACCTGGCCCAGTTCACCAAACCCTGAGCTTCTCCCACAGTTTAGCAAGGGCCTGGGACTCCCAATCTCCAGCGTCCTCTCCTCCCCTGTCCCTCTGACAGCCACTCAGACCCCAGCAGGGACCGAGAAGGGAGAAGTTCCAAGTCCCGCAGCCCATGGTCAATGAGGGATAGGAATCCTTCTCTTTGAACTTCTTCTCGAGAGTCCCATCAGTGTGAACCAGTGTGTGTGTGTCCCAGGATCTAACAGCACTGCTGAGCTATGCCTGTGCTCTTCTCCAGACAGTAATTGATTTGGGGAGATGGTACTGCCAAAGCCACACAGGAGAAAGTCGGCTGTTCAGTGGTGTGCTGGAGGCAGGCCATACTGTCTTGTAACAGGTGATTGATAAATTTTCAGGAACTCTGCAAGCCAGTCGTTAAACATAATCATTATTAAATAGTAAATTATGTAAACTTAAAATACATGGTATTAAAACATATTTAATAAATACTAAAAATCATTACTTCCTAATTGTCTTACCACACTTTACTATTATTTCTGTTTTGGGAGTTACTTACATTTATTATATCTATATGTGGTAGAGTACCACACGTGTGCTACTATACATCACTACCAACTCTATGTTCAGTGATGTCACCTCGGTAGCCTGAAGTCAGCCCTGGCTACAGTATTTGCACTGTGGAAACCGGCAACCTACCCAGCAGGGCTCCCTTCCCCACACCCAGAGCTGGTTGGTAACCCTCCCCAGCCCTGCACTGGAGAAAGCCCGTGTCTCCTCAGCTGGCTCTGCACTCCTCCACCTTCCTCATGTCGTTTTGCAGGGCAGCACTTGGTCTCTTGCCTGCTCTGCTTGGGGTCTATTGGAGCAAACAGGCCTCAGTGGCAGTTGCTTAATTACTCAAGGAAAAGCTGAGTCCTATCTTAGGGGACGGGAGAGTTATAAGAGGTGGAATTTGAATGTGCAGTGAACACGGCTCTCACCCTACCTGGAGGGGTGAAGTTAGGGAAGGGTTTCCCGAGGAAGCAGTGCTTGAACCAAGGTGGACTTCACATTCCTGGAGGATGAGGGGCTTGTGCAGTGGGGTGGGTGAAGCCAGCAAGCGAACCTGGTACCTCTCTCTAGAGCATCAGTGTACTGAATGGTAATTAAAAACATTATTTAGCCCTGGTTGGTGTGGCTCAGTGGACTGAGCACTGGCCTGTGAACCAAAGGGTGGCCGGTTCAATTCCCAGTCAGGGTGCAAGCCTGGGTTGTGGGCCAGGTCCCTGGTCAGGGGTGCACAAGAGGCAACCACACATTGATGTTTCTCTCCCTCTCTTTCTCCCTCTTCTCCCCTCTGTCTAAAAGTAAATAAATAAAATCTTAAGAAAGTAAAAACATTATTTAAAAAATAAAACATACATGAAAATATCATGTAGAATACAAAATTTGGATGAATTTTTAAATTAAAACAAGGGACGGCAAATAAATTTGTCCTATGTGGCAGGCTCCTCCAGCCTATGGCCCCAGGCTCCAGGAGTACCTATCCATTCTCCTTTGGCATTAAAATTCCTTTCGCAGAAAAATTTGAGCAGCCCTAGGTTAAAGGTCTTTGAGATATCCATAGAAATGAATTGAACGGAGGCTGGAGAGGACATGGCTGGGGCATTTTAGGAAGCAGAATTCAGTAGAAAAGAGCAAGGACTTGGGTCAGCTTCCTTGGGTTTGAATTCCTGTTCTGCCACTGAATGATCCCTGGTAGATACTTAACCACCCTGTGCCTGCTTCCCACAGCTATACAGTGAGGATAGTAGTAATGCCCATCTAACAGGTTCTTTCAAAGATGAGCTTAGAAGTGCATTCAGCACTTGGAGCAGCACTGGACACTTGCTCTTCCCAGTTATTTCAAGCAGAAGGAACAGTATGAGCAAAGCCCAGAGCCTGGACAGCTGTGCTCCAGAAGGCAGGCTTGCCCTGACGTGTGGCTCAGTGGGCTGGGCATTGTTCTGCAAATCAAAGCGTTGCTGGTTCGATTCCCAGTCAGGGCACATGCCTGGGTTGTGGGCCACGTCCTTGGTTGGGGGACGCGTGAGAGGTAACCACACATTGATCTTTCTCTCTCACATTGATGTGTTTCTCCCTTTCTCTCTCTCTCCTTTGCCCTCTCTCTAAAAATAAATAAATAAAATCTTAAAAAAAAAAAGGAAAAAGTGTAGGCCGCTCTACGTTGTGAGGGCATGATATGCACCCCAGGAGAGAGGGAAGGTGAGCTGGGGGGCTTTCCTGTTGCATCTGCAAGGAGACCCACCACGCACCAGGCCTGAAGGCCCTCGGCCGTCGCTCTCGGTTCTTCCCTGTGCAGAGCCCGGAGAGGCTCCCGGTCTCCGAGATCCGTTTCGTTTCTCGTGGCCTACGCTCCATTTCATCACTTCTCCAGCTCTTCTCTCTCCAAACACCCGCACAGAACATTCAGATCCTCACAGTTTAATGATTAAATACATTTTTATATCGCTCACTGGTTACCTCACAAATTAGTCTTTCCATCCCAAACAACAAAGACAATTATGTTTTTGATTTTAAAAGCTAAGCTGAAGAGATAACCCAGTTTTATGAAATTATCTTTAAAAGAGATAAATTTTGCTAATTTATGGCAAATTATGGCACAACACCAAGAACAGAACTCTATGTGCTGTGGAGTCAGAGTGATTATGTTTCAAATCCTGGCCCATGGATGACCAGAAATTGTTTCCTCTTTCAACTTTAGTTTCCTCCTCTGAAATGGGTCGGTACCTGCCTCAGAGGGTTATTGTGAAACTCAAATGGGATAAGGCAAGTGCGATCTGAGAGGCCGAGATAACTCCCCTTTGCCCCCTGGATCCTGTACAGAGTGAGGAGGCAGGGTGGGGGTTGTGGGGGTAGGGGTGGAGAGCGGGGGAGGGGGGCAGCCGGCTCCCTCCCTACTGGGCAGTCAGTCAGCAGGCTGTGTCCCTCCACCCCAAGTCACAGCTCCTGTCATGATGCCCTTTCCCCCGCCAGCTCGGTCCCCACCTCTTATCCCTCTAGCCCAGGGCAGTAATGGTTCTGTGGCCTCCACCCTGGGGTACTGCATCTCCTGTGTGGTTCCCCCACAATCTACCCCCATTTGTGTAACTAGCCCCTTTATTCAACGTGCCTCAAATTACTTGATTTGAGTATTCAGCCTGTTTCTTGTGGGACTTGACCAACAAACTTAGCATAGTATCTGGCGCATAGTAGGTGCTCAACAAATGGAAGCCCTGTTAGAAGAATATCTGGGCATATTTACCCAACAACAGGCACTGATTCAACATCTACTTATCATACGCTATTTATTAAGGTTATGTTCATTTATTATGAAGCACCTACCGTGGGGCAGTCAGCAAGGTCTCTGGGGATTCAGTTCTTGCCTATTGGTTTCAGCAGAGGGAGGGAGCTCAGTGGCATTTCCTCTCTCATGCCGACTGACAAGCAAACTGACCAGTCTCAAGATGAGGAAACAGTCAGAGCTCTTCCCAGGACGGAGCAGTAAGTCATTCTCAGGAGAAGGGGTTCCACTCACAGAGTGCTTCCTGGGGAGGGCACAGCCACAGCAGGGGAAGTGGCCCTGCTCTGGCCCAGACCTGGAGGGAGAGTCATTTACCAAAGACTTGGAGGATTCCCTAAAGTGAGGGAAGAGCCCTGGGTGGGGGAAAGGGGCCTGGGCTCTGGGCCCTGTTCAGCCACTCCCTTTCTGGGGGTGGGCAGTGATTACCCTCTCAGGACTCGGTTTCCTCCTCTGCAGGTTGAGAAGGTTGGTGGATTCGCTAACAGTGTTTGGTAGCAGCATAAAATGCTGCCCTCACTTGGCCCCCAGCCCTCAGGGGTCTCTGCGTTTTTATTAGCACGTGGTCCTCTGTGTGTGGGAAGCCATTTTCTCCCCTCGGTCTAACTTCCTTTGCCCCTGTTTCTTGCAAGGGCGCCTCTGGGCGTTGCCTGTTTGGGCCGGGATTCCTGCTCCACTTTCATGGCTTTGATCATAAGAGGGAACGGTCTTAGCTCCTGTTACAGAGCAGTGTTTTCTTTCACTCAACACACTTAAAGAAATAAAAGCTTAGACACATACTTGAGTCAGGCCCTAAACAATAATATTTACAGAAACATGGATTTTGTGGGTTTCACAGTTTTTCTACAACATAAGAAAAGTTTGTTCGTTTCTCCCCTGATGTTACCTCCTGTCCTCAGTGGTGTGGGGGCCATGGTTTGGCAAGCAGGGACTTGGAGGTGGAGCTAGCCTTCCACTGCCTCAGTGATACATCCTCAGAGGATGCTGCTTTTTTTTTTTTTTTTTGTGGAGAGTAGGAAGGGTCATATCACTAATGTTCAGGAGCAAAGGAGCAAAAGTTTAGGGACTTATACATTGATATAACTCTTCTGGAAATCATTTTGGCAGTAAGTATTAGGAGCCTTATAACATTTAACCTTATACTTTCTGAAAATATTTCCTGAGATAATACCCCAAAAGTAGAAAAACCTTGATCTATTTCACAATTCCATGCACAATAGCAAATATTTTGGCAGTAGTCTAAGATTTCAATTAATGAGATAAATCATGGTGTATCCTTCTTCAGAAATATTATACAACTACTGAAATGATGCTTACTCTATGAACTTAAGTGATAAAGGACATATACAAATAATTATTTGACAGGTAGGATGCTCATTGCTATAGAAAATCAAATATGCATAACAGAAAGACTTGCAAGAGCTATTGCTACGCGTTAGCAAAGGTTTTGGGAGAGAGTTTCCCTCTATCTTTTCTACCTCTTTACTATTTCCAGGTTATGGAAATACAGAACAAAGTGACAGTGACCAAAGGGGAGGGGGAGGGGGGTAACATGGGAAAGAGGGGGAAGGGTCAAATCGAGGAACATGTGTAAAGGACCCATGGACAAAGCCAACGGGGTGGAGGGAATGCTGGATGTAGGAGGTGGAGGGTGAATAGGGCAGGAGAGAGTAACAGGGGAAAAATGGGGACAACTGTAACTGAACAACAATTTAAAAATTCAAAAAAACAAAAAAAAATTAAACCACTGATAAGATTATTTATGTATCTTTTCTATCCACTCTCCCTCCAGAGGTACTGGCCACTGCCGTGAGGGCCCTAGTCCTCCAGTCGGAACCAAAGTCTCCAACAAGAAGATGAGGCATAATGGGCTGTGTGTGTGAATGTGTGTGTGTGAATATGTACGTGTGTGTGAGCATGTACACGCACGTGTGCATGTAAAGGCATGTCAAGTGAGTACCCACTAAGGAACACTGCAGATTGACAGGGAGTCCCTAGGAAAGGGAGACCCAAACACGGTCCCTGAGCCTTGGTCACAGCCTGCACTGCCACTGCCCTGGCAGTGATTGAAGACACACCGTCCTCTAAGAGAAATGCCCTGACATCTCAAATTACCGCCCAGGGCCTGGGGGAGAGCTGGAGGGATTCCCCAGGGCTGGGGTGCCTCCTCCTGGATGTCTACAGGACACCCTCCGGCTGTCGAGGTTCTGAAGGCCCTGGTCAGCAAGTGCATGGGAGCCCTGCTCCAGGCCCCCTGGGAGCTCAAGAACCAGCACTGAGAGGACAGGACTAAGAAGAACAGCATAACCATGACACGTGTCAAAACGCATGTGCATATAGTGATAATGTTTTTGGGTTTTATCCCATTTAACGCTCATGATCACCCTAGGAGAAAGGCTTACAGCTCCCATTTTGTGGATGAGGAAACAGATTCAGAGAGGTTAAGTAACTTGTGCAAGGTCACACAGCTAGGATTCGCATTCCAGTCTGGCTGATTCTAACACTCCAACTCTTTCAATAATCCTGTCTTGACTCTCCATGGATGGAATCTAATGCTATTTGCCCCTCCCCTGCTTTACCAGATCTGTGAAAGTGTTGGGTAATTGAGGATGTGCTAATAAATCAAGCAGTGGCTCCCGGGGAATACAAACCACAAGTGCTGCTTCCACTTGCTTAAGTCAAGTTTATCTTAGCCTTCTTTGGGCTGCCACCAATGCTCAGCCCTGGAGAGAGCCAGGTTACATGGGAGGTGCTCAGGTGTTGATGTGTATGTATGGGAGGTACTGGGGCCTCATCAGGCTATACGTTATTAAGCAGTCCTGTTGAATATCTTCATATTAATAAGAAAAAGTATGGTGAGGAGCCCCTCTTTCTTCCTGGCTCTCTCTCTCACTTATCAAGATTCAGCCTGGGGCACATACATACTTGTGGTTAAATTATTAACCCCTAAAACAGGATAGAAATGATGACAGGTATAATCACTCTCTCTCACACACACACTCCTTCATGACATAACAATTTGCTGAATATACTAACTTAATCATATTAACCTAATTGCTAGGTCGAAATAATAATGATGACAATACTAGTAACAAAAAGAATTGCTCTCAAATTATCCTGAGTGGTGTTGCAACATCAGCTGCCATGCTCATTCCCAAGGAAGAATTTGCATTTTAAGATTCAGTTCCAGTTAGGCAAATGGCTCCCCAGGAAGATAAATGAGTCATTAATAAGGTTTTTTTTTTCTTGCCCAGAGGGAAATCATACCTCTTTCTGCAAAACCCAGTGACCACCAGTTCAGGCAGGATTCAGGCCAAGCATCCAAATTAGCAGACTTCCAGGGGGCAGCGTGGAAATGAAATCTGCTGACAGTCCTGGGCTCCTCCGACTTAAAGTGGTCTCCTTCAGGGTGGCATTGCGTTTTAGAGATGGTTTCAGTGAAGGCCATTACCTGGCTCTCTCTGGCACAGAAATGGTGAGAGCTTTTGTGGAATGCCTCTGCAAACCAGCCATGGCAGGCAGACTACCATGGGAAAAGCTCCAGCTCATTGAAGACACAGGGTAGAGATGGAGATCCCAACGGTCTCTCAATAAAGACCGACTGTGTGCCTACTCTGTGTGGCTCTATCAGGTGAAGAGGACACGCATGTAGCCTTTACCCTCTAGACTTTATAGCTAGTAACGGAGGAACATGTACACTGGTAATTACTTATATTTAAAGTGCTCTAGAAAAGAGATGTTTTGGGAGCCAAGAGTCAGCTGAGTCAGTCACAAATGACAATGACAATTGAACTGGGTCTTAAAGAATGAAAAAGAGTTCAGACGGGTAGGGGTAGAAAGGCAGGTTGAGGGGTAGGCAGGAGAAGGAGGGCATTCTAGACAGAGACAACAGCATCAGCGAAAGCAGGGAGGAATAAAAGGCATTGAGAAATAACCTTGTCCAGCACTGCTAGAACTCCTCCTTCTGTCCCCTTGCCCTAGTGTGCAGGGCTTCCATCTGCGGTCTTAGCCCCGGTCTCTTGGGATGCCCCCGTGTATGGAGATGTCCGTGGGGTAGTGACCATGTGTATATATATTTAATCCTTGCCCGAGAGTATGTTTTTTTACCGATTTTAGGGAGAGAGGAAGGGAGAGAGAAAAAGAAAGAGAGAAACATCCATTGATTGCCTCCCGAATGTACCCGGACCTGAGATAAAACCCAAAACCTAGCTATGTGCCTGACTGGGAACTGAAATTGCGATCTTTTTGGTGTGTGGGACAATGCTCCAACCCACTGAGCCACCTGTCCGGGGAGGCGGTGACCATTTTTATGTTGTTCTTTCTATATAGTATTTTGATGTCATCAGTTATAAAATATTTTTATAATTTCCATGCCTATTGTTTCTTTTACCCACTAATTATTTAGAAGTATGTTTAGAAATTTTCTTAACAGCCGTATTTTGTGTGGAAATATTTTGGCTACTGACTCACAGCTTTGTTGCACTGACATCAGAGAACGTGACCCGTATATTACCAATTCTTTATTGCCTTTTGATATTTCTTTTGTGGCCTAGGGAATTCCTATAAGCATGTACTTGAAAAGCTATTTCTTTTTTACTTATGAGATCCAAGAGTCCATAAATGATTGTGGTTCAAATCTATATCTTTCACAATTTTTGTGTTTGAATACTTTCTGAAAGTAATTAAAATCTACCACTATGATTGTGGATTGTCAATATCTCTGTTGTTCATTTTTGCTTTGTATATTTTAAGGCTATGTTGTAAGATATATACAAGTTCAGGGTAGTTACATATTTCTGGTAACCTGTTCCCTTTATCAAGACCTTCTTTATTGCCAAGTTTCTGTGTTAAGGCCTATCTTCTTTCAAATCAATATTGCTAAATCAGCTTTTAGTTAATATTTACCTGGTATATTTTTTCCTAATCTTTCACTTTCAGCCATCTTCTGCCTTTGGTTTTAGAAATGTCTTTTGTGAATAACTTTGAGTTAAATTCCAGTGCCTAGAACATAGTAGGTGTTCAATAATTATTTCTTGAATGAGTGAGTGGATGAAAAAATGAAATCCAAGCAGATGAGTTTAATTAGTTTAAATTATTGTGATTATTGATATATTTGACTGACTCGTTTTCTAATTACTGCCTCTTCTGTCATTCCTTTTTTCTGCTTTATTGCCTGCTACTGGATTGCTTCAAATATATTTTTTAAATATTTCCTCTCCTACTAGCTTGAAAGTGGTTTGTTTTCTGTTCTTTAGTTGAGCAACGGCACAATCACTTCCCATCTCTACTTACCAAGAAGAAAATGGAGAAAAAAACAACTACTTACTGACTATCTTATGAGCATTATGCCTGACATTCAGTACATCCTTTGATGAGCACAAAGCCTGGGAAATTCCATATGCATATCCCCACGTTTTAGACAGGAAAACGGAGACTCAGAGAGTTAAGTGAACTGTCCAAGGCCCCACAGCCAGTGACCAGCAGATCTGGGATTGGAATCCATCCTGAAGGTTGTGCACTTCCCAGTGCAGGCCACGCTGCTGACAGAGGCCAAGCTCAGAAGGCCGAACGAAGGTCAGTTGTCAAACGGTATTTCTTAGTCTCTACAGCTGTATTCTAATCAGCAGACCTTGTTATATCTATGGCCCAGTGATAATTCAGAAATGGAAATGGGAGGATACAGGCGTGGCTACTAGTTCTGACCTGGAGAAGGTCAAAAGCTGAGAAGTAAAATCCTCCAAAATGAAATCCTCTACAAGCCGGAGGACTCTATCCCCGTTTTTGAAATGACATCTTAGAGTTGACCACTTTCTGTCTTCGGGAATACTTTCTCTTTTTCCCAGCAGATGCTTGTCCACAGCCAGAGCCCCTTCAAAACCAAACTACCAAAAGTCCTGTAGTTCTTACCACTATCTTTACACACTGTTCTTCAAGTATTTGTTCTTTCTTTAAACAGGTCACTCTGCTCTGATTTCCTTCCTCTGAAAGGGGCCTGAGGACCCAGATTAGTGAGAGGCAGAGATAAAGAACCACACAGTCACTGCTGTAGGAAGGCAAGGACAAAAGCTTCTGAGGCAGTATTAACATGCAGTGAGCCTTTGATGAGGGCTCCCACATAGGAGGCAGGTGCAATGAATGAGATTACCCACAATCCCTCTAGCTCCCAGCATTCCTATTGCAGTAAACAATGCCCAGTGGAATGATAATCCTGGTGTTGAATGCCCCGCTCATTTTGCAGGGGTACAGGTGCATCTTTGTCTGAAAGAGTGGTGTTCCTTTTCAGGATGAGAGTAGGAAAGAATGTGACCAAATTCCTGAAATACCATGCAGGGTCTGCAGCCATGCCCAGTAACGGCAATGGCATGGCTGTTTCCAGAGAGAGCAGCCAGGGTTAGCCAGCAGGCCCACGGGACTCATTTTCAGTGGAGCCATGCAAGGGAGAGGCTCTTGAGAGGGTTTTTTCAAAGCATGGACTATCTGTACCAGAACTACCTGGTTGTGGAAAAGGGGCTCAGGTGTGGTTGTTAAAATGCTAATTGGGGCTGCGCGCCAGACTTACCGAGTCAGAATCCAATAGTGGATCCCAGGAATCTACTTTTTCAATAAGTGGCCCAGGTGATTTTGGGGCTGAGTATAAACTGTTTTCAGCGGCTCTCTACAGGTGCCTGAAGATTCCTGCAGGGTAGCCCTGCTGGTGTCAGGAAGCATGTGGAAAGTGACCAGGGGTCCTGAGCTCCAGCTTTCCCTTTGGCTTGCTGTGTGACCTTGAGCAAGTCACTTCACCACCCTAGGTCTCATTTCCTTGTCTGTTAAATAGGAGCCTCCAGAGCTTCTTAATGGAGAAACAAGGCCAGAACTGAGGATGCAGTTCTTCATTTTGGGCATAAGAGTTTAGAGAGCAGGACTTCTGAAAGGAGATAATTACAGCTAATTTTTATTGTGTGCCTACTGTGCACCAGGCACTGTTGTAGAGATTTGTGTACACAAGCTCATTTTCAACTTCACCACAGCCCTATGAGGTTAAGCACTTTCCTACTCTCATTTTGCAGATAAAGAAAGTGAGGCAAAAAAGGTTAAGGCTAAGTAGGTAGTAACGTGGAACTGAGTTCCAAACTCAGACAGTCAGGCTCCAGAGCTCCTTCTTAATTATAAAGATGCATGATCTCAGCCTTAATTGTCCTGCTGTCAATCAGAAATACCAGATGCTTGGCCACCAGGCCATTGTTGCAGTTATTTAAATAGAGGTGACAGGTGGAACAGCTGAGATGTGGGTAAGGAGCAAGGAGCTGGAGCACCAATAAATACCTGCTGACTTACCAACCGAAGGTAACACAGCCCTACCCACTTCTACAGCGTGGTAAGAGTGACTCAGATGGAGGGGGTGGGGGGAGGAATCTTGGGCCAGGGAAGAGCAAAGGATACTGTCCGAGCCCCCGGCCCCCGCCCGCCCCGCTCTGGGGATAATGGCTCTCATGTGCTCTTTCCTTCATAGTCATCTCCAGGCAGATAGACCCTGCTTGTTGTTCCAATGCTTCGAAGACATATTCAGGAAATGACAAAGTGATTATGAAGCCACACTCCCTTCCCCAGGGGTGACTGTTCAATGGATCCCACCGGGGTCTGGTTTAGCCTCAGTAAGAGACCGGGCCAGAACTGGAGTGGGTCCAGCAAGTCCCCCGAAAGCCCAATTGAGTGCTGCCTCCTGCTCCTGGATGAGAGAGGGGTTGGAGCTTTCGGGAAAGTGAGGAACCTCGTTGGTGACAGAAGCCATCCTACAGCTCTCTTGTCTCTGCTGCTCTGCCTGGGGATGGAGGGAGGCTCCCTGTTCCACCCCAGCACTGACTCTCAGCTCCGTGAAAAGGATCCTCAATCTCCACTTCTGGCCTGGGCCTCTTGCTGGATGTCTGCCTGCAGAGGCCCTACTGGTGTCTCAAACTCAACTTGTCTCGAACCACATTCAGACCGTTTACCGCTGACCCTTCTGTCTTTTGCTCTTTGGGTTCATGGAACCAACTCACACAGTCCTTCGTGTTTCCGTCGCCTGCAGGGCGAGGCCCAGGCTCCTTGCCTGGGACCCAGGGACCTTTGGGAGCCAGGCCCACCTACCTTTCCAGTCCCACACCCACACCTGCACTCCAGCCACACCTGTGTCCTAAACCTTGGTGTCTTTCTTTCAACTAGTTTTTCTTTAAAAAAAATGAGAATACCTTCTCTTGCGTCGGCAGTCTGATTGCACTTCCTCATTCTCCAAGAGCAGGCGCAATTCCTTTGAGAAGCCTTTGAAGATTGCAGCACTTCCCCTCCCCAGGAGAGCGCCCCTGTCCTCGAAGGTCCCAAGGCCCTTTGCGCATGCCGTCAGCACACACTCTTCACGTGGCATTGCTAATACCTTTCACGTGTCCTTCCCATTGGGCACCAAGCTTTGAGCTTCTCCATGCAGAGAGGGGATCGGGGAGACTCTGTATCACACGTGGAGAGCAGCCTTCTGTCATAGACGCACACCTAATTTTGTGTGGGCGTCAGTGCTCAGGAGATGAGGTTGAATCGGTAAACGCATGAATTGATACCTGGGTCAGAATTTCTGGGAAACATGGGCCTGTAGTTTAAGGGGACCTGAGTACAGAGAAGGTCAGACACCTGGAGAGACTGGCCAGACACATGCAGCCCAGACTCTGAACGTGTGCGATTCTCAGTGGAGTGCCGGGCCTGGGCCATGGTGACCTCTGGGTATCTCTGCCTCCCCTGACTAACCCTTCCTTGACCACGTCCTCTCCTGCTGTCCACAGTTCTGCCACAATGCACCCCTTCCTGTCTGTGAGTCCAGGTCTCTTTCTTTGTTCCAGGCCTTTTGGAAATCTACTGATTGAATGAGATGGGGAGACAATGTGAGTTTCCCAAAGTCCTAGCTAGGCAAGCAGCCTTCCCCTCCCTGGCTTTTCAGATGAACTGGCACTCAGGGTTTGTGCCCCTTCGTCCCATTAGGATCACCTGGGCCATTTGTTACACAGCTCCTGGGCTCCGTTTTGGACCTGTAGGTGTGCCTCATTTATTGGGCTTAGCTTTATTGTGCTTCACAGATGTTGCGTTTTTTACAAATTGAAGGCAAGATTTCCTCCACCAGCAAAAAGATTACCACTTGCTTTATTATGACGCTCACTTTATTGTAATGGTCTAGATCTGCACCCGCAATAGCTCCAAGGTATGCCTGTCATGGATCAGAATCTTCAGGGCCGGGGCCTGGAATCTGCATTCTTAGCGAGAGCCATCAATAGTTTGAAAACACATCAGGTCAGAGAGACACTGTGTTAGTGTTCAGGTGCCAAATCAATCAATCAAATAAATTTCAATGAGTTCATTATGTGAGAGTGCTATGTAGTAATCCTCATCTTATAGTGAAAATTTATTGAGCACTTACTATATGCTTGGCACAATTTTAAGCCATTTATATTAACACATTTGTTTTCTAGCAGCTCTATGAGGTATTGTATTTTGCTGTGTATTAGGCACACCCACGTTTTGTATGCATTATATATGGGATTATTATACCCATTATTATACCCATGGTATGTAATTGTTATACCCATGTGTAATGTGCATCCATAGTTTTCCCTCAAAAATCTATGCAAAAAGTATGCATTATACACGGCAAAATACGGTAGTTACTATTATTACCTTCTCTTAACAGATCAGGATGCCTGGGCACAGAGAAGTAACATTACTTATCCAGCTGGGAAGTAGAGAGCTGGGATTAACATCAAGGCCATCGAGCCCCGAATCTATGCTCTTAATCTCTGATACTTGGAAGTTAGTCTAACCGAGGCAGGCACATGTTATATGCTGCAGGCGAAAGGAGAAATTGGAAACAGACATTATGAGAATGTTTGATTTATTCGTCTCTTCCGTCAGAGACTGCCAGTCCTCTGCCTTCAATGACTCATTCACTTTCAGAGCGTCCCAGGAGAGCAGCTCTGAGGTCAGCGTGCTCTGCTGGTTCTGCAGTTCCAGAAACGAGACCAAGAAGGATCAATAGTCAGAGTACAGTGGGGATAACCACCGCCGTCTGGCCGCTGGCTGGGAAATCCACAGTCTAAGGCTGTGCATTCACAGCAGTTTCACCTGCGGGTCCCTTTTCACGTTACACCATTGACGTAAGGCTACGCGGATCTACTGCAATAAATCACCGATGGAACTATGTAAATCAGATAACAGGCAATAACCGACCATGAGGATGGCAGCCAAACCTGGCTCCCTTTGCCCCAGCGCCTCACTCTCCTCAGTGGCTTCCTGGGGTGGCATTGGATTAGCTGGACTGACTGCTCTGGGGCCTCCAGTTAATGCCCCTGTCCACCTCCTCTCATGTCTTCTAGTGAGTCCAGGTGAATTCTAGGACATGTTCCAGTTGCTACTGGCGGTAAGGAATCACGTCCTCCCTAGCAAAGCATCAAGGACTTGGGGCAAGGAAGGCTGACTTGCACAAAGGCCCATAATACCATTAACTGGGCGGTTTCCAGGGGCTGTGGGCACTGCTGTTCCTTCTCTGGGTCCCTGAGAAATTGCCTGAGTGCGGGTAGGGGTGAAGGGTGGAGGTGAGGTTGAGGGGGTGAATGAGCTCCCTAGCTGCATTGGTCCCTGCCCTGTGCCAGGCCCTGTCCTCCCTTGGGCTGTGCACCGGGGGCCACTCTGGCCATAGGCAAGAAGCAAGATAGGAGTCTCTCCTGAGAGTTCTGAGGCAGCGAGGGCAGAGGGAGGGTGGCCTCACCAGCGAGAGCTGGCCTACCTCCGAACACTCAAGCCAGCAGATGGCTACTGCTGGGGTGTGATTGGACAGAGTCCTTAAAGGCCCTTGGCTCTCTCTATGCCTTGTTGCCATCAAATAATCCCTTGAGGGCCCTTTCTAAATACAACTTTGGGATCTGGGAGTAAGACGTCAAGCCCTTGGTGGTGACGAACACAGGACATCTCAGTCCAGATGTGGGTGCTCAGACAAGGGGACCATGAGAGGGGAGTCTCAGGGATAGAGGAGGGGAGGCAGGAGAGGAAGAGGCAAAGAAACAGAACTGGAACTTCACAACTGTGTCTCTGTACCTCCTCAATCTTTCCATCAGAATACTGGTTTACAACTTTGGCTGCACATTAGAATCAGGTAGCGTACTTTCATAAAAAATGCCCATGACTGCCCCCTCCCACCAAAACCCATATTTGGATTCCAGTGGTTGGGGGCATGCATGGCACCAGGGTTTCTTATGGCTTCCCAGGTGCTTCAACGTGAGCCAGGGTGAGCCCCACATGCCGGTCTCCCACTCCGGCTGGTGCATCACTTACTCCGATGCTGAACGTGGACCCAGCTTCACTCTGCGGAAAAAGCACCTTCTTTAGCTGCCTCGCTAACTACTGAGCCCTAAATGGGGAGAACTTGCAGCGCTCGGGTTCTGTGAACCTAGTAGCCATAAGCTCCATGAGGGCAGGACCACACCTACCATACCTGTCTTGTCTTTTGTTTGTTTGTTTTTGGTTTTTGGACTTTGGCACCTCATAAGAATGACTTTGGTAGCAGAACACTAAGATGGCTACTCACCTTTTCCTAAAACCTCTTGAATGGAGAAAGCACATTGTTGCAAGGGGCCCTTAGCTTCCTCAATAGTAAAATGGATTTAGCAGCCACGAAGTCTGTCTCACAGTGTTGAAAGATCCAGGGGGGTTGGTCTCTGAAACAGCTTTGTGAAGGCTGATTCAATGGCAAATTGTCTCTGAGGCATGAGCTCCTATTCCTTTTTAAAACCCATTCAAATGTCACTCTTCTGTGAATTCTTCAGAGAATTAGCCACACACTGTACACATAACCCTGTTACAGCACTGGCCATTCTAGTTTCAATGTGATATTAGTCAATGGTGACTGCGCTCTTCCTCTGCCAAGCACTGGGCCCAAAGATTTACTGCAAAGCTTTCAAACTTGGAAGGCAAATCAATGCATTCCCCACAATGCCTAGAAGGTTTCTGTTTCTGCAAACTTGTTCAGCAACTTAGAAAATGTCAGTGCTGCATTTCTGAGTCTAGAGTAACTATGTGTTTGGGGTTTACAAAAAAAGTGCGATTTTGGAGTTGGGAGGAGACGAGTGAGCACGGGGGGCTGGTGAGGAGGAGCAGATGGTTCTAGAATGCTGGGTCAGGGTGGCAGGAAAGTCACCTGAGCCCCACGAGGGCACTTTGAGTGGAGACTGGGCTGCTGTGGAATGAAGACATCACAGCCAAGGCCATGGAACCTCATGAACGGGGAGAAGATTGGGGAAGACACACTTGTGAATGGCAGGAAGATCAAACAAAGACAATGATACCAAACTGGATCCACTTGGAGGTTCAGAGTTTTTCTGCATCCTTGTGATCCCAAGGGACCCGGTGGAGTGAAACAAAGACTCAGAATGACCAAATGGAAAGGCGTAAACTTTGATTGGTAGATGGCTACAGAAAAAAATAAGCGTCTTACTCTGTGTGGTAGCAGCAGTAAAGCATAACTGATTATAAGCCTTCTATTAGAACTTCAGGAAGCGGGAGGCTTTCTCGTGAAACCAGTGTGATTCTGATCCCCAAACCGACAGAGGCGGTGTTTCCAGAGCATGTGCCTGGGACACGCGCTCTGTAGGGTGTTAGCAGGAATTAGGTAAAATAGGGGCTCTGTGGGCAATCACTTTGAGAAATACTGGGTCATACAATTTAAGCACAAATTTCTCTTTTTTCCTTTAAAAAAGGATACCAACTCTAGCTCATCTCAGGATCTTTAAGATGGGAATGTATCTTGGGATTCTCTAGGAGGGATACGTAGCATTTTCCTAACCAGCTTCAACACAGAGGTTTCCTCCCCTCGCCTCCTGTCCCCTCCCTCCCTTTCCCTTGCCTCATAGCACGACTCACAGCGATGGCGTTCCACACTCGTCGGGACAGGCTGCTGTGAACTAACCTCGATTGTGTAGGTAGCAGTTGTGGAAATCCTAAATATTGCATTAATGAATCAAATTCAATACTACATTGAACAATTTCACCAGGAAAAGATAGGTTTGATTCTATAATGTAAAGATATTTTGGCATGAGGAAATTATGAAGGTCATTTCTAGCATCAACAGGTGAAATAAGAAAAAAATATGATAACCTCAACAGATAACAAAATGTATCTGGTAACTCTCCACATCCCTTCCTGATTTAAAAGTCTAAAAACTAAGATTAGAAAAATAGTTCCTCCATGGTGATAAAAACTACCCATGGTAAATTAAGACAAGATCACTGATTTTACTGATATTATTTAACATGGCTCTTGAAGTTATATAAGATTAAAAATATAAAAGAAAGAATAAAATTATTATTTGCAGGTGATATAATTATCTTCCTAGGAAAAGGAAGGAATCAATTTTAAAAATATAAGAATTATTTACAGAAAGTAAGATAAAAGCTAGATGCAGGATACATTTTCTAAATCAATAATTCAAATTAGAAGCATTTAGAGAAAAAAGATCCCAATTCCCAATAAAAAATAAAAAAATATAAAAACCTCAACAATAATGTATAAGACTCTTCTGAAGAAAACCTTTTTACTTTAACGAAAAATATTTTAAAAAGCCTAACTGAATAAGTCAACATATATAATATTTCTGGATGGATAATTTGAATATTGTAAAGATGCCAATTTTACCCAATCAATTCATAAATTTAATAAACCTTAGATCCACAAAGCAATGGGCTTATTTAGTTGCATGTTGAGATGAATCTATAATTCATCGGGAAAAAGAAAAATAGTTTAATATGTTGAGACAGAGGTGATGAGGCAGCATTTGAGCCGGCAGGGCCAACTCTGGTGTGGCACGATGACAGCCGGACCCTGCGGCACTGGGGCCGGAACGGCAGGCGCAAGGATGAAGCGACACAGCGTTGAAACAGCCCCTAGAGTGAGTGTACACACACAGCACACACACTAAGGCAAAGAACTGAAAGGAATGCACTACAGAGTTAATGGACATTTGTCTAGGTGGTGGCATTATAGGGTTTTGATTTTTGTTGTGTTTTTGGACTTTCCAAATTTTCTGCGATGGACATGTGTGAATCATCTACCCGTAAAGACAAGAAGCAGTTTGTGTGTGTGCGCGCATGCGCCGTGTGCGCCCTTAAGGAATGCACCCTCTTCAATGTGGCGATCCCTGGGAAAAAGCCCCCTTTTAGCTGCTGTAGGGACCACTGCCTTCTGCACTGTGAGCTGCTTGAGCGAGAAGAGGGCGGAGTGAGGCCGGGGGTGAGGTGGTGGTGAGGATGAGGGGGCCTCAGAAGGGAGAACGGGTTACAGAGCAGAGAGAGGCATCGGGGGTGGTGGGGATGAACAGTTTCCCAGCTTCTTAGTTTTGCCCTGAGCTGTGGATTACGAAACCAAGAAAACAGAACGTTGAGGGCTGTTTTCCTTGGCAAACAAGCTTTGCTCTGAGGTTGTAACACTGCCCTGAGGGTTAAGCGGTGGTGCATAGAGAAAGAGATCAGACTGGATCCGCAGAATGTGCACCCTGTGATTTTAATAAAAACCCAGACTGGCAAGATTTAGGGGATATTTGTAGAGAATTTGTAGGATATTTGTAGACTACCTGGAGTGGGAGAAGGAATTGCTGGTAGACACCTGGTGGGCTACTTGCAGCTCCCCTGTCTGAGGATGAACCTGCACTCAAGTCAGCCTTCTCCACTTGCTGAGTGACCTGGTGCAGGTTACTTAACCTTTGCTGGCTGCAGAGTCTTCCTCCGTGGAATGGAGACAGGAACCCCTGTTTTCTTTAGCACCTCCCCTTGCCCTTCAATTGGGACCTTCTGAAACACTGGTTAGGAATTTAAGTTTGCGTCAGAGGAAAAGGAAGAAGAAACATGAAAAGCATAACTGGCATTTGAGCAATAATTCTTTCTGTGAAACCCGAACAGACTTGCTGGATTCTGTAATTTCTGGAATGGCGGCCCTGGAGGTGATGGCCAGGCGAGTCATTTGAGAGATGGGGGTGGGGGGTGGGTGAGAAGGAAACACTTGAGACACTGCTTCAGGATCAGGTGACACTGGGCGACGCTGCCCTTTGGTTGGAGAATCACAGACTTTCAGAACTGGAAGTAGTCTCAGTTTGACAGGGAGGGACCATAAGCTAAATAAATGGCACCCAAGATCATGTAGTGGGTTAAGAGTAGATTCTCAAATGATTCTCAACTGGGATTCTCAGATGCTACCAGGCATAGGGCTTTTCCCCCATCCCATCCTGTGTGAATTGGTCTGGAAAAGTCTGTTAAAGGTGGTCTTATCATGGTGTGGCTTCCTATTTCTTTCTCTTGGTTGCTCAGGGCTATTATTTTAAGTGCCACAGAAAACATTCATGAGAACATTGAATCTCCCCTGGTTTTAATTTTCTTTCAAAACACAGTTTCAGGGAAATACAAAACTCAAGGTGGCTTTGTAAAATGATACTTTCAGGACCCTTCTGTTCTAAATACTGAGTAAAGACAGCCTAGAAATCAGAGGAAACCAAAAAGACACAGGAACACTTAGATACAAGGTAAACATCCCACTGTTCAATGAACAGCATCAGACACAAGACGCAAGAGGGCCTAGACGGGGCGGGGGAGCATGGCTCTGGTCAGGGAACAGGCAGGGAAAACTGGCCATTCTAGCTGTTCTTGACGTAATGGGGAGTAAAGGTGGCCTGAGTCAGGTCAGGACAAGAGCCAGGCCCCCTGTGTGGGACCAGGACGGGCTTTCCTACCCCTGAAAGGAGACTGGAGGAGAGCAGTGGCCCCTGCTTGGGCTCCCGTTTCTCTGAAGTTGTTTTCTGAGGGAGGCAGAAGAAGCGAACACTGACGGCCAGTTGGGGAGCCCGGTCCTGGGCAATGCTGGCCCCGACTCTGTGCTCAGATCTGTTGCCTCACCAGCCTCTGCCCTGGAAAGAACCTGGGGCCACTGATATTAGGCTCAGTTCTGAACTGGGTCTGCTGGGTCAGAGCGTAGGCAACGGGGCAGCTAAAGAGGGATGAGCACAGAGGGAGGGAAAATTACACACCAAAGCTCAGCAAGCTCCGGCTGCAGAGGCGTCTGCATGCCCAGATTCCAAACCAGGAGGCAAAGGCAGTCCAGGAGAGATGGTCAACAAACGACAACTGGGAGAAGCGTTTCAAAGAGAAACAAGGAGAGATATCCTTGAAAACAGAAGATATTTGTAAAAACAAAAAGCAGGCAGATATGAGGCAAGACCAGATGGGTGTGAGGAAAACCCAACTATGCAAATCCCATTCGTGAAAAACATCATCACTGATAAGCTCAATAATCAAGATCAAGTGGAGCTGGGTGCAGAAGAAAGAATGAATGAGACGGATGAAGGTACCGAGAACGTCGCCGTAAGTACACATGCAAAGTCTTTACAACATGAAAGAACTTCTGAGAAGTTTAGGCTTGAGAGACGATAACACATATTTAATTGGCTAGGAGTTCCGGAAGATGGGAATGGAGGGAATGGAGGGGAAGGGCTACGGGAAGGGATAATGGCTCAGTTTCCCAGATCCGAAGTAAACACAAACTGGGCAATGCAAAGCGGTGCTTCATCAGGTGGACCTTTCCTGTCAGGGCCAGGTGCACAGCGGACGTTGTTCCACGCACTATCTCGTGAAATGCTGACAACCACCTTCCGGGATAGATGTGATAATTCCTGTTTTCAGATGAGAAACCCGGGGGGCTTGTGATGGGCAGGCTTGCCTCATGTTACTCGGTCATAAGTGATAAAGTTGAGTTTTGATTTCAGGTGGAAGTCTCCAAGTCAATACAGGGTGACTAATTTGTTTCCATGTGCCCAGGACTTTCCTGGTTTTAGCACAGAAACTCCCACATGTTATGGAGCCCTTTAGTCTCTGGCAAATGAGGGTAGTTGGTCACCCTGGGTCAAGTGCATGGACTTTGGAAATTGACAGACCTCAGTCTGAGTTCCATTTCTACACTTCCTGACTGTATGTTCCTGGACAAATTATTTAACCATTCTAACTTCCACTTTCTTACCTGCAAAGTGGTAATAACAGCCAATGTGCAGATTAAATGGTGAATCATTTAACGCTCTTAGCGTGATATGTGGCCCTTGGCATATGCCCAATAAATGTTAGCTGTTATGATTTCTGTCACTACTACACCATTTGCTTTCCCTCCACTATGTACGATGTCGCACTAGCACAAAGTAGGGCCAACTCCCAGAGGCCTTGAATGCCAGGATTAAGGGTATGGATGACACCCTTTAGGCAAGTAGTTCCGACTGCCCATGAAAATCAGCTGGGAGTTTCATTTAAAACCTAGATTCCCAGGACACATCCTCTAAATTTCCGACTCAGCGTGTCTGGAGTAGGGCCTGCTGGTCTGTAATAAGAAGTCTCTGAAAACTGTTCACATACCACTGAAACTTTAGAAAACATTATAATCAGTGTGTTGGGCAGTTTTGCTGTGTATGAATGATTTGAATAGTGGCAGGCCTTAGCGGCGTTCAGATTGTCAAGGTTGACTGAAGGTTAAGCCCTGTCCTAGCTAGGAGGTGATAAAAGCCTTTTTTTTTTTTCTTTTTCCCCTGAGGCTTGAGCCTGCAAGAGGATGAAACTATGAAGCAACTTGTTGGGGCCCCCAAAGATGTTTAATCACGGGGGCAAGGCGGGGTGACTCTCCCTCTGTCTGGAGGCCTGTGCTCCCCAGGCCACATTCCTGGCGGCTGTGCAGGCTCCCACCTCTGCTGAGGCAGGCATTCCCTCCCCATGACCTCATCAGAAACTCCCCCTCCTCAGACCAGGGCTTTCTACCGCAAATGCTTCATCAACAGAGGCCCCTCCGACACACCGAGGGGGGTGAGTTACTGTTGGTGTTCTCTAGTTTCTGAGTCAAAATGGGAACCCCACTTCGGATGTGAATCATCCCCAGAAGCAGTCTGGCTCTGAGCAGGGTTCTTAAGTGTTTGGAGACGCAAAACAGCAATGTTTTTCTCCAGAACACCTGTGAACATTTTCTTAAAAAAGCAAAATAAAAGAGCAAAATAATTCCTACTTCCACCCCTCCCCCTTCAAACTGACGTATCCAAAAAAACAAAAAGGAAAGTATTAAATCAAAGCTTGCTAAAATGAAGAGATGGCATCTCATCTTGTTTTACTAAGAGAGCATATGTAAGTTTGAATTATTTCTTTTCTTACAGCATACCCATGCATTGTTCAGGGAACTGGCATTCCGCTAAATGATAATTAGAAAACTCCAGCTGGGAGGCACAGGGACCTGGGGTCTGTCACAAGTGGGTCCAATGACCTTTGGCAAAGTCCATCTCTCTCTGGAGCCAGGTTCCTCTTCTGTGAAAGGTGGTGGAGTGGGGTGGGGAGAAAATGGAGACAACTGTACTTGAACAATTAAAAAAAAGATATAATAATCTTTTCCCATCTAAATTCATGGACTCATTGAATTCTATCGGCAGATTCTTAGAGTAGCAGGAACCCTGAGGAAGAACCCCTGATCTAGGTGATATGTGAAGTCCCTTACACGTTGACGAAATCGTGACCACATAAAATAAGTTTCTCCAATTTGTTTATGCATTTATGGAGTATCAGTGTGCCAAGACTGCAGTCCTTAACCACAGGCTCCCTTCTTTCAAAGCATCCCATGTGGCGGAGGAGACACCATGTGGGATGATGGGGAGGTCTGCCGGGGATGATAGGAGGTCGGAAAGGAGAGTGGAGAATGAAGAAGGATCCTGGGGAAATCTCTGTCACCTCTGTCACCTCCTGTGAGGATTGGAGGAGAGGGGCTATTGTCACTGCTGACTGTGGCCGACTGCAAAGTCATGCCCTCCACAAGGAATGCAATGTCAACACCGTGAACTCAGTATATGACACTAGAAAACCAAGTGGCGAGCATCTGGGAACAACACCCCTCCTTTCTGCACCCCCAAAGGCCTTTTATGTCATGACCTTCAGTGCTTTTTGGGACAGTTTTATGTCTTTTTCAAAATAAATAGAATGCCTATTAGTGAAAAAGGGGTTTCTAGAAATGCCAGGACAGTGTTGGAATGAATATTTGTAGCCTGGGCTTGGAGACCAACATGTTCTCATTGCTTACAGGGCCTGGAGCCAGGTCACTGCCAGCAAAAATTAATTTACACAAATAAAAATTTAAACTTAAATTTCTTTTCAGTTTATAAGAAACATGTGCCTGCTACTTTCTTCTGGGAATCGTGACAGAGCACAAACTCAGTCAAACTTACAAAGTACTAATGGCTGCAGCAGAAATACCCAATTCAAACTTGATTTGCAACTAGTCAACCGTTCATAATCTTGGAGTCAAGCAGGAAATATCCCCTCCACATCTTCCCTCTGGCAGAATGCTTTCCCATGCCAGCCAAGGAAGGGCCGTCTGTATCTCTGACAAGGCCACTCTCGTGTGTTCAGAATACATTGTTTTATTCTTTTAGTCCTTTGTAATTTATTCGTTCATTCACTCACTCACTCACTCACTCACTCATTCATTCATTCATTTTGCAAGTAATTGCTTTGGAGTTAACTGTGTTTTCAGCTCAGGATTAGATGTCGGGAGGATAGATGGCAGGGGGTGGGGGGACTAACGTTTATTGGGCACCTTCTATGTGCCAGGCCATATGACGCCCAGTATGACGCCTTTTCTCAACTGTTACCACATTTAATTCCCACAACCACCCTACAATGTTGGAATCATTACCCAGCCCTAGCTCTAAAAGCTCGAGGCTTAGAGAAGTAAAATAATTAACTAGTTAATACACCATCTATTAACAAGTAATTAACTACTTAAAGTAATTCCTTAGAAAGGGAAAAATGTAGAATATGATTCCATTCTCCAGGAGTTTAAGTCTAGTCGGGGAGACAGGACTGATATAGCTGGGATAGCTATAGTCAGAACTACAGATATGAGAAATAATTAAATCGCAAGGCAAGGTAGGGTGATTACATTTTGAAATGAGAGAAGAGGTGAGAAAGGTATAGGGATCACTGTGGAGGGTCAGTGAAGGCGGGCTTGCTTTGAAGGATGAAGAAGGCTGGGCCATTGAGGAGGGGATGGAGGAGGCATTCCAGGTGGTGGGCTGGTGGTAAGCACTGTGAGAGGTGGAGCGGAACATGCCGCGAGTGTGCTGATTTGTTTAAAGTGGAGGCATTCCTTAGCAGAACACCTTCTGTGTAGTCAGTACTAAATATAGACTGGATGAGGGAACAGCCAGGTGCACAAGAGAATGGAAGCGTGAGTAGATACATCCTGGTGTGTGGGTGGGAATGAGTCTGGCTGGATGTGGTCGGATGGAGAGCTTCGGCTGTCAGGGTGAGGAATGAATGCCCACTCGCAGGAACACACCGGAATCCATTCCTCTGGAATCCAGACCACACAGGACTTTGGAGATAGATTTGGTGTGTATAGAAGGGGATTAGATGGTTATTCTTAATTCTTTATTTGCAAAGCATAACTTAGCGTCAAATATATTAACATCATGAAATAAAAACCCAATGTAACAAAGTACTCAAGTGACCAATTTTTTTTTTTTAAATATGTAAGCATGCACAAAAACCCTAAACATCCCGTGAAGGAAGAGTGGTTAGGAAAATTATGGGGCGAGACTGGGGATCAGCAGATCAGTTCAGAGCTGCTGATTTAATGCTCGTGAACGGTGTTGGAGAGCTGACAGAAGGGACGGAGAAAAGCGGGTGGATTCTAGAGATGCACTGGCCGTAGAATTTCCCAGGACATGGTGACCAATGGAAGTGAGAGATGAAGGACAGGGTGGTGTCAAGAATAATTATGCCTGGGTTTCTGGCTTGGGCAACTGAAGAGATAAAGGTGCCACTTAATGAGATGGGAGGACACTGGGGCAGCCAGTGTATGTGGGGAAATGATAAATCTGGTTTTCAGCAAGATGGATTAGATACCTGACTGAAGATATTCATCACACAGTTGGTTGTGTGGGTCTGCGGCTCAGGAGACACATCTGAGCCAGAGACAGAGATTTTAAAAGCACCAGCTTATCGCTGGTATGAAGACACCAAGATGGACGAGATTGCCCTGGCAACGTGGGTAGAGAGCGAAGTGGGTCTAGGACAAAGGCTTGAGGGACCCCCAGCCTTTAAGGGGTGGATAGACTAGGAGTGCAGAATGGAGACTGGAGTGGTCAGAGAAATAAGAGAAAACCAGGGAAGGGAGATGTGTGGTCAACTGCATTAGATGGTGCAAAGAGGTCAGGTAAGGAAAGGACTGAACAGTCCCCTGGATTTAGCAGCCAGAAAGCCACTGATGACTTTGACAGGGGCCATTTCCATGCAATAGCGGAGACTAGAGCCAGATCAAGGGCAGGAGGTGCAGTTGGGAAGTGAGGTGTCTCGCCGAGTTGTTTAAGGAGCTGGGCTGTGGGGGAGGCAGGAGAGGGAAGAAGATAAGGAAAGGTTTTGTTAAGATGGGACAGACATAAATATCTCTAAATGTCAGGAGGGAAGCCAGTGGGAGGACATAGAGAAAAACTGGAAGCACAAATGCCAAAATGTGTACAGTGGTTATCTGTGGGTAGTGGAATCAAGAAGCCTCCCCTCTGAGTGTTCAAAAACAGCCTAGAAGATGTTTGATGGAGTTCTGGTATTATTTATTCTATTGGTACAAAATTCTCAAGAATGTGTCCATTTACTCAAAGTTTCATTCAAGTATGCAGAGATTTGATGAACAGGAATGTCTTGCTGCCTGTGTTGGGGAGCAGAGGGCTTGGCCTGAAGCGTTTGCGATGAAGCCTGTTGGTGGCGTTCAAGCTGCATAAGCCCTCCCACAGTGAGCCAGGGCCGCCGGTGTGACCAACGGAATATTGTAAATGACTCTTAGGACAAGGCCAGGTCCTAAAAGGCATGGCCTCCTCAGCTTTGGCCTCTTGTATTGTTCATTCTCGAGGAGCCAGCTGCTGTATTTTCAGGACATTTGGGATGCCCGACAGAAAGGTCCACGTGGAAGAAAACAGGCCCCTGGCCAACTGCCAGCACCGACTCGCCAGTCATGCGAGTGAGTCACTTCGGATGTGGGTCCTGTAGCCCCAGGCAAGTCTTCATAGCCCCAGGCTGGCACTGGACTGCACCTTCATGAGAGACTCAGGCCAGAACCTTCAGCTGAGCTGTTTCTGAATTCCTGACCCACAGGAATTGTGGGAAGTAGGAAATGAATATCGTTGGTTTAAGCTGCTACACGTAGGGGTGATTTGTGATGCAACAACACAGAACTAACGTGGTACCTTGCACACTTTATGGGGTGCATTGGAGGCTTCATCCACGAGACAACAGTCTGGATGCAACAGCACTTCGAGGTGGATGGGCCGTTGTGTGCTCGACCACAATGATGGGCCACGTGCGCAGACGGCCTTCTGTGTGTGGGGCGCGGCCTCTCCTACCTGTCACACACACGCGTGCGCACGCACACGTTTATAACACTGGTTATTTTGTAGATAATATTTAGTATGTAAGTGTTGTGTGCCATAGTTCCAGGATGTAATTTTGGTGGAAGTGCACTTGAATGGTTTCAAATTGTATAATTAATGACATTCCATTTCTATGACCACTACTAATTAATCATGCCCCTTAGTGCGGACGGTTAGCCTGTGCGAGTTTAGTTCCTCCCGGCTCACATGGGAGAGCAGATTATGTTAGGCTTTCATTTTTAGTATTAAAATGACTGGTGGTGGAAGGAAGGGATGTGGGGTTTGGGGTGCTGTTCCATGGGAACCAGATGAACACAAACTCAGCACCTGGGCTATCAAACCCCCTCAGGCCAGGGGTTAGCTCTTTCACACCATTTGCCCATTGCTGGCACTGTACCTGGCACATCATCCTAGTTCATTCAATATTTGTTGAACAAATAACAGTTGAATAAATAGTAGTTCCATTCCTTCCCCGCCCCCTGCCCTGGCTGTACTCATAGGGTTTAATAAAAACCCTTTAGAAGGTGTCAGCCTGTTCTACCTCTGCAGAGGGAATTGTGGAAAAGCGTTTCCAAAGGGAGTGGAAGCATTTCCCTGGGGCCAGTATCACTGCAGCAGTCTCTTTCCCGCTCCCACCTCCTCATACCAGGGGAAGGGAAAATGGAGGGTATGCAACTGGTCTCCTCCCATAGAAGCCCCCACCCCCAAATCTGTAAACACAGGTCCTGGCACACAGTGGGCCACATACACAGTCAGTGCCTGAATGAGTGAATGGAGCATCCATGGGAAAGTAGGTCAACAGCACCCATGTGGTAGAGACTTGGGGGTGTCTGGGGCATCTGAGAAGAGGTTTAGTGGAGACCCAAGTGAGACCCAATCTTACCCAACTAGGCCCTTCTGGTTTCATTTTGGCCCTGGGGTAGAATGTGGCCGCTGGAGACACTTCGGTTTCTCAAACAAGGTTGACCAAGCCTTCCTCTGTGCTCTGAGTGGAGGTGAATCTCCCTCAGAGAAGTCAAAAGAATTGTGCCTGGCCCTGGCCTCTGTGGTCATTTCCAGAAGGAAACAAAATATAATTTTCTACCCACCCCCAAATCCTGGCCACTGTAAGGCAGGGAAGCACTTGCTAAGCCCGTCAAAGACATTCCTGGCTCACTCTGGGACATTCTTTGAGCCCATTGCCTGGACCTGATGACAAGAGGCAGGGATTGTCGTGGGACTCAGGGGCCAGGGAGTCTGCCACTCAGAGGGAGGGTTCAGATCATGCTGCTGTGGCCACTGGCAGCTCTTTTACTTCCGCGATGATTTGTGATTTGTAGACCAGCCTGGAGAGAAGGATGGCTAGAGATTGGCAGGAACACTTGTCCCGGATTTGGGCAGACTGGGTACACCAACCAGCCTGCTGCTGGAATATCTGTAGCAAGAACACTTGCTTCTGAAACGAGATCTCTTACAATAACCAGTTCTAGCTTCTCCATTTGTCAATGATGGAGGCAGCTGGTCCTGAGAGAGGACAACATAGTACCGGGATTAGAGCAACTCTGTGTTCAGACTGGCCCAAAGGCTACGGATGAGCTGGTGGCGTTCCCAGGTGCCCCTCTGTGGGGCACATTTTGAGCTCACAGCTGCTCCTGTACATACTCCCTCCTCTGCTCTCTCAAAATCTCCTCCCAGTGAAGGATCTCGTATCAGTCGTGTACGCTGAGGTGAGGATTAAAGCTATGGGAGACTTTTCTCTGCATTGGCTCTAATGAGTTAAAGTCTCATTTGTGAGAGGTAGTCTACTTTGATTAATCGAAGGCCACAGTGCAAATCTTGCTTAATTAAAAGACGTTCTGGTCTTGGTACTTTAGAAACATATGAGTTAAACAGTTTTTACTTTTTCAAAGAACTTTCAAAGCACATTAAACTTTTAACCTTCTTGTAAATTTTGGAGTAAGCTGAGTAATTATTTTCATCCTCATGTTGCAGAGAAGAAACTGAGGCAGAGAGCTTCAGTGGTGTGCACCAACTTGGAGATGAAGTCATGGGCTTGCGTGAGCATGAAAGCACTCCCGACTTGGAGGAAAGGTCTTTCCAGTGACCATACATTCCTGGGTCGGCCAAAGACAGCTCCATATATCATCCTTCTCTAGCATGTGCTATGTCTTCACGTCTATCACAACCCACACAGCAGTCCTAGGAGGTAGAGATGTCACCCCCGTTTCACAGATGTAGGCATAGGGGCCCAGAGAATTTAAGCAACTTGCCCAATTTCTCACAGTCAACAAGTGGCAGCGCTGAGATTTCAATCCAGGTCTCTCGGACTCCTAACTGGTGTTTCCCGCTCCTAGTGGGTCATGTAGAGGCTCCCCAGGCCCCTCTCAGCAAGGGGGTAGGAATTATACATGAGGCCATAGCTCCCAGGTTTCTAGCTCTGATGGGGACAGTTGATGGGGGGCTCACTGGGGGCCTTTCCAAGTGACTGTAGAACTGCGAGTTCCCATGGGTGTGAAGGTCTGCTGAGTTGGCTGGAAAAAAAATGCATCTGTGGCATTTTGAAGCCACGTCACATTTTAGTGATCTGTCATCCTAGAAAGGCAGAGGAGGGCAAAAACAAAACATGAGAACAAGTGATTTCCTACGGAGAGAAGGGACCAGTCCCTGCTGGTTGTTTATTTACACAGGACGGCAGATGGAATTCCTCTCCTGGATGCCTCGGGTGAGGGTCTCTGATCCTCTGAATTCCTTCTCTGTGCTGTCACAAGACAGGGAGTCTTGAAAAATCAAGAAGGGGCTTCAGGGTCCACCTCCCTGCAGCCCTCTCTCCACCTCCATGAGCCCGTTAATTAGCAGGGAAAGGCCGTAGCCTCTCTTGCCAGCAATTCACTGAAATAGTCAGAGCTTCCCCCGCCCATCTGCTTTCATTCATTCATTTATAAAATACCCAGCGTCCATTCGTATGAGGTGTCATATTATACACATATATTTACATATGTTATACACACCTATAAATATACATGTACTTATCATATACCAACCATCATCATCAAAAGCGAGTATTTGGTGACACCATGCCTGCAGGCACTGTTCCAGGAAATTTACATGTGACAACTCATCCTCGTACTGTCCCTATGAGGTAGGTATTTGATTATCCCCCATCTACAGATTAGGAAAACGAGGCGCAGAGAAGTAAAATACCTTCGCCACGGCTGTATATGGGTTTGAACCCAGTGTGCCTGAAGGCAGTGGAGTACTCTTCCCCACGCCAGAAAACCATCTCCACAAAGACGGGAAAGCCTGACTAACAGCCGTCTGGACAAACGCCCGGAAGTGCAGGCAGTGGGGCCTTCTCTCGGGGAGAGGCCCGTGGTGTTTTCATCGAGGAGGTGGCCTGTGAAATGAGAGCTCATCTCGGCCTTGAACATAAGTACTTTCCTGCCGTTATGATTAATGGCTGCGCCTTAGTCTCTCCGTGGGAATGGAATAGCAACGAAGATAGTAACAGCAGCAGTAGCAGCAGCAGCAGCGATGGTTGTGATAACAACAGTGCAATACTTCATTTGCCGAGCGTTGTGGCAGGGACCCACGGCTTTAGATCTGCAATTTTCCTTGATAACTGAACCGCATCTTTTAAGGGTAGCATGAGTGCTGGCTGCAGCCTATGTTATGTCATTAAGCCACTCAACAACTCTGGGAGGCAGCTCTTACTATTCCCCTTGTGCACACAAGGAAACTGCAGTGCAGAAGTGAGCCTCGCACACTTCGATGGCCTGGTGAGGATGAAGTGGGATTTGAACCCAGGTCTGCACGAACTTGTCACTTCACTGTGCTGCTGTTTTTAATGAAAACCTTTCTAAAACATGCTTCGCCTATACCTTCCTTAGCAAAGACAGCGCAACACAATTTAGCCTTGTCTTGTTGAGCTGAGGCCACCCCTGTGAACACAAGCTGTTGTCTGTGTGCTTGCACACGGGGTCCCGGCTTGAGCCATCACTGACTTGGCTCGGATTGCTCCGCTGCTCTCTGCCTCCCCACGGATTCTTTAGGGGTTATTAAGTTTTACGGGGTGAGGGAGCTTTATAGCTCTATAAATAGCTCAGCCTGTTCTGTCCTCAGAGTTGTTTTTTCAGATTCCTACCTTATGACCTTCTTTGTTCTGTTATGACTTCTTAAAGTCAGTTGTCTGTGCATCTATTTCCATAACCACCACACAGCCAAACCAGGATTTCCCCATTCTCTGTTTAGAATGTTGGGTGGGACTGAATAAAAGCTGCCCAAGGAGGCCAAATTGTTTAAAATGAAGTAAAACATGACCTGTGCTCAAGGAAGAACAAAGTGCATGAGCTGTGAGACGACTCCGACCGGGCTCCCCAGAGAGCCTTCTGGGGTGCACCTCCCAACAGACGGGGTTGTAGGTGCGCATGCCGGCGCTTCCACTGTTTGACAGATCGGAAAGCAGAAGCTCGGGATAGTAAGTAACTTGCTTAGGCTCACACGAACTCATAAATCGGGGTTTGAAATCAGCCTAGCTTCCTGCCATTCTCACTGGGTGAGTTTGCAGCGTGTGACAATGGTCAGGGACCCTTCTACCCACTCTAATCTGGCTTCACTGGGATGGTGACTTATCTGGTAAGAGAGGGCTGAGAAGGCCCTTGGAATCAGGGCCCGTAAATTTAAAGAGCCCTAAGATAACAGCCTCAGCTCAAAAGTATCTCTCTCATGGACCCTGAGGCCACTCTGTGAGACACTGCTTGTCATTGAAAATGTTTTTTTTTTGGTTGTTGTTGAGGGGGAGGGGAACACTAAGCCACTATAGTCCATTAACATTTTAGCAATAATTGATTTATCATTCATTCATATGTCAGATATCAAGTATCCTGTCCTTTAAGATTAAAATGATATAGCTTCAACCTCATTCCATGTGTGGTGGGAACTTCCTCCTCCCGTTCCTCTCACTCCTAATTTTCCCATGAAGTCTGGTAGGGAGGGAGGGGAGCTTGAGGTTTTTCCTCATCACTTTGGGCTCGGAGTGCCAGCTTCTGCTGAATTCATTCTATGGATGGACCAATTCCCAACACGTATTCTCTCTGGCTTCCCTCCAGATGTGTAAAACAGCTCCATGTATTTGGTTTCCCACAGAAAACATGACTCACAGAAGGTATCTGTAAGTGCAGCACATTTTTCTGACGACTGAGGATACAGTGAGAGATGGTTCCATCACAGCCTGTAAAGCACAGATTCAAATACCAAACTCTCCTGCTCTTAAAGAGTCCCTTGGCCATTTCTACGTACTTGGGTTCCTGCCATGTTTATTGGCTCTCTCCTTTCCTCTTTTCTCTCCTCCATTCCCCAAGAATTCTAATTAGTTTCGTATTCTGAGAAAACACTCTGTTCTCTCTAACCCCTATCTCACCAGGTAACATTTTCTCTTCCCATTATTTATTTATTCATTCAATAAAGATAAAGTAATATCCACTCTGAGGCACAGTGCTAGGTAGGTACTTCTGAGGATACCAGGATGAATTGGATGTGGATCCGAAAACCACGGAGCTGCTAACCTAGTAGATGTGATAAGATACTTACTGAGTAATCGGAACACAAGGAAGAATGCACTAAGAAACTGAAACATGTGGGAAGAGAGGCCATGCTGTAGGTGACGAGATGAATAGGGTACGAGAGGGTTCGGATTCTTCCGGGAAGGGGAGGAAAAGGTCAAAGTTGGAGGCAGGGCAACCTGGGTGCAGTGTAACAGCAGGAACGCAGGGGAGGTGAGGGGGTGGCAGAAAGGTCCTGACAACCTGGGGTGCGGCACACAAAGAAGGGGTCAGGACACAGGAAGTCCTTAGGCGGATATTTCTCCCTCCCACTCCCCACCTCCAAGTCCTGACTCTCATATCAGGCTGAGCTAGAGCAGGTGAGGAGGGAAGTGGCCCCCCGTCTCCTGGGCAGAGTGGTTTGGACTCACTGTACTCTCTGATAATAGCAATTGTCAATAGCAAATCATCGCCGCGTCTGTGTGTGGAGACACAGTAGGTGCTCAATGTCTACTTGTTAAGTGAACAAATGGAAGACGAACAGGACAGACAATGGCTGTCTGGGTTTGGTACAAGATGTAAGTTTTCCTAGTGAAAGGATACAAAGATCTTCATCCTGGGTTTAGCTCTCTTTTACCTTCTAGCTTGGTCGGGTCACTTGCCCATTCATTCATTCGCTCGTTCATTTCTTCAGTTGTTCAGTTACCACCGAAAGTATCCACTCCATGTCTAACTTTAGGCAATGGAAGCTGAATAAGGAGCTCAAATCTTGTGGGACAGAAAACATACCCAAGTGATGAAATAATTGTATAAATTTTAGGTAATATATTTCATAAATATTAGAATACAGAAGTGCTGTAAGATCCCTCACAGACTATTGCAGAATCGAACAGAGTGAAATGACTGTCTCAACCTCTCTTCGTCCAGCCTGTCTGTGTAGTCTAATTTAAAACAATACCCTTGGAGTGCATTTAAATTATTTATACCCCGTGACACTGGAAATAGTGCACTCTGCTTCATTCTGACAAGTATCATCACACCAAAGAGTAAGACGTAGGACATGGGGGCACATTTAATGAAGAAACATAAACTAGGTTTTCTTTGATCCTGTCCACTTGATAGCCCCCAGGTGAGTTTAGGAGGAGCTCACACCCGGAAGGGGGAGGAGGGCCCCAGCCTGACAGCTGAGCGGAGGCGTGGGGCGCTGTGCGTGAGACCGAGGGCTTGGAAAGCAAGCCAAGCTCCACTCCCATGCACTGGGCTGAAATAACAGCATTCACTTCTGACTCTAAGAGTGTACTGGGACTCAGCTTCTATTTTTACTATGCGTGTGTATTTGTATAATGTATATTTGCATAGAGGGAAAGACTGAAAGGACACTTACCAAAATATTATCAGTAATAGCTGTCCACTGAGTTCACACAATGTATTAAGTGCTTTATAAATATTATTTTAGTTCATTCTCATAACAAACCTATGTGGTAGTAACTTCCTTGTTTTACAGATGAGGAAAATTAGGCATCAAAAGGTAGAGTTGCTAAGAATTAAAAAAAAAAAACACAACCAAATGGGCAGAGGACCTAAACAGACATTTTCCCCAAGGAGAAATACAAATGGCCAAGAGACATATGAAAAGATGTTCAGCCCCAGCTATAGGGGAAATGCATGTCAAAACCGCAATGAGATACCACCTCATACCTGTTAGAATAGCTATTATCAATAAGACAAGAAATAAAGTATTGGGGACAATGTGGAAAAAAAGGAACCTTTGTTCACTGCTAGTGGGAATATAAACTGGTCCAGTCACTATGGAAAACAGCACGAAGCTTCCTCAAAAAATTAATAATAGAGCTACCGTAAGACTCAGGGATCTGTCTTCCAGGTATTACCCCCAAAAGTTGAAAACATTTATTCATAAAGATACATGCACCCCTGTGCTCACTGAGGCATTATGCATGGCATCTTTTGATGGCTGATTGGATAAAGAAGATGTGGTACAGATATACAATGGAATACTACTCAGCCATAAAAAAGGTAAACCACAGACATTTGTGACAACAGGGATGGATCTTGAGAGTGTCATGCTAAGCAAAGTAAGTGAGATGGTTAAGGACAAGAACCATACGCTCTCACTCATATATGGGATACAAAGCAGAAAGCAACAAATGAACAAACAAAACAAACAAAACAACTCTTAGACATGGACAACAGGATGGTGGTTACCGGAGGGGAAGGAAGTTGGGGAAAGATGAATAGGATAAAGGAGGTCAGATTATGGTGATGGAGGGAGACTAGACTTTGGTGGGGAGTATACAAGGCACTAGGCAGATGATATATTATAGAAACTCTACACCTGAAACAACCAATGTCATCCCAATAAGTTTAATTTAAAAAAATGAGATGGAGTTGCGTGCCGGAGATCACACCGAAGTGGGTGAAGCAACGGCTGTTGATGCGAAGCCAGGGCTGCTGTGGACCTCCTCCCTGTGGGAAGGCATGGAGTGACTTTTCATTCTGGGTGGGGGGAGATTGGGTGTTTTTTAGTTTTTACTTTTTGCTTATCCGTACTTTCTAAATATTGTTAAATGAATAAATATTACCTTTGTAATAAGGGAAGAGGGAGAGACAGAGAGAGAGAGAGAAATTGCACCACTTCTTTCCTTTTCCCAGCCCTTCAGAACTGCTCTAGGTCCTAACTCAACTTCTCCTGCACCCTTTCTCTCAGTGTTTCAGGAATGCCAGCAGAGCCCAGTCATCCGCCAGGAACTGGGAACCAGCGTCCTCATCCGGAAGGAGCTCACGGTCTCACGAACTCTTCCCCCACAGTGATGCTCTTGTCTCTTCAGACGGACGAGCTGGGGTCACTGAGGAATGTGGCAGTAGGGGCGGGGCAAGATGAGAGAGTACTGAAGTGGTAACATGACTTCAGTCATCAAAAATGTGTACGTAAGATTTAAAATAGCCAGATTTCAGTGTTAAGTATCATCCTTAATTCTGAAAAAACCCCATGAAAGTAGAAACAGATGTGACTAGGAGGAAAAAAAGAGAGCAAAAATATAGAAGACCAGTCCTGGGGAATGGAGGTGTAATTGTAGCTGTCGAAGGAATTAGGGTAATTACAGGCAAATGCAGGTGTAACTCTATAGCAACAAATTTGCAAACTAGAAGAAATGGAGTAGCATAAATAAATGCAATATAGAGATGAAGAGGTTGAATAGATCAATTCCACACACATATACAAAACCTGATAAATTTATAGTACAAAAAAGTAGCTAAATCATCTAAATTATGAACAGACAGACTGATACATCCTTAGATATTTGGGATAAACCCTTTGGGTCACAGTGTATTGTTGTTCTGATACAATGCTAACATTTTATTTAGGTTTCTACTTCTTCATTCTATCATCACGTGATAACAGACTTAGGAGGAAAACGTGATCAGGTCTGTAGAGGTTAACAAGGCAGTGGAATTCAGCACGCTTTCTTAATAAAGATCCTAAGAAGAATAGAGGAAATGGCTAAATATATAACTACTATTTATCAAGAGCCAACAACAAACATTACAAATGATGATATATTACATTTCCACTTAAATCAGGAACCAGACAGGAGTGGCCACTGTCCCCATTATTATTCAACGTTGATTTGGGGGTTCTAATGGGTGTGATGGTACAAGGAAGTAAAATAATTTGTTTATAATTTTGGAAAAGAAGGGATAGAGTTGACCCTTTTGCTGATGCTATAACTGTACTTAGAAAACTTCAGTATTCTAGAGTTAGGAAAAAAACCTACCCCAGAATTAACAAGGAAATTTGGCACTTGAGACTGAAATAAATATTTTAAAGTATAGCTCTTTTTTTCTATCCTAATAGTAGAGTAGCCATAGGCATAAATGGAAAATAACTCATTCATAACAGCATGAAAACTATAATATGCTTAAGAATAAATTTTAAAAGGAAAGTATAAGAATTGCATGAAGAAAACATAAAATCTTATTATAAGTCCTAAGAGCTGAACAAATAGAAAGGCATCCCCATGTTCTTGGATAGAAAATATAATAATAATAATGTAACATAATTCTAATTTGAATCTTAATGGCTCATATGTCTTCTGAAAAAATAAGACTAGAGAGCTTTACTAGATATTAAAACATACCCAGAGCTTCTGCAATCAAAGCCAGCACAGCACCGAAGCAGGAATAGATGGCTAGGACACAGGAAGAAAAAGAAAGTGCCAGAAAAGTCGCATTGTCTATGTGACTGCAGTACTTGGCAAGGGTGATATTTTATGTTAAAAATGAATGTTTCTTTACTAAGTGATGGCATCAATGGCCATCCTTCTGAAAGAAAACCAAGTTGAATTCCTACCTCATATTGCATTTACAAATAAGTTCTAGATCAATGAAGTGTAAAAAATAAAACAAAAATATTGAAATCTACAAAAACATATGTATAATCTAGCAATACCTTTAAAACTAAGACAATAAACTGCAAAGCTACCAATGAAAAGACAGCTATGTCATTAAATTTGAAATAAATGTATGGTACCATAAACAAGATAAAAAAACATGTGTTAAAGTTGGGGGAATTTGCATCCCAAATGACAAATAAAGGGTTAAAATCCATACTAAACAGAAAATTCTTACTAACTGAATAAAAAAGATGAGTATTCCAGTGGAAAAATAGAGGAACAAATCCAAATAAAAAAGTAAAAGAGCAAATCCAATTGGTTGATAAACATATGAAAACATGCTCAGCCTCACTGCTGGTCTGGAAAATGCAAAATGAAGTAAAAATTGGATATCGCTGATGACAGGAATAGGGAGACGGTGGGAATTTTTATTCATATACTATTGATGAAAATGTAAGTGATCAACCTTTTTATTTTTCAAGGAGTGGGATGCAATGTGGCAACGCCTATTACAAGTAAAACACGTACATCTTCTGAGTCAGCAATCTCTCTCCTGGGTGTGCATTTCATGGAAATACGCGTAAAAGCATCAGAATGTAAGGCTAAGCATATGGTAATATGAATGGCAGCCTGGGCTGCAGGGCAGCACGGTTATGTGAACGCTGTCCTTGGAGGTGTGCGCAAGCGCGGGCATTGACTGAAACCCGTGTAGTGGCCAAACACGGGAAACCAAGCCACGGCCTCTTAGCGGACAAATGGCTGAGTGAGTAGGTCCATGCACACCATGGTGTATTGGGCCATCATTAAAGAGAATGAGTCAGAGCTATACTAACTGACTCAGAGGGACTTCCAGGATGTACTGTGAAAAAGAAAGGCAAGAAATGTGTAAAAGAAAGTCCCAGTTTCTGTGAAAAGAACTGTGCTCCCATGCCCCTCATGTCTGAATGAGTGAGTATTGAGGAAACACACTCAAGGACACATGCCAAAGAGGGGGAATGGGGAGGTAAACCCAATCCAACCAAAAAAACCAGACCAGATCAGACCAGACCTGACCAGTCAAGACCAAATCCAAACAGATAAGACCAGATCAGATCAGACTAGACTAAGCCAAACTAAACCAGACCAGACCAGACCAGGCCAGGCCAAATCAGGATAGATAAGACCAAACCAAACTATAGTAGATACAACTAAACCCAATCAAACCAGACCAGACCAGACCAGGTCAGTGCAAACTAGTCCAGAACAGACCAAGTCAGTCTAAACCTAAACCAGACATGTCCGGACCATACCAGACCAGACCAGACTAAACCAGACCAGACCAAACTAAATCAACCTAAACAGAAAGCAGGTTGTCAAAGTGTCTGATTAAAAAATGTGTGACATCCCATTTACATTAAGATAGCTACCTACCTATCCATATCTATCTATCTACCAATCTATCTATCTAATCTATATGTAGATGCACATAATGATGAATAAAATGACTGTCATTAAATTATTAGTGGTGACAGCTCAGCATGGTGGGACCTGAGGTGATTTTTATATTCCTTGTACTTTTTTGTGCTGTTTGAATTTTAAACATATATGCAGAGAACATATATTATTTATACAATTAGGAAAAAATTAGAAAGCTTTTCCATTGTGGAAGAATAGTTTTCGAAAAAGGGGGAGAAGGGGGAGGGAAAGAAAACTTTTGTTCTGCAAGGACGGCAGAATGCCTAGGAGGGCACATCCACCCCAGCGCCCCCTCTGGAATATAAAAGCAGGACCACTGACCGTGAAGACCCCCAAGAAGCCTTGTGCCCACAGTGGCTTCTAGGCTGCAACCACATTTCTAAACTGATTTGGCTTCTGCTCTGGACCTCTCCCTGGCAATTTCGGGAGAGGAGACTCCAGGAAGCAGAGTGGGCTCACAGGTCCCCTGCCAGGGCAGGAAGCCAAGCCCCGCTGCGGCTTGTGCAGAATCAACAAGGAACGTTTATGGTGGCGCAGGGTCAGCCATCCTGGTGGGTCAGAGGGATCTCTCATTACACTGGCGTGATTACTCAGGGTTTCTCTCTCCAGGTCCCAGGCTGCTCTGGAGCGTGTGGCTTTCCAGGCAGGCCATGGGCCTGAGAAGAGGGTAGGCTCATGACCTCGCTTGCCGTTGCCTAATATTGAAAAGTACAACCCAGGCTGTCATCTGAATCTCTGTGGGCCTTTCTATAAACTCCCCTGCCCCCAGCTCTGTAACTAGGGGTCGAGCACATTCCAAACCCTCCTTCTCCCCACAGTGGTTGATGCTGGAAGGGAATGAGTCCCAAAGCCACAGTTCAATGTTGAGCCTTTTTTTTTCCCATACAAAGCTCGGGTTTCTGTGGGTTCTTTTTGCTGTAGCCTCTGCCATCCTTTTTCCTGTGCCCTCTTGACTCTGTCCCTGAGGCCAGGAAGGGGTTAGGTCTAGACAGACAGACTTGAGAACTAGGGCCAGGGAATGCATTTTCCAATCTCTTTCTCAAGTAAGCTTCTCGGCTTTGGGGGACATTGGCAAAGTTCTCGCATACTGCCTCACACTAAATAGTTGCTTAATAAACACGTATTAAAGTAAGGTCCCGTGTCTTCCCCAGTATTGCGTGTGAGAGGCTAAGCATGAACCCACCTGCCTCACTCACCTATCAGCAGGGGTTTGTTTAGCAGATTAACTCAAAGAACTATCTATTAGAAAAGGTCCCCTTTGATTGCCAGGGACTTCTCAGGCTCTGATGGAATGAGACAAGGGAAGGTATATTTTGAGGTCTGGGGCAGTGGGCAGAGGGGAAGCCAGGAGGGAGAGGGAGATTCGAGGAGACCTGTTGAGAGGCCAAGGTGGAAGGGGATGCAGTTGGGGAAACGGGAAGGAAGCCATTCCAGCAAGCTTGGAAGACCTCGAAGATGGCCATCGATAATGGCAACAATAATAGGATGACAGTTGCCATGGGTGAAGTGTGTCCAGAGGACCTGGGAGGTAATTCACTCTCCTCTTGCTCTGCAGGGCACATTTGTGGGGTTATTGTTATTTTACTTTTCAGTCCCCAGGCTGAGGAAAGGGTCACTGGGCCATTGCCACATGCCCTTGGCCTCAGTTCTGGGCTGTCATGCCTGGAGGGCTGCCCCTTCCTGTAGGAGATTGATGTCCCAGTTAGAGACTGAGGGAAGGCCTTTCAGGCCTAGCAAGGCAGGCGGCTTTCTCCAGCCAGTGGGGCAGGGGCGAGGGAGGGAAGGCGTTAGGGAGCCTGGGGAGGCAGAGGAGTCAGTTGTTGCAAAACCAAGAAGTGGGCTGAGCCTGAGCCCCCAGGCCTGGGCCAAGTCCTCTGAACCCAGCTCGACGTTGGCCTGGGGGAGTGAGTTCATTGCTGGCTCCAGTCCAGGTCCGATCAGCCTAGGGTCAGGGTGGTTCGTGATATACTGCCTGGTTTCCTGCTTTGGGCATTCCTGGTCCCCTTCCCTGCTCCCTGCAGAGAGTCAGGCCCATCTCCTCTGAGAAGCTTTCTGGGCTTCCTAGGAACAGGGCTCCCCTAACCTGTGGATCTCTGTGCATCTTGTCTTCATAACCCAGGGTAAGCCGTTTCTGGGCGGGGTCTGATGACCATCCCTTTCTCGGTCTCGCCAACACTTGGCAAGGTGTCTCCTACACAGGGATGTCACCAGAGAGGGTCTGAGAACCAGCGTGGAGGCCAGACAGTCTTGAGTACGAATCCTGCCTCTCTCTCCAACCAGCTGTATGGCTGTGGGCCGCAGGCATTCTCTGAGCCTCGCCTTCCTCACATGTAAATTGGTGATGAGTATTATTTTTTAGGACAATTTTGAGGACTCAATGAAATAATACGTGTGAAATGCTTATAGCTCAGTGCCAGACACGCGCAGGCTGGCCCCATGTCGGGAAACAGGTTGTATTCGTTGTCAGACGTTGTAGTGCAGCTGCGATGAGCCCTGTACCACGCTTTCCCCTGTGTTTGCAGCCTCAGTCCACCCCCCCCGCCCCCGGCAAAAGCCCTCAAGCCAGCGGCCACAGTAACTGGGGACAGCAGGTGCCCAAACGTGCTGCCTCCTGGAACCCATATTGCTCCTGGTTGTTTTCCCTCAAGGCCCCCCCTAGACTGCCCCCACTTCCAGGATGGGCTACCTCCCTGCTCTGGTTCTGGCGACTAAGGAGAGTGCTCAGAAGCAGGCTGGGCTATGGGGATGCCCCCGGGAGAAGCTGGCTCAGGGTGTCAGCTGTTCTGTAGGGATCAGGCCCAGAGCTCATGAGAGACCAAGAAAGCACCTGTTACTGACGTGCTGCCTCCAGACCCCAGAAATCAGCATTTGGATGTCATTGCTGTCTGCCCACCACACACAGAGATTTTTGAATGTTTAGGGGAATCAGGAAAGTGGGAAGACTCTCAGTGTGTGCAAAAGCATCAGTCCAGCCGCCCTGCAAACATTTCTTGAGCAGCGACTGTGCTCAGGGTAATGTGCTCCAGGGGTTGCACAGGCACAGAGATGGAGGGGCTGGGCCCTGTGGGACGTGGAAAGTCTGTCTGGGGGGGCGGGGGCGGCACAGGAGGAAGTGCCCAGGGTAGAAGCTGGAGTTCACAGGAGGAAGGGACCACCCGGACCTCGGGAATTTAGGAGAGCTGCCCAGGGGAAGCACCAGGTCTGACTTGATTCTTCATTTTGAGATGGAAACATTACATTTGGGGTCATCCGAGAGGACATTGGTGGTGGTGGTGGGGCACCAGGGGTCTGAACATGAGCTCCTCGTCTTTGGCTTCTAGAGCAGGGCTCGGCAAACTCCTATAAAGGGTTAGATAGTAAATGTGCTCTTTCCTCCTCTGTTTCCTCCTTCTTTTTACAGTTTTTTCAAAAAATAAAAATCATTCTTAGCTCACAGACCATACAAAAAACCGGCCAAGGGCCAGATTGGACCTGAGCAGTAGTGTGCCAACCACCGTTCTAGAGAACTACCAGAAGCTTGATATCACTGCGAGCGACTGTAGTAACAACTCAGTCCCTGGTCTAGGGTACAGGCGCTATGCTGCGCACTTTCCCTACCTTGTCAAATATAGCTCTCACAACAACCCCGTGAGGTAGGTACCATCATTAGACCATTCACAGGTGAGGATCTGAGGCTCAGAGAGGATAAGTAACTTTCTCAAGGGCACTCAGCTAGGAAGTGGCAGAGGCTGGATTTGAACCCAGGTCTATTTGATGTCAGCGCCCACTCTGCTAGCCCCGGTAACAAACCTGCCCCAGCATAGGAGGCTGGGATAGTGCTTTTCCTTCTGACGGCTGCAGGCAACATCCATGTGACTAATGAAAAAAACAAAAAAAACAAAAAAAACGCCAGAATAGAAAACTGCAGGAAAAGTATATCAGAATTCAGAAGAGAAGATTGATAAGAAGCCCAGTCCTGGCTTTCCAGTGGGCTCCCTGGACCCGCCAGTCCTTCTGTATCTGGAAACCTTCATCTGACCATCTTTGAAATGGACGTACAATAGCAATATCTGCGTCTCTGCCTCCCCACCCCCTCTCCTGTTATGAAGAGGGCTTTTTTCAGACATTTTGATAACTTCTGGGTTATTAATTAAATGAGAACCTGGATTAATTAATTCATTCAATAGACAGACACATGGCTTCATTCCAACAAGGATCTGATAGGTGTACCAGGTAGCACATGCTCATTCTTCCCTCCGAAAGAGTGGGAAAATAGCTACCAGCCCTGAGAACACACTTTACAAAATTTTCATTTCATTATTTTCTTGGCCTTGGAACAAATTCAGAGAGGAAATTAAAATGCAGAGAAGAAAATAAATACATTTGTTACTTCCTAGAAATGAATTACTTTGTAATGTAGAAAACCCAATAAACTAAAACACACACCCCCACACAGCTCTCAGGCACAGCGTGGAAGAAAGGGGTCATATCTGGAGTGTTTTCCCAGGGACAGGCCCTGCCTTCGTGGAGACTGTGACCAGTCAGGAATAAGGTGATGCGTGCAATTTCTTAAGCTCAGAATAAGGAGTCAAGAAGTGTTGGCTGTTATTGTTCCCACAAATCCTCTCCGTGGGATTGGGCCGAAACTATGAACAGCTGCGGCTGGGGTCTTCCTCCTCAGGGACGGAGAGGCAGCTGACCTGGGGCCCCGAGGCGGAAACAGAGAACGGGCGCGAGACACACCACTGCGTCACACTGTGGGAAGCCGAGTGTTGGGAAAACTCTGTGAAAAATGAGGAACAGATCAAGAAGGCTTTAACATATCCACAGCAAGGCTGTTTCTCTGGGGGTCTCAGGCCTGACAAGCCAGCAGTTTGGGGGTTAACTGGAGTAGCCCAACTAGCAGATCTCCTCACAGAATGTTCCATGGACCCTTGGGCGGGCCCTGAAACTCTTTCAGGGGTCTGAGAGGTCAACATTATTGTCACGCTGATACTGCAGCTGTGTTTGTATTTGCACTGTTGGTGCAAAGGCACAGGTGGGTGTAGAACACCTGGCACCTTAGCAAATGGAGCCTGTGGCCCCAAATGGTGTCACCAGCCATAACTTCTTCGTTGCTCTGCACTCATAGGAAAAAAGAAAGGCCCAGTCACAGCGAGGAACAGCCTTGATGAGGCAGTACAGTTACTCAGTGTACTGAGTCTCAGCCCTTGAGGAGATGTCTTGTTAATATTCTGTGTGATGCAATGGGACACGTGCGTGAAGCACCCGGGCTACAGGCCGAAGGTCGGCTGTTCGTCTGGAGGGAAGCCCTCCTGTGACTGAGTCACAAGTTGAACCAGCGGCTCTTTTACAGAATTCCATTTTTACTGCACAGAATGACATGCATACTCCGGTTCTTTACACTTGCCTTGGGCAGACAGTTCTGAAAACGGCGAAGTGGCTTTCTGCTGTTGGCCACAATGGAGCAACAGGAACTATATCTGTCCTTCTCTCCTTAAACAACTCAAAATAAAAAAGCTAGACAAAGTATGTATAGCAAACAATGTTCTTCAGATACTGGACAATAGGCAGCCCAGGACAGTGACCCTTGGGAGAAGGGTCACCAGCGCGGTGCCCCAGCTCACTGGAGAGTTTCCAGGCCCTAGTGCAGGGAAGGCACTGAGACAGAGCCAGGGGGCTCCCTGAATTGAGCAAAAAGAGCTGAACATTCAGGGAGGCCCAGGGGCTGGACTCAGCAGCATGAAGCGCTGGAGAGCAGAGAGCCACACGCAGAGAGCTGCAGAGGACCCTGAGTCTTCTGCTCAGCACTGAGCTGGGCCTGTGAGGAAAGTCTCTGCCTCCATGGAAAGGATTAAGGTAGCAGGGTCTATCATTAGATGAGGTTTTGAGGGGCACTTAGGGTTCCCTGAAATGACTCCTTCACCATTACACCTCTAATCTCTCAGGGCCCCCCATTAACCTCCAAATTAATCAACAGAGCTCATGGAAGGGAGGGGTAAGGGGACAGGGTTTGCTGGGGGAAGGGACTTCCCTACCTGCACCTCATACCCCAACATCAGGAGAGTTGTTCTGGAAGCCACTCTGGGTTGTCCTCACGCAGAGACAGAAGGGGATGGATTTACCAGGAAGCTAATGACACTTACGCTATAAGGTCCCTCACTTGCAAGTCCTGGTTCTGTACTCTCATGTCATGATTTTGTAAACCTGATAGTACAATTATCTTATATTATTTTTCTTTGATGTGGTCCCCAGATTATGTAACTTTGAGATTTGCAAAATGTGGATCCTCATCTGCTACAGAGGGTTCCTGCTTAGATCCTTTCTGGAGGCAGTGTGACCACAGCCTATGTGTAACACAAAAAGTCCCACCGAAAACCCAGCTGGTGTTCATTCATTTGCCTGTTCAACAAACGAGTTCTGAGCGCCTATCTGGTGCTGGCTCTGGGCCAGCTCGTGACTGCAGGTGTGAGCACGGCCGCTGTGGGGTCCCCGTCTTCGGGGAACATCCAGTCTAACAGGGGAGAAGGGAGTGAAGTAGTTACGCAAACAGTGATGTAAGTGCACAGAGGGTAAGTGCAATCGAAGGAGTAGGGTGAGCAAGGACAGGGGAGCCCCCAGGCTTTTCTGGAGGTGATGGTCAGGGGGTCTTGCCTGGAACAGGGATTTTGACTAGAGCACCAGCTGGCCATTGTATGAGTGGGTGTTGGGAGGGGTGACTTCCGGGCAGAATAGGCACCGTGTGGCAAAGGCTGGGAAGGGTGAGCAGCTCAGCCAGTGTGAGGAGCTGAAGAAGGCGAAGGTGGGGCCAGGACACAGGGGGAAGATGAGGCTCGGGTGCTCAGTAGGGGTGTGTTCCACTGTTCATCGCCAGCTGGTGGTAAGGATTTTGACTTCTCCAGTATTTCTCTTCGGAAAGATCCAGGGCCGGGACCAGACTGCTTTGGCAGGGTTTCAGCCCAAATCATAGGCTCTTTTTACAATTCTTTGTAATTCTGCTTACATCAAAGTTAAAATTGTCGGCATCTGGACAGCCACTCACTCCAGGCCAAATTACAGACACTGTGCTTAGAGTGTCTAAGGGCCGCTCACTGCTCTCCCCTACAATGCCAGCCCAGTGGGCTCAGCTGGCCTGGCCTGATGGGAGAGTCACAGTGGGGCAGTGTCCGGGACAGGGTGTGGGCTGATGGACAGAGGCCACATACTTCGGCCCTATCACCTCAGTGACCGCACCCCAGAGAGAGCCATCGGGGGTCAGACCTTGCCAGGGAAGGCTGGCACCTCAGCCTCATGCTACCACGTGAGTGCATGTGTGCGTGAGTGCACCCCCACCCTGCCAGGACCAAACCGCCTTCAAGCAGTTTTCTTAGGAGTTCACAAAACCCCCAGCAGCTTCCAAGGCCTGAACGGCCTAGTGGCAGAGTCACCCCTTAAAAAGACCCATCCTGTGTTGTGCAGTTAGGCTAAAACACAGCCACAGGTTCTGTGGGATCAGCTCAGGGAGGGATGGATATGGAAGGGTGTGGAGAGACCAGCCCTTAGCAAGAGCCTGCCCACGTTGAGCCAGGCATGGTGGAGATGCGTCACTGGTTCAATCCTCACCCACACCTGGTAGATATTTGGGTCCCAGAATAAACTGGGGACTCGGTCTGAGCTTTAGCTTCCATTCACAATGTGTTGCATTCAGAAGTAACACCAGTCCTACATCTAAATTTAACTAAAAAGCAATTTAAATAGTTTCTGTTGTCTCTTGAACAACATCTAAGGGATTATATATCCACGGAGCGCAGCGAAATGTTTAGCATTGTGTGCCCCGGCCCTTCATCAGAGTCGGGTGGCTGCTGCAAGATGTCTCATCCCCCTCCCCAAGCTCCCAGGGAACTTCCCCTCTCCCTGCGCGGCCCACTCGGCCACAGCCCTCCCCACCCAAACCTGAAGGCAGAGCCTTCCACATCTTTCCAAAGGTCTTTGACCCCGGAGCCACACAATTAAGTTTCGTGAAGCCTTTGGTGTTTGGGAGGAAGGAGGAGGAGGGAAAGACCAGGATCTTGTAACACTGGAGTTGTCACCACCCGATGGCAGGCCCAGGAACCCCTGGAGTGTGGCTCTTGTACCTGTGCCTACCTGCAGGCTGAGTGACTGTGGGGAGGGAGGGGACAGAGCCCCCCCCCCCACCTGGGAGGAGAGGCAGGTGGCAGCTGGTGCAGCCATCCCTTCGTCAAAGTGTGCAGGCTGGCTGTAGTTACAGGAGACAAATGTCCCCACCTCTGTGAGGCCTCTGCTGAGACGGTCAAGGGGATCAATCAAGATAAAAAGGGACAGAAAAATCCTAGTCATCGATTGTTTTTTCTACTGGGGATGAGAAGAAACCACTAAAACCCTTCCCCAGCCAGCGGACAGTGAGAGAGGGGCAGCCACCATTTGGTCCACCTCCTGTCCTGCCCTGACCGCTCTGTTTCCCCTCGTTCTGATGACCCCTCGGCATCAGTGGCTTGGCAGTGGCCATAGTTCCATTTCTTCCATTCCTCTCTGAGAGGGCTGGGCTTAAGAATACTCCTTGATCTCACAATCGAGGCCTGAACATTAGACTCACCTGGGGAGCTTTTACAAAAACTGTCTCCCAGTTCCCGACTACTTAAATCAAAATTTCTGGGGTATAACACAGAGGGAGCCAGGGTTGAGACCATAAGACCCAGAAGCAGCTAGGACTGGGAGGCACCTAGTACTCACTGGGAGTCCAGGCCCCGGGGCACAGTCTCTAGCTGGGGACCCATCCCCTGGACGTGGTGGGGGTCTGTGCCTTGCTCAGCAGAGGAGGCTGGTTGGGCAGGAGCCGTAGGGCCTCACAGCTCAGAGAGCAGCATGGAAGGCCGGGCCAGTTCCCCAGGTCCCCCTTTGCTACTCCCCACCCTCGTCGTTCTGCCGTCTCCAAAAGGCCTGAGAAGTGAGCAGAGGGCCCGGGGCTCAGCTGGGCCGCCCCATCCCCAGCTTTCCCAAGGAGCTCTTCTGGTGCTCTGAGCTGGGTTCCTCAAACTCAACGTGTTTGGCAAGTTATTAATCCCTAGTAAATAGCCAGCCATTAATCTCAGTTACCTTGATTGCTTAATTAGGCAGTGCGAGAAAAAGAAGGAAGCCTGTCGAAATGGAAATCGCTCGTGGCGCACAGACAGGCCGTGTGGTCTCTGAGAAACAGCAGGAGGCAGAGGTCTGAGTGCTGTGTGCCCTTTGCAAGACCTGCGTTGAAGACGGGATTTCACGTTGCTAGTGGTGAACGTTGCTAGTGGTGAACGGGCTGGTGAACGGGGCTGTTCCCGTTCCGGGCCATTTGCCATGTAGATGTGCGATTTTCAAAGCATTGGAAAAAATCAGATAGATTCAAACTTAAAACCATACTGAATAGTCTGTAATTTCCCTTTGCTAAAAATGGCATTTCCGGCCTGTGCCCTATCATTAGTAGTGCGTGGCAAACACTGATCAGTCACACAGGAGTGTAAATGGTACCGAGGGGCACTCAGTAAGGAGTTTTAAATAAATAGAACTGCTTCTTAGATCCTGAGAAGTTGAGGTATCAGTGATTTAGTTTGATTGATGCTTTATGCTAATGAATGTTCCTTGTAGCAAGTTTGAAAGAAAAACACAAGTCGGCCTGAGATCCCCATTAGGAACAGTTTTGTGTCTGTAGCTCTAGTTCTGTTTTTTCCGTGTTCATACACAGAGCTTTCAAAGGTCAAGTCTCCGATATGAAAACCAGTGCGGATGTGGCAGTGGGCCTGGGGGAGGTTCAGGCCTCTCTGGCCGACTGTTGGTGGCCTGCCCAGGTCCTGTAGCCTGCGGGTACCCAAACCCCAGCTGCTGGGAGTGTCGGATGAGGATGGCTCACAACTGTACACCTCCATGGAGACTTGCCCTTGAGCAAATGGGAGCCACCAACCCTGAAAAATGGGAGGCTGCCTAGGGAGTATATGCCCTTCCAGGGGCAGCCCACGGCCAAGGACTGAGTGATACTGGGGGCCAAAACCTGGCTGCCTGGCCTCAGGGTGGACCAACTTTGTGGTGTCACATGTTCTGGAGCTGCAGGTGGGATCAGGTTGAGGCTTAATATCAACTGAACCACTTCTGAGCTTAGCTTCTTCTCCTGCCTCATCCTGCATCCTTCACGAGTTTCTCTGGAGATCACTTCTATTGGAATTGCTGGCTCAGGCTCTGCCGCGAGAGAACCTGACCTCTCAGCGGCCTCGCTGCTCAGAGTGTGGTCCCTAGACTGGCAGCCACAGCATCACTTGGGGTTCTGTAAGCAATGCAGAGTCTCAGGTCTCATGCCAGACCCACTGAGTCCGCACCTGCAGCTTCACAAGATCCCAAGCAGATTCGCGCACACATTACAGTGTGAGAAGGCTGGATCATTAGCCTGTAGAACAGAGAGAGGTCTGGACAGAGCACCGGGGAGAGGTGGTTCTTCTTTGGCCTAACTTCCTCTGAGCTGGGAGCTGGGTGAAGAAGGAAGACTGTGTCAGAAGTTCTGAGTATGTGAGCTGCGTTGCTGCAGACAGGGTGGAGAATACCTTCTGGAGGAGTCTAGAGGCAATGGAACCACGTGAGCAGCTGACCCAAATTGAAGGCTTATCCTAGGCAAGGAGGATGACTTGTTTTGTCTAGGGAGGGCCTGGGTGTGTCTTATACAGTTTCTAATTCCTTCCCTTCCACCAAATCACAGGCTGGCCTGGGCTGAGTCTCTCCGGCTCTCCCAGCTTTGGCCTTCCCATATATAACAGAAGGGCTGTGGACACCTTGATTTCTAAAGATGCCCTGGAGGTCGCGCCCTCTACAGGTCTAAGAAGAAAGCAAGAATGGCCTCCAAACTGCAGTCGCGGCCTCTGGCAAAGACGACAGACACTTGAATTGAGAGAGGCAGTTGCTAGGGTAATGGGACCCACAGGGAAAAATTTAGAGCCTATAAATAAATTCCATTTAATTGTATCAAAACTTTTTTTATAAAAGGAAGAAAGGGAGGGCAGGAGGGAGGAAGAAAAGAAAAAAGGAAGTTTGAAATCACAGTGCGGGCATTGACAGGAGCCACGTCCACCCGGTCAGATTCCGGGTGTTACATGAATAGGGCTGTTTCTGGACTCACTGGCCTTGCTACAGCTGTCTTCATACTTTCCTCGGCCACCCTCCTCCCTTTGGAATTTCCTTTCTTGCTGCAGATGCCCAGAGCTGCTTAGAACAGCCCAGAGCTGTCCTGATCAAGGCCGACCCCCATAGGCGCAGCCTGGGCCCCAGAATTGCTCCAACCCTTTTCCTTCCATCAGACTTTCAGGTTCGTTTCCTCTCCCTGGCCAGACAATCTGGGAGCCGCTCGTCATATGAGGCTATTTAAATTTTAAGTTTAATTTAATTAAAAATAAATAAAAATAGAGTTCCTCAGTCACACAAGCCACATTTCCAGTGCTGAATAGCCACGTGTGCCTAGTAGCCACCATTCAGGACAGCACAGGCAAAGAATGTTTCCATCACTGCAGAAGGTGCTGTCGGACCGTGAATGCCGTTCTAAACTACTCCTGGGCTTCACTCACTTGGCACTCCATCCGGCTAGTGCACGAGCACGCAGGAGGGGGACGTATCAGAATGCCTTTCCGGTTCTCCCTCCGCATGTCTCCTCCTTTGGCAAATCCTCAGTTTACCCTTTGCCTTCAGATACTATCTGCTGTTCTCGGAACATTCTGGCTCCGGGGATCTCTGGATGCTCCCCTCCCGGGCCCTCCCCACCACAGGTAACCGAGTTGTCCACCTTCTACTACTGAGCTGCAATCCCCAACGTGGCTCCAGGATTGCTTTCAGAGCATCTGTGTGGTTGCCTTAGTCTGTTCGGGCTGCTATCACAGAGTACCACAAGCAACAGAAATTTATTTCTCATAGTTCGGTGGGCTGGGGTCTGAGATCAGAGTGCCAGCATGGTTGGGTTCTGGTGGGGACCCTCTCTCAGGTTGCAGACTTCTTGTCATATTCTTACATGGCAGAGAGGGCGAAGCGCTCGCTGAGCCTCTTGTAAGGGCGCAGGTCCCACACATGACAGCCCCACCCTTATCGCCTAATTCCCTCCCAAAGGGTCCACCTCCTAATGCCATCACACCGAGGGTTAGGATCTCAACATATGATTTTGGGGGGACACAAATGTTCAGTCTGTTGCAATGGCCACTTCTAATATTAACCACAATAGTTGTAATTCTTTGAAAAGGAGGAATAGAAAGTGAGAGGTAAAGCAGCCCTGGGCTCCAGGTCTCCCACACCATTTCCTACATCCTGCTCTTGGGAAGGGGCTTCAGAGTCTTGGCCACGAGCTGAAGGCTATGAAGCAAGGATTCGGTTGCCCTGCCTCTCACCTGGCCGGTGGTGAGACTGGCCCCGCCCAGTTCCCTGGGGTTTCCGTAGTTACTGCAGGAGTGTTCAACACCACCACTCAACTTGCGGGGAATTGGCTTATTCAACATCATGGGTATTTAGGCACGATTATGTTCCCTCTTGGTTAGGACCCTTAATAAAATATCAATTATTCAAACTAATTGTATTCAATGATACTCACTCTTGAGTTTCTTGTTCTGATTTTGTTATGAGTTAAGGTCTCTTCTGGTTCCCCACTTTCCCGAAATGGGTTGGTGAGAACTCATGGTATGGTAGAGAGGGGGTGGGTTTAGAATTAGACAGCGTGGGCTGAATCACCGCTCTGCTATACACAAGCTGCGAGACTGCGGGCAGCTATGTCGCCCCTGAGCTTGCTGCCTCGCCTGACAAAGGAGCGCAGAAATGCCCGCCTCGAACGCTGGGGGAAAGGTTCAGTGAGCAAACATACCCGTAGCTGGACACAACCTCTGCCACAGGAACTCAATGGATGTCAGTCTCCCCTGTCTTGCTCCCCTCCTGCCGAAATTAAGGCCAAAACCCTTTGCCCTTTAATCAAAAATCAAAATTACAAATTATTTTCTTCTTCCTCCAAAGGCCTTGGACTCAGTGGCTTGCCATTTCCTGTTTGCCCGCTGATATTTGGAAAGAGGAGGCGTTGGTTATCTGCGGCTCTCTCTCCCGATTTCTCTGCAAGCTACCAGCCCTGGGTTTTGTGGCTGAGTTTTGTAGTTCACAAATGGGTGTGGGTATTTCCCACCCTTGGTCGTGGTCGAGGGATAATCTTGTCTGGGGGTTTATCCAAACTGCTGAATTCTGACTCTTTTTTGCCAAAGTCCCTGCTATAGCTTTTGGAGCAGATGGTGAGCTGGCGGACACCGTCCCAGCATGAGACATGTGCCTGTAAAACGAGGGCTCTGATGAATGTTCCAGTGTGATGTGCCCAAGTCCCACAGAAAGGGACACTGAGGCTGGCTACAACATCGCTCCCCTCCCCCACCACTGGGAAATTCGGTCAGCAACTCCACACACACAGTGCAACCCTCAGTAATCACTCAAGGTGTCAATCAAGGGAGGGGGGCCGCAGGGGGGCGGGTGGGTAACGAAGCTCCGGCAGCCGTGTCCCGCGCATGGTTAATGCATGAGGCGATATTCAATCACCTTCCAGTGCAGCCGTTGGAGCGGGAGAGCAGCGAACTACGCACCCAATCTCCACACTAACGGCCGCGAGAGTCAGTCTGCAGCTAGCCAGTGGCCCGGACTGGTTCCTGGTACATTATTTCCAACCGTGGCCACAGAGGATTTCCTAGGAGTTGGATTGAGGAGCTGTATTCTTCCCTCAAGCAGGACGTGATGGCAGCAGGGCTTCTGTCTCGTGCCCCTGAGTGACGGCACGGGGGTATCACTTTCAACCCGACACGCCTTCGGAGAAGACTGGCATGTGGGAGGGAAGTCAGCATGAGGAGCTGGGCCAGGACCAGGACAAGGACAAGACTGACAGGTCACAGTTTCTGGCCAGGACTGGGGACCAGAACCCGGGGAGGGAGGAGGGGCAGCAGCCCTGTCAGGGAGACCTGCATTTCGTGGAGAAGAAAGGGAGCTGACAAGAGCTGGCTGCAGCGGCTGCCGTGGGCCTGCCTGGAGGCTGTGCCGCCACCCATCCTGGTCCCGACAAGGCCTCACCAGCGACTCCCCTCCAGTCCTGGAGACTTCTGCACCCCCGACAGGGCAGGGGAGGCCGTTCTGTGCCCACGGGGCAGATACAGAAAGAATGACCCATATCCTCAGGGTTCTCCTTCTGATTTGTCCTCTGGGGTTGGGCCAAGGAGTGGTTGACAGAGAGGCAGGGAACATTATCCAAGGGCAGGAAAGAGCGTGTCCAAAATTTCCGTGGGGAGGAAAGGCGTCAAAGCTGTGCGGGCCTGCGTATAGTTTAGCAAGGCCTGGGCATGCTGAATAGGCATGTCAAAGGTCACATGTCTCACATTCCCATTACTACCTTCCCTCCAGGTCTGCTCCACTCCTCAGTCCTCCCTTTGAGGTTGAGCAAAGGGAATGCCATCCTTCTAGCCTCTAGTTACTCAAACCGAAACTATTGAAGTCATCCTCAGTCCTCTCAAACCCACATCCAATCTCTCAGCAGGTCCTGTTTCTCCTTCTTCAGGAGTCCCGCCACCCACTGTCTTCCAGCTGGTCTCTCTACCGCCTGTGTGGCCCCGTCCAGTCCACCCACCCATCTGCCCCCGAGTGATCTTCTAGAACATCGCTCCCCTTTTAATGTCCCCAGTGGTTTTCTACACTCTACAGGGTAAAGTAAAACCTCCTTTATGAGGATTATAAATCCCTATATGACTCTTTCTCACTTTCCAGTCTCTTTTTTCATCACTCCCCCCACCCCAGGCCCCATGCATACATATTGCCCAGTCCACTAATTTCATTAGTAACTCATCCATCAAATATGTATGGAATGCTTACTATGTGCCAGACCTGTTCCAGGTACTGGGAACACAGCAATGAACAGAACAAATGATTTGTCCTCAGAAAGCTTACGTTCTATCATGAATGAACAAATATATAAACGGGCAAACACAGCAGTCCCCCCTTATCCTTGTGGGACATGATCCAAGACCCCTCAGTGGATGCCTGAAACTGTGGAGAGTACGGAACCCTACATACAGTAAACGGGAAGTTTTTCCTCTGCATACATACATACTGATGATAAAGTTTAATTTATAAGTTAGGCACCGTAAGAGATTAACAATAATAATAAAATAGAACCATTATAATATACTGTGATAAAAAGCATGCGAACGTGGCAGTCTTAAGTAAAATGAGGGTCACTTGAGCACAAGCACGGTGACACCGCTACAGTTGACCCTGACCGAGACCCGCGAAAGGGCTAACGGCTGAACAGTGAGCATGGCGTGGATACGCTGGAAAGAGGGACGATTCATCCTGGGCAGGGTGGAGCTGGCGGCCCGAGGTTCCGTCACACTACTCAGAATGGCGCACCACTTAAAATGGAGACATTATTTTTTAAAATATTTTTATTGATTATGCTATTACAGTTTTCCCAATTTTTCCCCCTCTATCCACCCTCCGCCCTGCCCCCCCAACCCTCCAGTATTCCCCCTCTTAGTCCATGTCCATGGGTTGTACATATAAGTTGAGTCCTCTCTTCCCCATACCATTTTTATCTCTCCCCATCTACCTTATGCCTACTAACCATGCTTCTTCTTCCCTGTACCTCCCCCCCCCATTCCTCCCTTCTCCTCCCCACTGAACTCCCTCCATGTGATGTCCATTTCTCTGATTCTGTTCCTGTTCTGGTTGTTTGCTTAGTTTTTGTTTTTGTTGTTTTTCTTTTCTTTGGGGTTCATTTGTTGACAGTTGTGAGTTTGTTGTCATTTTACTGTTCATATAAAATGGAAACCCTATTAATTTCTGAAAATGCCCATTGAATATCTTTGGACATGGCTGACGGCGGGTACCTGAGACTACGGAGCGGGACCACAGTCGGGGTGCTACGTACACAGTAGGTCGCGTGATGGTAAGGGCTGGGGAGAAGACTGAGCGGGGGAGGGAGACGGTTCATTGAGGTTTCTAGTGCTCACCCATGTCCAACTGCCCTTGCCTTCCAGGCTACCACAAAGCAGGGTGCCCCTCTCCCCCAGTTAGATGGTGTCACGTGACCGATTCTGACCCACAGGTTGTGAGCCTTACTAAGGTCCGTGTCCGGGAGGGGCCAAGGCAAGGCCTTTCAGCAGTCACTTCCCCCGTGGCAACAGCCAGGGGGCAGCGTGTTCCAGTTCCAGCAGCTGCAGGACGGCAGAGCCTCCTTCAGCCCGGGTGGCAGGGTTGCCACATGGAGAACAGTTGTGCTGACCTGCAGGGGAACTTCGAACGAGGGAAGGATCTAACCTGAGGCTGTGGCGATGAGGATGGGGGGAGGGGGACCCAGGATCAGAAACTGTTCAGAGAGTAGACCCACAGCATGTAGAATGAATTTACAGGACAGCCTGGGCACCCCAGGGAACACTGGAGGGGGCGGCAGGGAGCAGGGAGAGCAGATGAACTCAGTATAGGGCATGTGGAATCGGAGGTGTTGTTTATGGAGCCGTCTCATAGGTAGTTCAATCTATGGGTCAGGCGACCAGAAAAGTGGCTGGTGCCAGCTGTACAGCTTGTGGGGCCTGTGAAAGGAAACAGTCTTTGAAGCTATGGGAGTGGCCAACATCACCCAGGGAGGGGCCAAAAGGAGAAGGAAGAAGGCAGAGGATCTCTCAGCATTAAAAGCGGCAGATGAGGCTAAAGGTAAAGAAGACTGAAAAAAAAGAGTAGCCAGGGAGCCATGCAAAGAACAGGGAAGAATGGCATAGGACAGGCTTCTCAGCCTTCCAGGTACGCCCACACCACCAGAGGGTCTTGTGAAAATGCAGACCCGACTCAGTAGGCTTGGGATGGAATACAGGGTTCTGCATTTCCGTAAGGCTCCTAGGTGGTGCTGATGTTACCGTCTGCGGACCATGCTTTGAGAAGCGAGGGTGTAGGAGAAGTCAAGGAGGACAGTGATCAGAAGGATGAAGTGGTGGGACAAGAGACTTCTGAGCGATGCTTGTGCTTGTCTGTGCCATGCAGGAGCAGCCTGTGGGGAGGGCTGAGCCGTCCTGGGTTGAGGAAATTCTGCTCAAAGACACCAGCTTTGCCCAGACCAGGTGATGCCACGGACTCCGGGCTCCATCCTATGGATTTTTAAAGGCAAGCTCCCCCTAGGTGGCTTTCTGGTGGAATGTGCAGATCCTTGGGGCCCTGACGCAGAGCAGGGCTGTGCCCTCCTTCATTAGCGCAGGGCCGGAACTGCCTGAGATGACCTTTCACAGACGCAGACGGGCATTCTTCCCTGTGCTGTCAATGAGTCTGCACAGATGCTTCCTGCTGCCCCTCTGCCTGACACGGTCATGCAGACACTAGACTCAGGGACTACCTTGGCTGCTGTAGAGAGCAGCTGTGCAGCCTTTGGAAGGCCTCAGTGTGAATTCTTGTAAGACAACCCCACTTCTGAGGAACACCCAGGATAGCTAAGTTGATGGGGAAACCCTTGTTCTCCAACCTACTATGGCTCCCTCCAAGTACACATCCCTTACTTAGTGAGTTACTCAAAGCTCTCCACAATTTGGACCTTCATTCTTATCTCCCATGACATCTCCCCTAGGTTCCTCTTCCATCCCCTCAGCTCCCCTGTCCTCCATCCGTAGCAATGTACTGCCCCTTCCTGGGAGACACCTTGAAATTGTGAGCTCCTTTGTCCACTTCCCTACCTACCAACATTTTAAGACCCTGCTCGAATTCTGTCTCCTCGGGAAGACTTCTCAGAGTGAATCTCTTCTGTCTTTAGGGAGCCCCTACCATCACTTGCACTTCTGTTTCAGCATTCCCCAGAGGCCGCTTGTCACCTGTGTGTGTTTACCAACTGGGTTATGGGCTTCTGAGTGGTTGGAGACTCTGCTGCAGTCTTCTCTGTATCTAGGGCTGCTGTACACGGTTGGTTGTGCAGGCTGGCCACTGCGTTTTGCGGGGTGGGTAGTGGGATCTGAGGTAGCCTGAGCATTGCTCACCATGCTGTGCTCCCCGGCCAGGGCCTGCATTGGTCCAGAGAAAGAGCTGACTTTTTCTATTCCACACAAAGATGCTGGCTGCACCCTCTCAGGACCTGCACATTTTGCTTTGCAGGTGATAAGAGCTTCAAGAATGTTGGTAGGACTGACGCAACTCTGCTCTTTAACGTAAGTGCTAAATAGCAATTCAAGGCTACAGAGGAACAGAAGTTGATCATGCCCTCCTGACCTCTTTTCTGGCTCTGTCTCTGTGGACCCCTCCAGGGGTTATTCTGAAAAGGTTGCATTCATCATCTGGAAAGATCTCAGCCCCTCCCTCCTGGACAGTAGTCTGCCTCTCAGGTCGGGGCTCAGAGCTGAGCCCTGTCTCTGGGGCACTGACAGAAGACTCTAATCCCAGAGTCACGTGAAGACTGGGTCTAGCTGAATAAGCAAGTGTGCATTTCTTTTCCCCACAGCGAAGGATGTGCATTTTCCTAATCCCACCCATTCAAGCACTTGGGGCTGTCACAACGAGCCCCTAGGGAGGAAACTTGTTTATTTTTTATCTACTTTTTATTTTTATTGGGGTTACATTGGTTAATACAGTTATATAGGTTTCAAGTATACATTTCTATAATGCATCATCTGTCTATTGCACTGGGTGTTCACACCTAAAGCCAAGTCTCCTTCTGTCACCATCTACTCCCCCCACGCCTTCTTCTACCTCCCTCTACCCCCCTTTCCCTCTGGTAATTACCATACAGCTATCTGTGTCTGAGACTTTTTTTGTTTTGTTTTGTTCTTGTTTTTGTTTCTGCCTAATCTCTTCACCTATTTCACCCAGACCTCCAACACCCCCTCCCCTCTGACAGCTGCCAGTCTGTTCTCTGTATCTATGAGTCTGTTTCTGTTTTGTTTATTTTGCTCATTAGATTCCACTTATTATCAGGAAATTTCCTGCAGTGGTACCCAGAGGACGTTACCTCCTCATAGGAAAGCCACTAAATGGGAAAAGGGACAGCCTGGCTGTGCTTGGGGGCCGGGGAGAATGAAGCGGTTAGGTGAACACCGTGAAGGGCAGGTTGGCCTGTCACAGCCCAAGGCCGGCTTCTGATGTCGAGAGAGCTGTTCCAGAAAACCTCCGAGACTGGCCAGGTCCCCCAACTCCTAGTCCCCTCAATTTCTAGTCCCCTGCCTCTACCTTTGCTGCCTCCTCACTTTCTAGGACCCCTATCTCATGATGTCTTGGCCGGTCACCTTCCTTCTAAAAGCCTCCGCTCTTTTGGTTTCTACATCACGGCACAGTCCTGGTCTCTCTGTGTCCCCTCCCTCCGGGCTCCTCCACTGCCTGCCCCTTGAGTGCTGGTGGGCCTCGCGCCTCAGCCGGCGGGCCCCCCCGGCTGGTCAGCAGTGCAGAGTGCAGCCCACAGCTCCTCTGTGCGTTGACAAATGTCTGAGTGAGCATACGGGCTATTTTGTTAAACTAAAAATGGTATTAACTATGTGCACTGGTTATGCTCTTGATTTCAAATATGAGCACCATCATCCCCCAGTACCAGAGGCAGAAGTCTAGAATCAAATTGGACTCTTCCTGTTTCTCATGCTTTCCAATTTAATCTTCTAAATAGTTCTGAAATTGTCCTTCTCCATTCTGACTATCTCTGTCCATTCCCCACCTCTTTCCTGGGTTATTATGATCATTTTCTAATTGGCCTTCCTGTCTGTAGGTTGGACTCTTTTAAATTAACCCTGTACACCATGACAATATTTTTTTGTTGAGATAAAATTCATATAGCATCAAATCCACCATGTTAATGTGAACAATTAAGCAGATTTTAGTATATTTACAATGTTGTACAACCATCATCACTGTAATCCCAGAGCACGATACCAGTGTTTTCTGAACTACAAGCCTTGATCTACTGGTTGGGTTGTGAAGTCAATTTAATAGTTTGTAACCGTTATATATTTAAAAAAATGAAGCAGTCATAGAATAGACCACAGCATTGGAAAAGGTGAAAAGGTAAATACTGTTTCACAAAAATTTGTTTCAGTTAGATGTTTTTGTATATTTGTGTGTTCTTACTGAGGGTACTGGGTCACTTAATTTAAATGAATTTCTTTCTATGGGTCATGATTTTTTAAAAGCGAAGTGGGAAAACCACCACAAGTCTGTTGTGTAGCTGCTGTGCAGCTAGAGTGATTTTAAATTATAAATCAGAATATGTCTCCCCTACCTAGTGCCTGCCAATGGCTTCCTAGCATAGTCACTCGTTAAGAAATATTTATTTATCCTTACTCGAGGACATTTTTTTTCACTGCTTTTAGAGAGAAAAAGAGGAAGGGAGAGAGAGAGACAGAAACATTGACTTGGTTTCCTTCTCATATGTACCCTGACTGGGTATCGAACCCACAGCCTGGGTATGTGCCCTGACCAGGAATTAAACCTATGACCTTTCAGTCTACAGGACGACATTCCAACCAACTGAGCCACACCAGCCAGGGCAAGAAACATTTATTGAGAGCCTACTATGTGTTAGTCACTGTTCTAGATGCTGGGGATATAGCAGTTAAGAAGATACAAAAACACCTGCCCTGGTCCAGTTTATATTCTAGTTGGAAGAGACATAATAAGAAAATCATACAGTATGTTAAAAGGTGATAAGTGCTCTGAAAGAAAGAAATCAAACACGGTAAGGAAGTTTAAAATTATGGAATGAGGGAGGGAGGGTATTGAACTTTTGAAAAGGATGACCAGGGAAAGCTTCACCAAGAAGTAACGTTTCAACAAGACTTAATGGAGGTGAGGGAGTGAGCCGTGTGGGTACCTGGGAAAAGAGCGTTTAGGGGAGCGGGAACAGGCAGCGCGCAGGTCCTGGGGCAGGGGATCCTGGCCCGTGGGAGAACGGGGGCGGAGGCTGTGAGAGTGTGCAGGGGGAACATTGGAAGGAGATGAGGTCAGAGAGGCAGCTGGGAGCCAGGCCACGCTGGGCTTACGGGCTACTGTAAGGACTTTGGCTTTTACTGTGGGGGCAATGGGAGACATTGCAGAGCTTTGAGTAGAGAACTGACGTGCTCTGGGCTACATTAAAAAAGAGATCATCTACAGGATGGGAGTTACAGAAGAGTCGTGGGGATGTGAAGTGCAGCACAGGGAACATAGTCCATAATAGTCTACTAACTATGTATGGTGTCAGATGGATATGAGATTTATTGGCATGATCACTTAGTGGGTTACATAATGTCTAATCACTGGGGTGTACACCTAAAACTAATATAGTATTCTATGTCAACTGTAATAGAAAAATAAAAATATGATTAAAAAAGGGATCATCTACAGAATTCAAACTCCTTAAGTTGAGGTCCTAAGTCCTTTATATTTTGGTCCTGATTGCAGATCTGCTTTCCTTTCCTGCCACTTCAGCAACACCCAAGTGCTCTCGTTTTCTCCACGTGCCAGGATGTTTCCCAGCCCTGGGACTTAGCCTCCCCCGTGCCCCTGCCCATTCCTCTTTGGCCTGGCTCACCCTCCACTCACCCTTTAGCACTCAGCTCAGATGCGACCTCCTGCGCCACCCCCTCCCTCAGGCTGTGTGCTGTGCCCCTCTCGGCCCCCAGTGCCTTTCTGGCAGTAGCTCACTTTATTGCGCTGTAACTCGGGTGTCGGCTTTCTTTCACATCTCTGATCCCCAGAGGCACGGGATCTCGCCTTTTGCACCTTTTTATCCCGTTACCTAGAACAGTGGTGCATGTAGGTCAAGGTTGCAGTGCACTAATGGTTGTCAAATCACTTGCCGCTGATGAGGGCTCAGGGAAGTCTAAATCAATGGCGCACGGACTCGCAGCTCTCTGCTCCTCGCCCCTTTCCCGGAGCTCCTTCCACTACATCAGGATCTGCCTTTCCTGGGGTTCTTGGAGGCTTTTATTGGGGGGAGGGGTGTGACTCCCCATTGGCCCTGGAGGAATTTAATAGATGAGATGCACTGAGTGGTGGGGGGGTGGGGGTGGCGGTGAGGAAGCCGCTCAGAGAGGAGGCAGCTTGCCTAAGGTTACACTGTGCTCATTGAACTTGGGGGTCCCCTTGCAGCGTCTGGCTCCACGCTGAGATAAGCGTACACCGATACTGCATCAGGTCCATCTGTATCTCTTCCCAGCGACAGATCCCCTTTCACCCAAAGTGCTTCATCAACATTAGAACCAGAGAAGGGGGGCCGGGTCGGTGTCCCTGCGGCCCAAGGCGCAGATGGGGCTTTGACATCATTTGGGAGCACACTTGGGGACACCCCTCAGATATCTAAGGGCATCCTGTCCGGGTTGCCCTGCCAGAACTTGGAGGTTAGAAAGAGAGAATATCAGACTCTCCCCTTAAATTCCCCTGTCCTGTAGTGAGAAAGACTCAGACGTGCACAAGGGCAGGACGCTGTTGAAAATGATACGAAATTTCACACACCACTTCTCTCCTAGACTAACAGCCAGCCTTCTTTTCTTTCTCCTGTCTTCCTGTAGGTAACCAAGAATCAAGCTTTCCGGACCCCGAAAGGCCTTCTCTCAACAACCTTTGCAGCCAAGACCTACAGCTCTTCCTTCCCAGGTCTGTTTCCTTATAAATATTCCAAGGCGAGGCTGCCAGCAGGGGATTTACTTACAAGGGGGTATCATTCCCTGCAGCTGTGAGTGGCGTCCCAGCAAATGGCTGACTGCGGTCTCCGCAAACCCGGGCTCCTTATCTATTTTAGATGAGACCCGGGTGATTCACTCCATCTCTAGTTTCAAGTCCAGCCAAGTTAGAATGATTTCTGCTTTAAAAATGTTCAGAATGTGCAATTTTTTAAAAACTATGAAGATGAGAAGCCTGATAAGTAGCGATGCTGATAGTCACCAAGGCTGACGGCATCTGAATGCTGTCACAGGAAAGGCATGCACACTGACGTGCCACCCGCTGGAGCCTCCTCAAAGTTTCCCCACCCACAGAGGGAACCTTACAAAAGAGACAGCGGAGACCTCACCTGCACACCTCCAGGCCCCTCTTGCTGAAGGGCAGCTTTAGTCAAAGCCCTCCAGGCCTCCTCATTAGAACTCTGTGGTTCTAAACCTTTTGGGGATCCAGGACTCCTTGGAGATTTCCTAGAAGATGATGCCTGTGCCCGTGTGCAGAGCACTCCTGCCCATGACTTCAGGAGATGCAGAGTACAGGGCAGCGGATATAAGTCAGCAAGTGCTGGAGGCCTGAGGGACAGCGATGTTAGGGGATAAGGGGGTCAAGGTTGTATGGACAGAGTTGAGGCTGGGGCCCAGGCCCTGGGCTGAACTTGGCTACAGAGAGGAAATGAGAGGTCCTCTAGGCAGAAGAGATGCTTGAAGGTAGAGCTGAGATTCAGATGGCTTGCTTGTGGAAGAACAATAAAAGGAAGGAAGCTAATGTTTATTGAACTACTACTATGTTCCATTCACTGCGATATGGGCCAGAGGGACATAAACCTGTGTGGTCCCTCACACGAGAGACCACAGGGTCCAGGGGGCAGGCAGCCATGTCTTGAGGTACCATTAACTGTAATACAAGTCAGGAGCAGCAGTCTTGATATAAGCCCAGAGACTGCAGGGGGTCTGTGATGGAGAGGTACCACTGGTCCCTAGGAGTCCTCATTACCAGGGCAGAGGGCTACGGCCTGTCTCCAGTTACAGGCTGGGTCACCAGGGTAGGGGCTGGACCCTGGGTTCAAGTGGGAGATGTCTCGGTCAGGGCTTTCCGTGGTCCTGAGGCCACAGCCAGCTCTAGCCCTTCAGACCAGACACGAGGTGGGATCTTCTCTTGTTTTCTGGCATGCTGACTCAGCTGACCAAAATAATTCATGCCAGCAGCAGCTCCTTCTGCATCCTGTGGGCTGGGAACGGGCACACAGGGAGGGCAAAAACGGCCAGCCAATGAACATGAGGACTCCTCCATCTGACTCAGCCACAGAGTGGGAGAGACAGAGAGAGACAGATAGCAACACTGAAAGAGAGAGAGACAGAAAGACAGAGACAGAGAGAGACGTGGAAATAGAGAGACAGAGAGAGAGACACAAAGCGGGAGAGATGTTCTGAGAAACTGGGTGGGGTTTCCTCTAGCACTGTGGCGGGGTGCTCCTCAGTTCTTGGCCGGCAGCTGGGGAAGTCACAGGGCACTGACGACTAGGGAAATAGTTTATAAGCCCCGGGACTCAGAATTCCCTCCCAGGCATTGCAGAACGTACCTGCAAGGTGGCGCAATCTCTGCAATGAGTCCTCCCAACACTGGCTAGAGCCGGGCAGCTCCCAACCCTTACGTGCTCCGGAGGCTCCCCCTTCAACTTGGCTCCAGGGTAATCCTGAGCATTCTGCTCCCAGAGTCCCCTTGTCTTGGACCTTGGGCAGAGGGTCCAAACATGCCCCTCTCCATAAACTGCCTCGTTCTGTGAGCTGGAATGTGCTGATGAGCAGGGATGTCATCTGTCTCTCCTGCTTATCCCCATCCAGTCCACCCACCAGGCACCAAGGCTCCCACGCCTGCCATTTAGAGTGAGCAAAGGAAGCTCATATTGAAAAGTGGGCCTGGCAACACTTTTCACCAACACAATTTCCTTTCATTAGACGAAAATCCCAAGACACAGCTATTGTTTAACAGGCAAGGAAACTGAGCCCAAAGAGCAAAGATGAGTGGCCAAGGCCACACTGTTGGTTAGAGTGGAGCTGGAATGCGGACCCTCACCTCCCGTGGCACGGCACCCACGGCCACGGCCACACACCTCCCTCCTGGAGTCTGACCGGGAGGCTCGGAGCCTGCACAATTCACCTGGAAACGGGAATGATTGTATATTAATAGCAAGTAAAAGCCTTCTAATTCTACGTGATTGGAACTGGTATTTGGTTGATTAATCAAAACTTTTGGTTGAGCTGGGGAATCATAAAACAGAACACGTACAGTCCTATTTTGCTGTGGATCCAAGACCTTTCCTTTAAAAAAAGAGCTCCCCGCCGACCTTCTCTCTGTCTGACTTGCATTAGCTGCACTCATAATTTCCAGTCTCTGTTTTTAAAACGAGAAGAGGGAACCCAAGTTACTTGTGAAATGATTTGAGTGCAGCATTCTTCTATATTTACTCACGGCTCCTCCTGTTTTTCTTTCTTTCTTTTTTAAACAGTTATCCACACTTCGGGCAATAAGAGTGCTTAGTGATTCACCTTTGTCAGGTTTTCCAAAGCAATGTGTTTGTCATGAAACCGCGACAAGTTTCCTTTGTTCCACACTCTTCTCTTTTGGTTTATGTTCCTTTTGGTTAAATTAAATAATTACATTGTCACATATAAGTGGCATAAACAGGTATAAACAGAGGCAAATTATTTTTGGAAACAAAGATAATTGATTCTTGGTAAGCATTTGGTGGGAGCAGAAGTGAGGAGGCCTGTTACAGACAAGCTCCTTGCTGGGAGCGTCAGCTGGTGCATTTAAGACGGGAGGGGGGTGGGTGGGGGCTGGTTAACCTGGCCAGTCAGTCAAAGGGCATTTGGTTGAGGTAAGGATGCACTGTAGATATTAGGTGTGAAGAGATCTGGCGGCATTCGTGTATAAGCCATCTGGGTGATCACTGAGCCTTCCCTGACACTGCACCCCACATGGACCTCTCCCCTTGTGACACCCTCCCCCTTATGAACCCTTCTTTCTTGGGGAACAGTCAGAGCCCCTGACAAGCAGTCCAGAGGCCAGATATAGTCCCAGCTCGGCCCCTAATTGCCTCTCTGCATTTGGGCAAAAGAGTTAATTTCCACACCTAGGTTTTCTTCTTTATACACGCAAGGGACTGCATGAACTTGTCTTGAAAGGCTCTTCTGGCCCTGTTAGTGCTGAATATCTTGGGGCTGGGTTTCCTACTCAGTCTTTTCCTTGGGGGTCTCAGTCACCCCCAGGGTCACAGCGTGCACCCCACAAACTGTATCAACAGCCCCTCCTGTGTCCTGCATCGTGAGCCAAACGCATGTTTCTTGCTGTTTACATGGGGGCGACAAGTAGGATGAAAAGGTGAGACTCTGTAAACCTACTGGATACAAAAGCACGCTATCCAACAGCAATGATTAAGACAGTGTGGCTCTGGAGCAACATGGAGCCACTTACAAGAATATATGATGAAGTATCAGCAAAGAGCGTGGAAGCTGGCAATGCCAGTGCTGGGATAGCTGGGTAGCCAGGGGAAAACCGTTTAGATTCACGTCTCAAACTATGTACTAAAATAAATGGTGGATTATTCTTAAATGTAAAACAAACTCCACCACAGAGAAAGCAGGAGAAAATATAACTGAAATTCGTCAACACCTTGGAGAGAGACGTCTCTGAAAGTCTAGAAGCAATGGGTAAAGTCACAAAGGAAAAGAATAATAAATTTCATTATTTAAAAGTGATAAACTCAGTTTGTAAAATAAAGAAATAGGCAAACAGAGGAAATATTTTCATCTAAGATAAAACATGAAGGATTAATATATTTATATAGACCTCATACATAAGTAAACTAGTAAGATACCAATAAACAAATGGCAAAAAAAAAAAAAAACCCAGATAAATTATAAAAGAGGAAATTCAACTGGTGTGGTAAAAACTCCAACCTTACTAGTATTTAGATGAATGAATGAAAAGTAAAATATGAACAAGGAATCCACTAAATTAAACAGAACATAAAACACTTGGCATATCTAGTGCTAGCGAGTATAGAACAAATGGCCGGGCGGGAATATTAATCCCAATCCTTTGGAAACTAATTTCACTTTAAGACATTTGAAGCCCTGGCTGGTGTGGCTCATGGACTGAGCTCCGGCCTGAGAACCAAAGGATCACCGGTTTGATTCCCAGTCAGGGCTCACGCCTGGGTTGCGGGCCAGGTCCCCACTGAGGGTGAGCGTGATGCAACCTATGGACATTTCTTTCACACATCTATGTTTCTCTTCCGCTCTTTTCCCCCTCCCTTCCCCTCTCTCTAAAAGTAAATGAAATCTTTAAAAAAAAAAAAAGTAAAGGAAGCAATTCCGTTAAAAAAAAAAAAGGAATGGAAGAAATTTTAAAATTGCTTCCTTCCCTTCCCTTTGACCCAGCTTCTAGAAAAGCAGCCTACGAAGATGATATTAAGGATAACGCTATTTATAATGAAGATGCTCATCACAGCATTTTTTAATGGAAAAACGATACATGTTCAGAACCGGGAAAGGCTGAGTGTCCCATGGTTTACAGACCCAATAAACTGTTCTGCAGAACTAGCAGAATTGAGGCTGCAGCAAGACGGAAAATGACGTTCTTCTGGCAAGTCAGTGACTCTCCAGGCTTCAGGTTTCTCATTAATGAACTGTAGGTAATATTTATACCTTCCTCATAAGGTTGTTGTCAGGACCAAATAAGATGATGTGTGTTGTATGTCTAACCCAGCATCTGGATGATGCTAACCATGCAGTAAAGGTGAGTTAATGTTATTATTTCTATAATTGTTGGGTACAGACAATAAAGAACTACTAGAATATTAAAATAGCTGTGTTAGCATGGTGGGATTATAGGTGATTTTTTATTTCCCAAACTGTGTGTATTTACGATATATTTTGTTTATTTTTGATATATTTTGTTTATAATCTTAATAGCTTTATGAGGTATAACATATAACATAAAATGTTTCCATTTTAAGTATACAATTCAATTATTTTTTTAAAGATTATTTATTTATTTTTAGAGAGAGGGGAAGGGAGGGAGAAAGAGAAGGAGAGAAACATCAGTGTGTGGTTGTCTCTCACACCCCTCCTAACTAGGGACCTGGCCTGCCGCAACCCAGGCACGTGCCCCGACTAGGAATCGAACCCATGACCCTTTGGTTTGCAGGCTGGCACTCAATCCACTGAGCCACACCAGCCAGGGCTACGATTCAATTATTTTAAATATATTTACAGAGCTGTACAGCAATCTGCACAATCCGTCACCCTAGAAAGATCTCTCATGCCCCTTTGCAGTCACTCCCATTTATGCCCCAGCCCCGGACACAGCTAATCTGCTTTTCTGCCCCTAGAGATTTACCTTTCTGGACATTTCATGTAAATGGAATTGTATAATATATGGTCTTTTGTGCCTCACTTATTTAAATGTATAATTCTTAGGAGTTAAAAAAGAAGTTTGCCAGTGCTGTTCTAAAACTAAACAAAGTATTCTTAACACACAAAAAAGGAAATGGTAAGTATGTGATTTGCTGGAGGTGTTAGCTAAAGCTATGGTGGTCATCATATTGCACTATATGAATGTATCAAATCAACATGTACCTCTTAAACTTATACAATGTTATATGTAAATTATATCTCAATAAAACAAAGCAAAAACAAAATAGAAAGCAACCATCTCACGTATTGACCAGTAAGAGCCGAGGGCGTTCGGGAAACAGATGCTCATTCATAAAGGCCCACTGAAGACCGTTTATTGAAGGCCCTGTTTACGGAGGGGTTGGTCAGTTTGGGAACCACCGGTGCAGTGTCCCAGGCCTAGCACCAAAGAGAAGCTGTGCCCACGTCTAGACTTAAAAGGACAGAGGGAAGAGCAGCATTACTGGCAACTGGGTCAGAGCTGTAGCCGCAAAGGAGGGGCCACCCAGTGGGAGCAGCCACCTGGCCCGGCAGGGAGCGAGCTGGCAGTTTGTAAAAATCAACCTCACTCTCTGTCCTCCACCTGGTCTTCTACGGGTCCCTCTATTGGTTGAAGCCAGTGGGTGGAGGGGGGGGGCAACGTGGGAGCCCAGGTGACACAGTCCATAATGGTCAGCCTCCAGGGCAAGAACAAGGCAGAGAAAGGCCAAGAACAGGACTAGCAGGGCCACAGAATGAGCCAGCACACCACTTCTCCGAAGGTATCTCTCCCCGCCTCCAGCCCTGTACACTTCATCACACAGAAGTAGTTGGAAGCCCTTTTCACCTGCCATGAACTTGGAGTTCTCTTGCCTTTTACAGGCTGGTGCCTGAGTCAGAGATGCTATTTCTGTCTTTCTGCCTTCAACCCTTGCTCAGACATCTCCAAGTGGTGGGGGTGGGGTCCCACAATGGGGATTCCATTCTTCTGCCAGAGCATCAGCCTAGTGTGCTGTCCTTGTTGATTGGCACGACCATCTCTGATCAGCCATGTTTCCCTGGGAGGAATGACTGCTTTATTCATGGTGCCTGGAATAGAACCTGTCACATGGTAGGTGCCCTATAAATATTTGTTGAACTGAACAGTGTCCTCTAATTCTTTTGTGTTTCTCCAACCCCATCCTACTAGCACCATCCGCAAAGCTGTCTACCAGCTCAGAGAACGGATTTTAGCATGCTGGTAAGTGATGAATAATTTCAAATTTTAGAGTCTCTCTATGAGATAAGTCAAGTTCATCATTGCCTCCGACTTAAGGAATATGTAAGCAGCCTAACGTAGGTGAGCAGACAACATAGGAATGCCTCTTTTGTACAGATGCAGAGCGATTTCCTCATGGTTCTGAGCAGCTGCATCTGTTTCCTTTTCTCTGTGGCATCTATCCCACATGAAGTGAACCTCTCTAACCTGCCGCTCAGCCCTGAATGGGGCTTGTCATCTCTGACTAGGGAGATGTCACCCACCCACGAAACGGACCTGATAGAGTGTACATGAGACAGGAGTGCAGTGGAGTGAACCCTAAGCATACACATACAGCTAATGAGAACTCAGTCAAGAGGAGAAACCTGCCTTTCAAACCATCAGGCATTTGCCCACTTAGCTTACTCCTGCAAAATCTGCAAAGAGGAAAGAAAAAGCAGCAGCTCAAGATTTTCCTATTCAGGTGCCCTCCCAGCCAAAATAGATGCTTCTGTGTGCAGCTTTGGGGCCAGCGGCATTTCCGGACTGGCCCCTGCAGTGAGCCCTCCATCAGGGGCATCGTTTTCTAAGTGTTGTCCCTGGCAGGGAGGCTGCAGGCTGACTCCCAGCCTTCCTGCCCAGTGGCCCAGAGGATGCTTAGGAGGCCACAGAATTGGGATGAGTGCCAAAAGCAGGCTCGAAACATTCCAGGTGCCGGGCCACAGGGGAAGTTAGTCGTCTGGAAAGAGCGGATGGGTGAAGTTTGGGAGGGTAACTACTGGCTCACCAGAAAAATACAGAACAAGTGCAATGCCACTCCGAGCACCATGAAAGTGCCCCTCTCAGGAATAGTCCAGAGGGCAGAGTGGTGTCGTGAGAAGCTGGTCCTTTGAGAAGATCCATGTTCAAGCCCTGGCTCTGACACGTGTCAGCTGGGAAAACTGAGGGTTCTTAGGAATCTACTAAAAAGTAATTTCCTGTTGGCTTTTCCCCAGGAAGACAGCAAAATATACTAGAAAGGGAATGGCTTTGGAGTCACACAGACCTGAGTTCAAATGTGGGTTCTGTTATTTACTAGAATGTGTACTACTATGTTGCACAGGATTTTTAGCGGGGTACATAGCCACCAAGCTACAAGCTGCATTTTCTAGTCCTGAAGTTGTGAGTGGGAGTGAATATGCAACTTCCTTATCATCCCGGAAAGTGAAGATGCATGTCCTGTCCTTCACCCTCTTGCCTTTTCCTGCTTCTGGAAAGTAAACTTGGTGGGGGAGTCATCTTGGATCGTGCGAGCACCCCAGGTGACTGGCAGAAGCAAACAATTCATCTTGCAGCAATGCAGTTTCTACCCGGTCCTCCAAGAATGTCACAGATAAAGTCCCAAGACATCTATGCTCACAGTAAAAGACAAGGCACAGGCTGAGAAAAAATATTTGCGAATCACATAACAGCTAACAAAGGACTTTGTCTTATCGGTTTGGACTGCTGTAACAAAGTATTGTAGACTGGGTGGCTTGTAAACAACTGAAGTTTTTTCTCAGTTCTAGAGGCTGAAAGTTCAAGATCAGGATGACTTCATGGTTAGGTTCTGGTGACGGCTGTCTTCTCCCTGCACCCTCACATGGCGGAGAGAGGGCTCAGAGCTCTCTGGGCTTCTCCTTCCATTCGTGAGGACTCCACCTCATGACTTAATCACCTCCCAGATGCCCCACTTCCTAACACCATCACGTTGGGGGTTAGGATTTCAACATCCGAATTTTAGGTGAGACAAACATTCAGTCCATAACAGACAAGTATCCATAATATTCAAAGAACACAACTCAATAAAAAGAAGATAAACAGCCCAATTAAAAGGTGGGCAAAGATTTGAATACACATTTCACCAAAGAAGATAACCAAAGAGCTAATGAGCACATGAAAGGTGTTCAAAATCATTAGAAAAATGTAAATTAAAATCACAATGAGAGATCATTTTGCACCTACTACAATACCTACAATCAAAGGCATCAATAACCAATGTTGGCAAGACTGTGGAGAAATTGAAATCCTCAAATATTGCAAAATGTAGCTACTAGTGCGAAACTACTTTAGAAAGCTGTTTGGCAGGTCCTTAAAAACTTATACATACATTTTCCATATGACCTGGTGATTCTACTCTTGGTGACATACCAAAGAGACATGGAAACATGCCCATACAAAGACATTCCTTATGTTCATAGCATCATTCATCATAATAGCCAAAAGGGGAAGGAACCAATAAGTGAGTGGATACACCACATGAGTTACACTCATACAACGGAATACTAACTGAAATGCTAAGTACAAGAAGCCAGATACAAACGGTCACATATAATTCCATTTATATGAAATGTCCAGAAAAGGCAATTTTGGGGACAGAAAGTAGAGTGGTGGCCTGGATTTGGGAGTGGGAACAGGAACTAACTATAAATGAGTACAAGAGCTCTTATCGGGATGATATAAAAATTCTAGCCCTGGCTGGTGTAGCTCAGTGGATTGAGCAGGCTGCGAAACAAAGGGTCACCGGTTTGATTCCCAGTCAGGGCACATGCCTGGGTTGCAGGCCAGGTCCCCAGCACGGCCACGTGAGATGCAACCACACATTGATGTTTCTTCCCATCTTTTTCTCCCTCCCTTCCCTTCTGTCTGAAAATAAATAAATAAAATCTTAAAAAAAAATTCTAAAGCTTAATTATACTAACAGTTATATTACATTATACAACTTGATAAACTTACTAACAACCACTGAATTGCACCTTAAAATGGGTGATTTTTATGATATATAAATTATACCTCAAAAGAGTTAAAAGACAAAATTGTACACCATTAAAACTGCCTTCGAAGCACAAGAACAAAAATAGATATTTTCAGATAAAAATAATCAAGAGAGATTATCATCAACAAACATTTTAGAAAGGAGTTTCTAAAGGACATGATTTTGAAAGAAAAAAAATAATGTGAAAAAGGAGTTTGGGGATGTCAGAAAAATAATGAGCAAATAAACACACTGCAAAGGGAAGGAAATTTATTACTGTGACTGAAGGCAAATACAAAGGCCCATGACAGTGTTTGCAGATTGCATGATTGTCTCCTCAGAAAACCCAAAAGAATATAAATAATTTATTAGAATTAATGATATTTTAGCAAAGTTAATAGATAAAAAGTCAATACACAGAATTCTATTATATTTCAATACACCACAACCAATCGGTTTGAACATGCAATAGAAAAGATAAGATTTATAGGAGAAATAAAAATGCAAAGTATAGATTTAGTTAGGAGTAAATCTAAATAAATCATGTGCAAACTCTTTATGGAGAAAATTACAACACTTTCCTGAAGACACTAAAGAAAAGTTAGGTAAATTAAGAATGAAATCATGTTCTTGGATAGTAAAAGTCACTGTTGTAAAGACGTCAATTCTCCACAACGCAGTTTAATGTAGTTTGAATAAAAACACTAACATCTGTGAAACTTGAGAAACCTATTGTAAAATGCATATTGAAGAGAAAATGTGCAACAGTAGCTAAGACACTCTTGAAGAACAATTTTGAGAATCATCTTGTCATATAGCAAGATTTAGAGAGATCAGAAACAGAACCAAATATATGTGGAAATTTGATTTATTAGATAATAGGTGTTGCCCATCAGTGTGGAAAAGGACTCTTCAATAAGTGATGCCAGAACAATTGGTTACCCATGCTGGGGGGAGCTGAATCCCTACCTCACACCATAAACAAAAGCAATTCCAGTTGGATTAGGCACTAAACAATGAAGGACAAATCCATACATGGAATCAAAAAATCACACCCACCACCCCTCCCACACGAGTGTGTGTGGAAACTGAATAGCGTCTGTAGTCTAGTTAACAGTATTTACCAGTGTCGGTTTCTAGGTTTGTACACCGTACTACAGTTCTACAAGATATCGCCCTTGGGGGAAGCTGAGGGAGGGGTTCGCAGAACTCCATGCAGTATTTTTCCAACTTCCTGTGAGTCTATAATCTGAAATTTAAGGTAAAACAAAGTAAAAAGAAAAGCTATAAAATGTTTGGAAGACCATATAGAGTATGTTTATAATCTTAAGGTAGAAAAGACTTTCTTTTTTTTTTTAATTTTTATTTATTTTTAGAGAGAGGGGAAGGGAGGGAGAAAGAGAGGGAGAGAAACAGCAATGTATGGTTGCCTCTCACATGGCCCTCACGGGGACCTGGCCTGCAACCCAGGCATGTGCCCTGACTGGGAATCGAACCGGGACCCTTTGGTTCCCAGCCCGCGCTCAATCCACTGAGCTACACCAGCCAGGGCAGAAAAGACTTTCTTAGCTAAGACAAAAGATACAAAAACCATAAAGGAAAAGATTAGTAAATATAGTTACATTAAATTTATGAAATCACACCATAAAGAGGAAGAAAATACAAGAGAAGATGTGTCCCATTTATATTCAACAATTAGCATCTAGAATACAAAAAGAACTATGGATCATCAAGAAAAAATCCCAGTAGAAAAATGAGCAAAATGTGTGACAACAGACATTTTTAAAGAAAAAATACAAACAGCCAGAAATATGTGAGAAAAAAAAATCCCTCAATCTAATTAGTAATCAAGGATATGTTCACTAAAATCCCAATGAAATATTATTTCATACCAAACAGATTAGGAAAAATATATCAAGTGTAGGTAAAGATGAAGAGCAAGAAGAACTTGCATGCACTGAGTACAGAAATATAAAATTGGTACATTCCCTGTGGAAAACTGTTTGGCAATAGCTACTAAAGCTGAACACACACATATCACAGGACTCAGCAGAGCCTGTGACAGGAAAAAACTGGAAACAACACAAAGGTCTATCAGTAGTTGGATGGATACATTGCAATATATTTACACTATGGAATATTATACAGCAATTAAAATGAACAAACCGTAAGTCTGCAAAACACAATGAATGAATCTCACAAATGTAAGTTTGAAGGAGAGAAGCCAGACAGTGGGGTGTCCAACCTGCAGCCCGTGGGCCGCATGCGGCCCAGGATGGCTATGAATGCGGCCCAACACAAAATCGTAAATTTACTTAAAACCTTTTTTGCTCATTAGTTTTTGTGAGTGTTTGTGTGTTGAATGTGTGGCCCAGAGACGCCAAAACGTTGGACACTCCATTGTAGACAATGATCCCATTCCTAAAACAGTCTAAGTTAAGCTTTATTCTTCAGTGATGCATACACAGGAGGTAAAACAAAAAGAAAAGCAAGAAAATGATTACTTTAAAGGCAGGAGAGTAGAGTATTACTCGGCCATAAAAAGATGAAATCTTACCATTTGTGACAGTATGGATGGACCTACAAGAAATTATGCTAAGTGAAATAAGTCAGACAGAGAAAGACAAATACCATACGATTTCACTCATGTGGAATCTAAAGAACAAAATAAATGAACAACGACAATCAAAAAAAAAAAAAAGAGAAAGAAACTTACAGATATAGAGAACAGATTGATGGTTCCAGAAGGGAGGGGAACTGGGAGGCTGGGTGAAAAAGGAGAAGGGGTCAAGAAGTACAGATTAGTAGTCAAAAATAGTCACAGGGATATAAAACACAGCATAGGGAGGATGGCCAATAGCATTGTGACGACTATGTGCAGTGCCAGGTGGCTCCTTGAGATACTGGGGGACATGAAATACCGGGGTACATGACTGTCTAACCACAATGCTGTACACCTGAAACTAGTGCAAAATCACGTTGACTGTAACCTGTAATTGAAAAATAAAGTTAAAAAAAGAAAACAAGAAAGAAATGGAAGAGATAACAATTGGTCTTATGCCATATGTATTAATCCTTTACTGCTACAAATTAACGAATCATTCCATGCCCTTTCTATTAAAAAACAAAAAGCAGGAAAGTGGTTACCGTGGTGGGTGAGGGCGGGTGGGATTTGCTTTTGATTAGGGAGGAGCAGACAGAGGGCTTCTGGGGTATTGCAAATATTCTCAATCTGGACCTGGGTCGTGGTTTTATTGGTGCACACTTTAGAGTTTGTATGTATGGTATGTGGACTTTTTCTATGCGTTATCTCCCAATGAAAGGAGAAAAAAAAGTAGGGCACATGCCACTTTTACATTTCTTGCATTCCTATGTTCATCACCAAACATAGTTTCTTATTGAACTATCAGTCGGTCCCATGCCAGTGCAAGATACTTGAGGGCAGGAGTCATGGCTAATTTTACGGCCTTGCTGAGCACTTAGTAGGTGCTCAACAATTGTTCAGTGATGACTAGTAACCTGCTACTGTTTAAAGTTAGGCCTGAGCTTGTGAAAGGGCATCTGATTTCACAACCTAACTTAGCCCTTTGCGCAGGATCGACCCCGCAGGACTCGACCAGCAGCCCCCGCCGGCATGGGGGACTGTGCCTAGTGGGAAGCAGAGAACTGAGCAGCGGGACGGACACGTCTGGTTGGCTCTGCGAGGTCTCCTCTCAACATGTTCCATTATGTTTGACAGCTCGTGGTGGGAAATTACAGCTCATGATAAAGCGACTCCACCGTTCAGAACCTTCAATACACTGATTCTCAGCGGGATGGTCTTCGGCAAGAGCTGTCAGCAAATGTGCCCACATGGAGCCAGCTCCTGTCTAGAGAGGTCCCTGTGGAAACTTTAAACAATGACAACAGTCCTGCAGTTTGTTTACAGTTCATGGTTCCCTGCTTATGACCCAACATCAAGCAGCTGAACCCAGACGCCCAGTAGATGATAGCAGTTTGTCCGTCTTATATGGGCCTCAGGGGACAGAGGGATAAGGGGGCGAGAGACCAGAGGGTCAGACAGTCTTCTGTCTCACAGGCCAGCTGTGGTCTCGTGGTCCAGGCAGAAAGTCTGCATTTCTGATTTCCAGCCTCCATAGTCTTGGAATCTGGTCGCTGACTAAGTCTGAGTCAAGTTAACCAGCCGTGCTCAAGCCCAAAAGGTCTAAGGAAATGGGGGCTCACGCACGAAACGTTCTGCGCTGGGTCTCAGGGGTGCGTACTTGGTGTCCATTCATTCACTCAGCCAGTGCTGTGCTGGGCAGCAGGCTCGTGTTCAAAGACGAAGGCACGTCTCCCTGCCAGACTAGATGGACGTAGGTGTCACTCAGGAAGGAGCAGGTATGGTGGGATTGATCAACGGGTCTCAAGAAATTGGTTCTCGAGGAGTCTTCTTGAGACGAGAAAGAGGTAGTTAGTTAAAGGACCAAGGAAAGGAAGCACCTGGTCACACCACCAGATTCCTCCCGGCAAGTACTGGAGCAGGCTGGGGAATGTGAATAATTACAACATACGTTTTGGATGTCTGAACTGTAAAGGGAGACACAGGTGTTTGGGGGAAGCTCCCAAACCTGTGAAGTTATGTCAGGAAGAGTGCTTGTTCTTTTCGAAGAGCCATGCCGCAGTATCACTGTTAGAGACAGCATGGCTGACTGGGCGAGCACCAGCTCTGCCCCTCCCCGTGGCCCCACAGCACGCACGGGGCCACCCCTGAGCCCACGCTGCACTTGGGTGGTAGGACGCAAGCTGAGTCCGTCATCACTGAAATCCACGGGCTCCATGCAGCGACGCGGCTACATGAAACCCTGTGTCATTTTTCTCAGAGTTCATCTGGGCACATTTTTTTTTTTACTTGATCGCTCCTGCCAAAGACAACACAACGTTCAGTGATCGTGTGAGAAGCATGTCTGTTAATTTATAAATGTTGACACTTATAATTGATACATCTTGAGAGGTAACAGGCAAGTTATGGAACTGTTTATAAAAGTTGTTTGCATTTCTGATTATTTATGTAGTTAACCCTCTTGAATTTAAACTTAAAGTTCCCTCTCCATGTAATGTTTTTTGAAGAGTTCATGAAAGTGTCTGTGTGAAATGTAGGTATTTCTACTGTATATTTACTTAAAGAATTCTATGCATTCTGAATTTTACTTGTTTAATCATGATTTGGAAAGTTTTAAGAAATATAAAAATAGTTAAGTTATGGTAGAAGCTTTGAGAAACCATAGAAGAAATGTTAATTAAACATTAAAGAGGCCCGGCTGGTATAGCTCAGTGGATTGAGCGCGGGCTGGGAACCAGAGGGTCCTGGTTTGATTCCCAGTCGGGGCACATGCCTGGGTTGCGGGCCAGGTCCCCAATGAGGGCCATGTGAGAGGCAACCATACATTGCTCTTTCTCCCTCCCTTCTGGTCTCTCTGAAAATAAATAAATAAAATATTTAAACACACACACACACACACACACACACAAATCATTAAAGAGGAAAGCAGAGAGATGGCAAGACAGACCTGAAACTCTACAGTAATTAAGACAAAAAATTTTGAAGAAAGAGAAAAGCCCTTGGAATTGAAAAGACTGAAATGCTACAGGACTAATTTAAACAAAGGAAAAAAGAAATGCTGTTGATAAGACTGTTGAGCAAACTGTGACCAATGGGAAAAACTGAACACAGAACATTCCTGCTGTGAAAGTGAACGCCTGCTAACGATCTTGGACTTCAGCAACGGCAGCTTTGGAAGCCGGGGTGCGTATCAGCAGACCTAGGGTTTTGTAAGTAATCATGGCAGCGCCATGATGTCTGATTCAGAGGAGGGTGACACGGATGTCAGAGGGCCCAGGTTGAGGAAGCCAGAGACAATCCAGGGAGGCAGGGTGAATCTGTACCAAGGTAGGGCCATTGGGATGAAGAGAAGGGCCCATCTGAGAAGCATGTCAGGGATACGGCCACCAGACCAGGGTGTCATGTGGGTAATGGAGGACAGCCAGACGGGACTAGATTCTGCTGAGGGTGAGGCCAGGGCAGTAGAGGTCACGCACGGAGGGGTGGGCCCGAGACAGATGCAGTATTGGGCATGTTGGGGTACTCAGGGAAGTGTCAGCAGGTTCTCCCAGAGGGCAAGCCCAGAGCAAGAAGGAGCACTCAAGAGAGGGCAGAGGAAGAGGGAGGAGATGGAGAGAGATTAGTTACCCTAGCACCTTTCGTACCGCTCACGAGTTTTCTCGTGTTTCACTCATGAGTTTTATCGTGTTTCACACGCCATCTGTTAAGGACCACTCACGAGTTTTCGAATTATAAAATGTTATAATTATTGAAAAACAACACCTAAAGACTGCATTATGATCTGTAGTTATGATGATTTAAAAAATAATGTGCAATTTGCCCAAAAACGTGCGGTCCCTGGCAGTCTTAGCGATTTCTATGCGGTACGAAATGTGCTAGCAAGATTGTTCTTTCTTATAATCTTAGCAATGAAAACAAATCCCCTTACTGGGGCCTCCAGTGTCCTGGGTCCTTAGCCTATCTGACCTCTTTTCTTTACCCCCCTGTGCATTGCTGACCTTCCTGTGTCCTTTCCCACATGCCTGGTGTTGACTGCGGTGGGCACGGTAGCCCTGGGGCTCCTTCCCTTGCTGCACATACAGACAGGCAAGCAGTGAGTCTTGGCTCAAGTGTGGGATGGAATGACCCCCGTAAAAACCCTCGTGCCCTACCCAACTTCTTTTAACAATTCAGCTCTAAAGGAATAACCCCCCTTATGGGAACCTGTAGTTTTCAGAGCCTCAAAGTAGTCAGCTTGGGGGCTGCTTCCCATAAGAGCCCTCCCCTGAAAAGATGCCTTGTGACTCTCTCTTGTTCAAACAGAAAAGCACTTTGAAAGACATTTTCACACTGTGCCTGCAGTGAGTCCTCAGAAGTCAAGGCCAAGCTCTCCGTGGGAACAAAGCCAGGATGGGGCTCAGGGTCTAGTTAGCAGAGGACGGTCTTTGCTGGACGGTCTCCCTGTGGCTGGGTGCGCCGTGTCCACTGTAAGAATCTGGACAGACATTGGCAAGTGCCTGCTGTGTCGGGCATTGCACTAGGTCTTGGGGACGGGAGATGTCCTGTGGTCTTTCATTCTCTTCCTGTCTGCTCCGAGGACAGGAAGGCAGAACTTGGACTCTGCAAAGGTAAGTGGAGCCCACCTTAGAGAAGTCCTAAGTAGATAGTCAGGGAGGCCAAAAGAGCACCATACGAAAGCAGCCTGGTTGTTAGCCTTCCCTAACGCCTCAATTTTCACACCTCAAAAATAGGAATATTTCTAGGAAGACCCTTTACACCAATAAAATGTAAACCAGAGCTTCATTTCTGCTTGGTTTGGAGGAACAGCCTATATTAAATATTGCAGTAAAGGAGAGAATCAAAGGTTAATGTAAAGCCACACGGCACTACAGTGTTTAGTTTGTCATAAAGTCCCATGTTTAAGTCTTACTTAAAATGGTGTATTTTTATATAAGAGTCAAAATTGATTTTTAATTGTTATTTCCTGCTATTTTAATATTTTAAAATGATCTCTCTACAAAAACACAGCTGAGTAGAATCTTTAAATTATCTACCCAGGCCTAAGGAAAACCTATCCGAGACTTCAAGGTCAGATGTCGGCACATTGTTCGGCTGGCAGTAGCTCATCTAGAAGATAGGAGTCGGAAAACAGACAACTATGAAAAGTAAGCATAAGCTTATTATTTTTACAATATTGTTTATATAGTGGGAAATTGAAACAAGCTAAATGTATAATAGAGAACTGAACGAATTCCTTCTGGGTGTAGCTATATAAAGTAATCCTACTTGCTATTAACAATGATAATATAAAGTATATCCCTGAGGTTTTGGGTGGAAGGTTGGGTACAAAATCTTACCATTTGCTCCTCTTTCCTTAGGATTCTGGCCAACAAAAAATCACTAGAGAAATGGATATCAAAATAATAGCTTTCTTACTGACGAGGCGAGCATCAGTAACCCCACTGCGGGCGGGGCTCTCCCCATCAGCGGCTGGGAGGCCAGGACTTGGGACCTGAAGCCGAAGTGGAGCCTCCTACCTGCCCTGCACGGAGACCAAAGGACCTGACCATGAACAAAGTCGGATCCAGAAAACTGACCCCAAGTCCAGTTCCCCACTGGCCTCGTGGACTACTGGCTTGCCTCCCTGGTGCAGTTACTGCAGAACAGAGACAACGAGAAGGGCAGGCGCTGGGCCTCGCCCTGGGAGCACTTACCCCACGGGGACAGGAAGCTCAGGAGGGGTCAGGTGAGCCCACCACACCGGCGGACGTTAGCACTTTAAACCCTGCCAGCTAGCAAACCATAGCTCAATGTGAGGTCTCGCCAGAGTAGCTGTTTCAGCCTCCTTGAGAAGAGTGGGTTAGTGTAGAAAGAAAAAACAGAAGAATGCGTTCCCTCCAACCCTCTCCGAGAAAGAGAGGGGGAGGGAAAGCAGTGCCCCCCCTTCCCTCAAACACATTAACATGAAAAGAATCTTCAGGACATTGTGCTTATATTTTCATTGATAAACTATAACATACTTTAAATACATGTTCTTCATATTACCATTTCTTTACTATTAGCATTGATTACTTATGTCCTTAAAAAATAAATTTAAAAAAGACTAACATGAACAGAAGCTGGGGTGAAGGGTATACTGGAGAACTCTCTGTACTATCTTTGCAATTCTTTTCTAACTTCTAAATTATTTCAAAATAAAAAGTTCGAAATATACTAGCCTTGCAAATACTGTAAGATTGTGGAGAAAACATATGATGTCATAACCATGTTCAGATATCGTGTTTACATATACCAAGATAGAGTGGTAGGGACGGAATTTACCTGCCCTCTTGAAATAACTAAAAAATGGGATAAAATATATGAAACAATGGTTTTCAAGATATTGGGGAAAAGGCCGTGAAGGAGAGTGATGTTTGAGAGATGAGAAACAAATGAGGTGAGCCTGGCTATCACCCCAGTTTTCTGCACCGAGAGAGTGTTCAGGCTGTGGCGCAGTGGGAGGGGTGCAGGTAGAGCCTTGGTGGTCTCCCTGAGTGGAAGAGATGGAGCTGGGAGTTCACGGAGACCGAGGTGACTAGATTTCACAGGGCAGAATATTGGAAAGGCGAAAGCTGCACAGAAAAAAAATTCCAGAGCTCTATAAAGCAGTAAACTGAGCATAAAACAGACCATTCATAGGAAGAAGCTACCCAAGGCCAGAAAAAGAACCACCCTAAAGGATTAGAAGGAGCAATCCTTGGAGGTCTCACGAAGCTAGAAATAGTGCCTGTCCCCAAGAGTCAGACGGAAATACTCATAATTTACAGGGCTCGGGGTAGAATCCACAGGGATGCGTTGCCTCAGTCGTGGGGGATACTTAACCCTAGGTGGAGTCCGGCTCCAGATGTACCTCACAAACCACAAAAGCAAGACCCAAAAGTACCAATCTGTTTCCAAGTAACTTCCATGTGTCCCAGAGCAAAGCTCGAGAATATTTATAAGAATATCCAGGGGCCAATAATGCCCGGCATCAAATAAAAAATTCTCAGGCATGCAGAGAAGTGGGACAATAAGACCCCCACCGAGGAGGTAAATCGACCACTTGAAACTGACCCAAAACTGACACAGACGTTAGAGTTAGCAGAGAAGGACACTAAAACAATTACCATCACCGTATTTCATTATTCGAGAAGCGAGAGGGACAACTAACGTTTGAAGTGGCCGCCTGGAGGACTCAGACTTGCAGAGAGAAAGCCAGCCGTGTCCGAGGCCGGATTAGGGATTAGACGCTGCAGAAGAAAGACCAGTGAACTTGACGGCAGCGCTCCATATCTGTGCAGCAGGGGTCTCTGAAGACAAACGGGAGGAATCTGGGAAACAGAAACATTATCTGAGGAAATAGCCGAAAATGTTCCAAATTTGAGAAAGACCACACACCCAAGAAGCACAGCAAACCCTGAGCACAGGAAACAGGAAGAAAGCTACGCCAAGTCATGCTGTCATCAAGCTGCTCAAAACCAGTGATGAGGAGAAACCCTTAAAAGGCCCCAAAGAAGACGAGTTACATACAGAGGAACAAAGAAAAAAATGTCAGTCATTAATTTTCTTTGGAAACAATGTGAGTAAAGAGTGGAGCCACGTCTTTAAAGAACTGAAATAGAAAAGGAACTGCGAGAGAGGCTGGCGGGAGTTCCAAGGTTTCTCATGTCGGAGAGGTTGGGCTTTGCTCGGGCTGTGGGGACAAAGCCTGAGACAAAGCCTTGGGAGGCGGTGGGGGGGGGGGGATCATTTCTTGCTGCGGAAGCCTCAGGGCTTCTGCCCAGCTTAAAAACAAAACAAAACAAAGCAAAAAACAAAACAAAACAAAATTCCGTGTCAACCCTGAGTTCTACACCTGGCAAAAGTATTTTTTAAGCTGAAGGTGGAATAAAATCTTTTTCAGACATGCAAACACTGAGAGGACCTATCACCAGCAGAACCGCACCATAAGCAATGTTGAAGGAAGCTCATTTGGGCAGAAGGGAAATGACATGGATGGAAATATGTATTTACTCACGAGAGTAAACAGTATCAGAAATGTTAACGTTATGGCTAAATAGTAAGATTTTAAAATTAGTTAAATCTCTTTACAAGGCATTTAGCTGCTTAGCAAAAATAATAACAATGTAGCATGGGTTTATAAAATGTGTAGAAGTAAAATGTATGGCCACAACCGTCTGGGAGTGGAGACATGGGGTCTTTCTGTCGTCAACTTCTTGCACTGTGTGTGAGGTGGCACAATCACACTGGCAGGTAGATGTGGTGAGTTACAGAGTGGACCGTGTGCTTCCTGTTGGGATGGTTGGAGGAGAACAGATGGGAGTGGGATGATACAGGTCAGGAGCATCCAGGGTCACAGCTGCTGGGAAGGGACCTGGGCAGGAGGTGGACACCACCCCCTGGCTGGGCAGCACTGCAGGGCAGGGGGAAGGGAGAGGAGGCCGAAGCCAGCCCTGAACACGCTACAGTATTTAAGACTTACTATTGAACTTGAGAGTGGCAAGGGGTCTTTTTCAGAATTCCTTCTCACAGACTCCATCTTTAGCATTCTAGAACATAACCAAATGAACTTCCATGTTCCCAGAGGGTGCCATAGCTCATGGGACATATTTGAGCTCAAATACCATAATGTCATAAGGTAAGGCATTCAGACGGAGGAACTGTTTGCCAGACTGAGGAGCTGGAGAAAATAAACACAGTGAAAGGAAGGCACGATCCAAAGAACGAGTCAGAGCCTATATTGAAAAGGCCGTATTTCATGAAATGAGTTTTAATTAAGCGCAGGTTTCTAAATATACAGTGAAATAACATAAAGACGCTAAAGAAGCCCGCAATTACCTCTTGATATGCTGGATTTCTCCACACAAAATGAAACCTCTAGCTGGGAGCATAGAAAAAAAGCCTTATCTCCATTTCACAGATGGACACTCCCAGGAGCACAGAGAATGAAGTGCCCAAAGATCTGATCAATAATCAGAACCAGGTCTAAGACTCAGGCTTCTTGACTTGTGATTCAGAACTCTAGTTATTTGTAAATCAGTGTATCTTTGAAACTTTTTAATTAAGTTTAATATCTAGGCAGAAAAGTGAACAAATAAAGGGTCAGAAACTAAATACACCAACATAATCAGCACTCAGATCAAGAAAAATGATATTCCCCACCCAGAAGTCCCTCCTGCCCCTTCTCAGTCACTACCCCCCAGAGTAACCACTGTCCCTACTGCTAAGGACAGAGAATACTTTTGCCTGTTTTTATATTTTCTAGAAATGGAAATAAAATACTGGAGTTTTTTTTGCTTCTGGTTACTTTAGCCAAGCATTATTTCTGTGAGGGTCATTCATGTTACTGCATATTGAGATAGACCGTTTATTCTCATTACCGTGTGGTATCTCATGACTTAATTATGCCAGAACTTATTTATTCCTTCTACCAAATGCTCAGGGCATCTGAGTAGCTTCCAGTGCGGAGCTGTTATAAAGAAGGCTGTCATGAAAATTCTTTTAGGTGCTTTTTGATAAATATATGCACAGTTTTGTTGGATATACATTCAGGACTGGAATTGTTAGGGCATGTATATGTTAAGCTGTAGTAGATATTGTAATTTTCAGATTTAAATTTTGGACACCAGAGTTTAAAAACCACCTACGAAATTTTGGGCATGTCTTATATTGCTGAGTAACTGCATTTTTGCCTCAGGCAGATCATTGAGGAGGGGCCCATGGCGTGGACTTCCCTTGTAGGTGGTGATGCTGGGCCCTCAGGACTGAGTTAGGGGACCTGTTATGTGAATACTTTCTTATTCAAATGTACAAACAGAAGCATAGACATGGTTCTGCTTCCAGGAAAGAGTCACTGACTTAGACACACATGACAAAAGATACAACGTTTAAAAATGCGACAGCAAAGATCATGGCTCATCGATCTTTGTACCTTTCCAGGATCTAACACAGCGCCTTACCTGTAGGAGGCGCTCCATAAATACTTGCCAAATGAATGGAATCAAGAGAGGAATGATTGTGAATTGCTTACATCATGTATAGCTCAAAGACAACTGCATTTTGAGGTGGAAAACCAAGATGAGTATAGAATTGGGTAAAAGTCGGAGGAAGGCCTTCATCAGTCCAAGTCACAGAAAGCATTTCATGTAAGGAAAGCAACTTAAATGTTTTATTAATTTTTTGGCCACAGGCTTAGGACTTCTCACCCTGGTCCTAAACAGCATAAAACTGAAGGACAGGCATGTTTTAGCTTAAACTTTATTCCTCAATAACTAGATGCAGTGGGGAGCCACAATTTGAAAAGCTTCATTAACATGAAAGACAAGTGTATCTCCCTAAGACACCCCCCACTCAAAAACATGAGGTCATGGGGGACACAGGCCGACGGGGGCCTGACCCCTGGCACAGGCTTCAGTTTCTAAGAATGATGGCCGACCTTCTGTCTGCGCAGTAACAACGTCCCCAAAGACAGGCTAAGTCACAGAAACAAAAAGAGAGACTGAGGCTTTTGCTGAAAGGGACTTTTGGAGCAGAGGCGCCCATCCGGACTTGGCAGGGCCTGGCCTTGCTCGACAGGCCTCGGTCCCGCGCTGACTGGGAGCAGGTTGCACAGACAGACGGGGGCGTTTCTGCTGAGAGCGACACAAGGAAGCACTTTTGTCCCTTTCAGATAGAATGAAATAAAATCCTCTGCGACTTATGCCCAGTGGCATGTTTTGACATCTCACAGGAAAGCAAATTCCTGCCAAGGAAAAGCCAAGAGTTTCTGGTTGGAACCCAGAGGACTTTCCAAACTTCTCAAGTCAGAGAGTAATATGAGGTTTCAAACCCATTCTGTAAACCGCAGTGCCTCCTCCCCTCCCTTAAAATCAGAAAGATCCAAGAATATCTTCTAAATGGACAAAGAGCTCCAAGTGGAATATCACGGCCCTCCTGCAGCTTCGGAGGGAAAGGAAAGGGCGTGAGGGTGGGAGGGATGGTGAGGAGGAAGCAGAAGATGAGGGAAGAGCTGGGAAGGTGAGACGCAAAGAGGAAAATGAACGTTACTGAGTGTCTACTCTGTGCCAGGTTTTTTTAATAAAGTATTGCAACTGATCCTCAAAGCAACCCTACAAGATAGGCAATGTTATTCCTATTTTCCTGGTCAAGAAAATTAGCGCTTGCCTAGTCACATGGCCAGGCCCCCTTCCCTGCGGAGGGCTTCACTGTGGCCCTCTTCTGGCCACGCCCTTCTCCAAGGGTAAGTGTTCAGAAGGCAGAGCCGGTGTGCCCCCCACTAGACAAGGCTCAGGGTGCCTGGAACCCTCGATTCGCTGCCCAGATGGCCCCAGGCCTTCTTTCAAAGCCTGCACAGACCTCTTTTCCTGGGCCCATACTCCTGGGGGGTGGGGGGTGCTGGGATGTTGATGTGTGCATGCTCAGATCCCAGGGGGGCCCAGGGGGTGCTGTTGGCAAGGTGTGTGGGCTGGTAGTGCACACGTGCATGTGAGGCCTCTTGTGATGCAGCACAGAGCTTGTGGGGAGGGGCGGGAAGGGAGGGAGGGGTCAGGCATGGACAGGGGCGGGGCCTGGAGACCGGGTCTTCTCACTCCATCCTACCGGAGCAGAGCTCTGAGGGGCCTGAGGCTGGAAACCAAGGCTGGCCTTCCAGGTCATTACAAGGCATACTTGCCAAGGCGGGGGATACAACTCATACATTTAAGTCGCCCCGCGGTGCCGACCCCACAGAGAAGTCAGGGGCGGGGAGAGAACGAAGTATGCTATGGGAATTATCTTATTTTATAGAAATTATTCCTGACGATTTCCCCTCATGGGTGCTAAGCTGCTATGAAACGCGGGCGGGGGGGGGGGGGGCTTGAAAAGCCACCGTCCCTCGGGGCGCAGTTCCCACCGCTGGGAAGGGGGGGCGGGGCCTGGACATCTCGAAGGGCTCACTCAGCCTGAAGGTCCTCAGAGTCTAACGAATAATAAAGCCTGTTTCCTAACTTTACTGAGGGTCTCAGCGAAAGGTCTGTTAAGATTGTGAAGTGCTTTAAAGAGTAATAACAGTACGGAATAATACAAACACGGTGGTGGTAGGGGAATAAAGTGTGTGAACTGTCTCAGACATGAAGGCGTGGCGGGTGACTTTGGCAATCAGTGTCCTGAAGGGCAGGGCCAGGGCCAGCAGTGGGAAAGCAGGGTGGGAGCCCGGACATCTCTGAGCCACGAGATACGAGAGGCGCAGGACAGCTTGTGTGGCCAGCCGGGCCTGGTCCCTGGAGGCAGCCAGTCTGGTCCTGTGTCTCTTGAAGGAGAGGGGGCAGGAGGCATGGAGCAGACCCTGGACGGGGTGCGGGGTGCATTTAGGACCATGGCCAGCCAGAGCCCAGGCTGGGGGAAAGGACAAGGGCCAGGGCAGGGCCAGGGAGGAAGGGACCCTGACTGGCTCCCCAGGGGCCTCCCAGGCCTGAGTCCTCCTGCGGTGGGCCTGGAAGCAGTCTTCCTGCTTCTCAACCTCTGTTACCTGCTTCTCTCTCGGGCTCTCTCTTTGTAGGGAATCCTGCCTCCCTCCTCCTGCAGGCAGCCCACCAGTCAGATCCTGTCTGTCAGCCTGAAGAGGCTGCTTGGTGCAGAGATCCTCACTGGGGCCACGTCTCTCCAGGGAGGCACGGTGGTCTCTTGTCCCCTACCTTGGCCACTGAGAGCAAGCCTGGGCAAGACGTGACCCACCTCACCAGATTCCCATTGCTGACGTTCCACCCATGCTCGAGGCCTTCCCCTCGGGTGTGTCAGGGAGGGGTACAGATCGAAAACCACGGAGTGGAAGGAGCCTGGCTCTATAAATCCAGAGGATGTGGGTGGATTTTTCCCTTCCTTCCTTACTAGCTGTGTGCTCTCTGGCAAGATTTTGAGTCACTCTGAGCCTCAGGTTTGCTTACCCATAACAAGGGGAGAGTAATTTTTTATCCTATAGTGTTGTGATGAGGCCAAGATAAGAAAATATATTCAAAGTGTCTGGTGTGGGGCCTAGTCCCAAGTGGGGGCTCTTTAAATATCACCGCATATTGGAAGCACAGACTGCAAAGGAAACCTTCCATCTCACGTCTAGCCCTGGCCCCCGAGAGGTTTCTCTGTGACTTCTTTGAACTATACAATTTAGCACTGAATAATACATGCATTTCAGTATTGAAGGTTAGGTCAATATTGCCTTTAAAAAATGAATAACATCATGTGTATGGATTTTCTCTTCCCACACTGTCTAAAGTCGTTGATACTGATGTGTCTTCCACAGATAAGAAGTAGGCGCGGTGGCATCTGGGACAAGACCCCGTGGCCTCTAGATATACATTCTCGGTCTCCCGGGGGCTCTTACACCGCACCATCCTCTCCCACTGGGCTTAGGCACCTAAGCTTGGCGAGTGGCGAGAAGCCAGACGCACGCGCAGTGGGGGAGGCAGGAAGTCGGCATCTGTGTGCGGGAAGAAACGCTTCTGGCTCAAGCAGGCAGCACCCACCCTTCTGCGGCAACTTTTGCTGAGGCAGCTGAGTCAGACCCGGTTGACACAAAGTAACCTAGATAATTAGAGCAAAACCTGGGGGACGTGCAGGCAAAATCCCTGGTTAGAATAGAGACAAAGGCCGACTTGGGGAGGACCCGCTGCGCGGAGGTTCTGTTTGACAGGCTGTGGGCCTCCAGAATGCGCAAGGCCTGCGGCCCAGTCCCCGAGCTCAGTGGCGCAGAGCGGGGTAAGGGAGGGGAGTGGGGTGCGGGGTAGGCGGGGTGGGGTAACAGCTGGCAGTACAGAGAGTTAAGACTGAAGCCACGAGGTAAGCTGTCTAGGGTTCCAGCCACCTGTGAGCAGAGCCCCGGTTGGTGTGTGCGGAGGCCAGGCTACTCGGTTCCCTGGGGTGAGAGCTGCGACTGAAATGTGCACACAGGGGTCTAGAAGCACGAGTCTCTGGCTGTGCGTCTGTGTGCGTCTAGAATGGAGGAGAGAAATACCAACAGTTCTTCCATCAAAACCTCCTCTAGAACTTCCTTCTGTACCTCCCTCTTCTTTCTCTGGCAAAAATTCCCACTTTTTGACAGAGCATCATCATTTCTAGAATAATTTTTGGCTCCATAATTCTTTGACATGCATAAAACTTGGCAGAGTCTCAGGAAAATGAGGTCATTTTACAAAAACCTTGTCATGGCTCCAACCTGTGCTTTCTGTGATGGGCAGCAAGGCGGGCGGGGGAGGGGAGAGCAACCTGTGCTGTGATTGGTCAGTGGGAGCGTCCAGGTGGGAGTGTCCAGGTGGGAGCCTCTCCTCCGCTGGGGAGGTGCGAAGACAGGAGCCTTTCCCTCCGGTGATAGGAAGCCTTGCGCCACCACGCTGGGGGGGGGTGGGGGGGTGGCTGGGCCAGCCTGTTCTTCCGAGTGACCTTATTTTGGAAAGGCATTTGACACCGCCCCGAAGGGCCACTCTGTGGCTCACACAGGCCTGGCAGCAGGGCCAGGGCCAGGGCCAGTCCATCCCGGGCGGAGAGCACTCTCAGTTGTCCCCAGAAACAGCGGCAGCCTGGGGAACACGCTGAGGGAGCCTTGTCACTTGCCCTCTGGAGCTGCAAATCCACGTTCTCGCGGGGCAGCCGGGAGCAGCGCAGGTCCTCTCCCCACCCGCTCCGAGATCTGCGCCCCCTCCCCCCGCCAGGAGTGCCTCTGAGGAGTCGGCTTTCCCGGCACTACAGAATAGTCCATACCTGCTCAACAACAGCTTCTTGATTGGAAAGAAGGAAAGAAGGAAAGAAAGAAAGAAAGAAAGAAAGAAAGAAAGAAAGAAAGAAAGAAAGAAAGAAAGAAAGAAAGAAAGAAAGAAAGAAAGGAGGGAGGGAGGGAGGGAGGGAGGGAGGGAGGAAGGAGAGGGAGGGAGGGAGGGAGGGAGGGAGGGAGGAAGGAAGGAAGGAAGGAAGGAAGAGAAAGAGAGAGAGAGAGAGAGAAAGGAAGGAAGGAAGGAAGGAAAGAAAGAAAAGCCATATCCCTGGGCTCCAATCTTTCTGTTTGTGAAGCCTGTCTCTCTGCGGCTGTTTTAAACATAGTCCCCACGTGTCACCGCCGAGGTGTGCTGGACGTGTGGACATGGCACTGGCTGAGAGGACACAAAGAGGGGACCCCTGTGGTCTGTTCAAAGCTGTTCCATCGCAGGGGCAGGGTGTGCTGACCGAGTGCGGAGGGACGGGGAGAGCGTGGGGTGATGGAAAGGACCACCGGTGGCCAAGGATCTGGCTTTAGCTCTGCTTTGAGTCTTAATAGCTCGGAGGTCCTTGGCCAGATCATATCACTTCTCTATCTCAGCTTTTCTGTCCATTAACATGGGACTGGTGTCTCCCCACCTCTGGGGTCCAGGTAAACCAGACAAAGTGCCCGAGGAAAGCGAAACGCCGAAGTGCGGTTATGCTGCTGCAGAGCCAGTGCTGGGTTATCCTTCCCTCAACCTGAGACCCGTGGAAAGACCCACGCATTCATCCAACCACCGCACGCTAAGGGCCTGCTGTGTGCCAGGAACCGTACTAGCCACTGAGAATACAAAGATGAATACCACATGGTTTCTATTTCCAAATTTACTGAACTTTAAGTGTTTTTTATGTACTTGTGGGTTGTGTATACGAGTTAATAAACTAACAGACACTCACTTCCACCTGCCTTTGGAACCCAGACTTGTTATATGAACCCCCCCCCCCTTCCTTGCACAGGAATGAGGTGAGGCCTGTTAGACCCCGAGTCAGTGTCAGAGCAGCTTGGCTGGGGTGAGACCAGCATTTGTATCCAGCCCAGGAGGCCTGGGGGGCAGACGACTGTGCTCTTCCAAGGTTGTTCTTAGGAGGGCCTGACCTCCCACTGGAGCCTGAGGGGCTACAGTCTGAGGTGGGCTAGGGTGGGGGCGTGGCTTCCTGCAGGTCTCCTAATGTTCTAAAGGGGGAGCTGAGCCTATGACTCTCAACTTTGAGGCAGTCCGGCCAAGGCCTTCCCTGTCGGGGCTGGGTCAGCCCCCAGGCTGGGTGTAGGCCCGGGGCCTCTGGCCTGCTCCCTTTCTGCCTCCTTTGTCAGGGGCCTGAGGGGTGAGGACCTGAGGGCAGCAGAGGTAGCGCCTGCAGAGAGCAAGAAACCACGGCCAGTGTGTCGTGAGTGGGTAGGAATAAAAAAAGAAGGGAGCTGTTTACTGACATTGCACTAACACCACGCTCGTGCTTCTTAGAGCATCTGTGACTTCTTTCTGCACTTAAAGTAAGTTCTGATTCCACAGACGTAACACGCTTACCTTGCACTCTTGCTGGGTCTCACTGAGCTCCCAAGCGTCGTGGGTCCCATCGAGTTCTGTGTCTATGAGGCATGTTGAGTGCGACATGCGTGTTGCTGATATCCAGTGCTCACACATCTCCTCTGCCCATGGGCATTCCCCATTGATCTTCAGGCCTCACTTGCAAAACATGAATTGAAAGACCAAATTATTAGAATTTCCGGACAGTGACAACAGAGCATTAAACCCAAGGCGGAGCCCTTTCTGAGCGAGCACTGCTTGCCTCTGACCTCCGAGCCCTGGCTTCCAGAACACTGGCACCCCCAGCCCCGAGAGTCAACTGGCCCCTTTCTCAGCTGAGTTTGCTCTTGCTGAGAGAAATCCTGTGTTCCACCAGAGGCTCTCAGAGCTGGGGGAAGCCTGGGCTAAGGGGAAACCAGCAGGTGGAGAGCGTGTGCCCAGAGTGAGGGCCATGGGGGCTGGGTACAGGGACAGCATAGTCCCTCGTGGGCTGTAGTGTCCACCAGACTGAGCAGAGTACGGTGAGAGTAAGACACAGGGCTGCAGCTAGAATCCTCACTCTGAGTGGAGAGCTCAGATGCGTTTGCGTGGCTTCACTCACGAGAGACGGAAGGGTGGAAGGATAGGCGCCCTGCAGGCAGCCACGTCACATAGCAAGGGCTGCAGGTGGCTACCAAGGGGAGTTCTCCAGGGAATACTAAGCACTCGCAGGGCTGGGTGCGGGGCCCAGAGCTAAGCTGGCTGCCCTGCCAGCCTCTCTTCCCCAGGAGCACCCCCTCCAGCTCTGTGGGCTGAGCTGCCTCGTTTCTTAGAGTGGCAGGCCCAAGGCTCTGTCGGCTCTGAGTGGCTCAGCTGAGATCCCTCCTGGTGGCCTAGAGGCACGTGCTGGACACTCCTCCCTACCCCATCCCCAACCTCCTTGGATGATTTCCAGAGGTGAGAGGAGAATCTCCCCCTCTCCACAAACCGCCAGCTTACCTGGGTACTTCCTGGAGATTTTACCGGCGACCCAGCCTGGTGTTTTCCTGGTGAGCCTCTGGAGTGACCAGCAGGCCCCTCGATGGGGGCGGGGTGTCCACGCAGGCAGAGCACATTGCCATTCCTCCTTCGACTCTAAAGGAAAGAGAGGGAAGAGGCTTTGGATTTGTTTTCTGTTCCAAAGACACCAATAAGGACATTGACTTTGTGACTCAGCTCTTATCTGCAAAATTCAGGCAATGACGCTTTACATTTCCAGAGGAGGAAAGTGAGGAATCAAATGTGGGGAGGGGCCTGTAGTGGCCATCGTGGCCTCTGACCTCCCAGCCCTGCCCCGGCCGACTCCTGCCTCTGAAGCGGGGTGGGCGCCCCGCAGCCTCCGAGTGGTTTGTCGTCTACAGGACGCGGTGCCTGGGCAGTCCCTGCGACAGAGGTGCTGTGTTGTTCCTCCGTCATAAAGGGGTTTCAGAAGCTCCCAAAAAACAGACTTGCCTCCTTTTAGGTAAACAACTGATAGAGACAATAACCTTTATCGTCTTCAGTTTCAGTATTTTTACTTGAAAGAGCCATTGTATCAGAGAAGGAAATAAGGTTTGAGTCACAAATACTTCATTTTACCAACTCTGCCTCAGGGAAACTTCTTGGCCAACACCCTCCTCCTTCAAAAGCTGTGGGAGCGCTGAGATGTCTCCTCTGTCCCTGGAGAGCCTGTCTGCCTGGCAGAAACGGGCCTTTCAAGGCCTGCGGTCAGTCCTTGCTGATCGAGCAGCCCAGGGGCAGTGGGGGACCGCAGCATGAGGGCCGGGGTGGCTGAGAAGGCACCTGGCACGTCGCCTTTTAGGACTGGAGGCACCTCATAACCCTCTCTCTCCTCTGCCCACACAGAAATACCATACACCTAGCAATGAAAGCCACGCTCCCGTGCTCCTTCCCTGTTGCTCTCGGATGTGTGCTTGGGGCCCAGGAGACCCTGCATTCTCCATGGGCTGGACTTGACAAATGCTCCAGGGGACCGTCTGTGCAGCCCAGCTGTGGCAGCAGCAGAATAAATATTTTGTGAGCTGCAATTTGGAACCATGTGCAGTGAAGTCGCCTCTCTGACTTGGGTCAGAAAGAGAAGAAAAACCCGCTTGCATGAGCACACGTCTGTATTTTCTGCTCAGGCCCAGGAAGCCGCTACAGCGCTGGAGGCTGCTGGGCTGGACCAGGTGCAGGGCATTGGCCGTCTAATGAAGCACGAAGCGCTGCCTGCCCAGCCCTGCCCCTTGGGGCCCAGCGGCACGCGGGGCAGCCTCATTAACCAGCTGCAGAGGCTCTGGAAGCGGCGGCTACATTTTGAGCACAGGAGCAGCTAGCAAATTCTTTCCTTACAGTGCTGGTCACTCCACGTCAGTATGGCCTGCCCATTACTCTGAAAGCAGAGACAAGGAAAGGAGGTGCACAGTCCACACCCTGGCCCCACCTGACCCTACCCACAACATACATTTTTTTTTTTGTAGTCTCTGAGATTGGGGCATGGCGGGAGGAGGTTGTGGAGGACACTGGCATCTGCGAGCTGGATTCAGTAATGTGTCAAAGGTAGCAACCACAGCAGAAGGCAAATCCATCTGGTACCCCTGGGTGATGGTGTCTGATTCACTTTTCCAACTCCTCCAGGAAGCCTTCCTTGACTTTTTCAGAGAAGATGAATTATTCCTTTTTGGAAACTCACACAGTGTGGATAACCTGGATCGTGAATGTATCCATGGTTAGGAACAGTCTGCCTGGCCCCAAGTCCCAGCTCTGTCATTTGCTAGATATGTGATTTTGGACAAGTTACTTAAGTCTGCTCTACCTCATTGCTTATGAGAACAGTGAAAATACCTAGTGCATAGAGTTATTGTGGGGAAGGGCACAATTATATAAATAAAGTGCTTGGAGCACTGCCTGGCATGCAATGAGCCCTGCAAAGAGGCTGCTGCTATAATCACACAACTTTTTGTGATAAACTATACTTAACATAAAATTTACTAGTCATTTCACGTGTGCGGTTCAGTGGCATTAAGCCCATTCTTATGACTGCACAACCGCTGCCTCAGTCCGTGTCCACCATGTTCGTCGTCCTGACCAAAGCTGTGTCGGGTCAGACACCAACTCCCCGCTCCCGCCTCCCCAGCCCCTGAACACTCTGCTCTGCTTTCTGCCTCCAACCATAACTTTGGATTATAGAATATTTTTCTTTATTCAACACATATTCATTGAGCACTTACTTTGCACCTGGCACTGAAGTGGAATCGAGGACACAGGGGTCATCATGATGGGCAGTTTATGCAGCTGTAATAAGCAAATAAATTCACAAGACAATATCAGATAGAGATACACGCTATTGTTTTTTTAAATAATTACTTTATTGTTGTTCGATTAGTTATCTGCAATGTCTCCCCTCCCCTCCTCCCCTCCCCCCCAATCCCACCTCCCTTCCCAGCCTCCCTCCTCCCTCTTAGTTCTGTCCATGTGTCCTCTACTGTGGTTCCTGAAAACCCTTCTTCCCATTGTCCCCTCCCCACTCCCCCCTGGCTATTGTTAGACTGTTCTTAATTTCAATGTCTCTGGTTATGTTTTGCTTGCTTTCTGCTTTTGTTGATTATGATCCAGTTAAAGGTGAGATCATATGGTATTTGTCCCTCACTGCCTGGCTTACTTCACTTAGCATAATGCTCTCCAGTTCCATCCATGCTGTTACAAAGGGTATAAGCTCCTTCTTCCTTTCTGCTGCGTAGAATTCCATTGTGTAGATGTACCATTGTTTCTTGATCCATTCATTTGTAGATGGGCACTTAGGTTGTTTCCAGCACTTGGCTATTGTGAATTGCGCTGCTATGAACATTGGAGTGCATAGGTTCTTTTGAATTGGTTTTTCAGGATTCTTAGGGTATAATCCCAGTAGTGGAATTGCTGGGTCGAAAGGCAGTTCCATTTTCATTTTTCTGAGGAAGTTCCATACTGTTTTCTACAATGGCTGCATCAGTCTGCATTCCCACCAACAGTGCAGTAGGGTTCCCTTTTCTCCACATCCCCTCCAACAGTTATCCGTTGCTTTGTTGATGATGGCCATTCTGACTGGTGTGAGGTGATATATCATTGTGGTTTTAATTTGCATCTCCCTGATGGCTAATGATGTTGAGCATCTTTTCATATGACTCTGGGCCCTCTGTATGTCCTTTTTCGAGTGTCTGTTCATGTCTTTTGCCCATTTTTTAACTGGGTTTTTTGTCTTCCTGCAGTGGAGTCGTATGAGTTCTTTATATATTTTGGAGATCAGACCCTTGTCAGAGGGAGATACATGCTATTGTTGAGAAAAATGGTACAGAACTTAGAAATAGGCAAAGGCAAATACTCTGTGTTCTTTCAAAGTCATACATGGGCTTGTTTAACAGTACCACCCAAGGATTATTTAATGCTTCAGAAGAGGCACCTCTGTTCCGCTTACCTGTGTACTGTTTGATTATAGAGCCCAGCCACTGGGAAGTTACACGTTCACTTGTAGATTTCCAGCCAGCAGAAAAGATTGTCCCAGAGATCACGGTGTTATTTTCCTGTAGGACAGTAACATTTGTATCTAACTTAGAATCTCATAGTATCTTTCTCTTTTTAATGTCCATAAATGCTCGATTCCTCAAATACCCTTGGAATCAGCATTAAGTAATCATGCTGGCTCCTTCATCAGACTCTTCCTCCGTCCCTGGCTATGTTCAGCTCCGGGAGGCCAATTAATACTGCTGCATCTTGCCTGTTTGCTTCGAACTGCTCGGAGCCTGAGGCCAGTTGTTCCTTTCAGCAGACCTTTGTCTCAGCCCTGGCTGGAAGACTTGGGGGATGGGAAAGAGGTGCCCTCAGGAAAAGCATGGACAGGGAGGGGACAGTGCTGGGCTGGCTGGTCAGGAACCAAGGGGAGTATCCATTTCTCCCAGGAAGTTCCCCCAGGGACCTGCAGTTGGCTGTGGCCAACTGTGTTGGATTCAGGGCACTTGGCCATGGTCCCCGTTCAAGGGCTCTCTAGTAAATGTGAGTGATTCCTTCCAGCTCTAAAACCGTTCAGGATTCCCTGAACAACCCCAACACTGCCCTTCAAACCTCCCCTTTTGCACAGAAGCCGGTCCTCACAGCAGCTCTACTGAACAGCGCCCCCTAGTGGAACTTTGTGTTCCTGCCGTAACCGCTCTGGGGCTTCCCTGCAGAGACCCAACCCACCCTTGCCCTGGAGCCCCTACCGCGTGCCAGGCACTGTCAGCTGCTATTAGGTACTTGCGGCAAGGCGAGAGCCAGGGCCATGCCTGTCTTGTTCACCATGGGGCCTCAGCCCATATTCCATAAGTGTTTATTTTTTTTTAAATAAGTGAATGAGGAAACAAACAAACATGATGGAGAGTCTGGGCCTTAATGAAACCAGTGTGGGGACTGTTCTATGTTACTTACGCCAGAGCACTCTGATGATCGGAGTGAGTTTATGTCTCTTTAGTGAAACAACCTAACAGGCAGCTGTGTGCAGTGTTAAGTATGAGCATTTTGGAGCCGTGCTGCTGGGGTTTCATTCCTGGCTCTCCCACTTCCCGACTCTGTGATCACAGGCACGTGACTTAGTCCCTCTGAGCCTAAATTCCCTCTTTGTAAAGTCAGGAGACCTCATAGTGCTGTTGTGATGGTTCAAATAATTAAAAATTGTAAAGTACTTTGGAGAGTGCCTCGCGCATACTTTGTGCTATGCCAGTATCTGTTAAAGAAATCAGGAAAACTTGCCCAAAACTGGGATGATGCCCAACAGCGAGCTGCCGACCTAATGCAGCCCTGAGTTGCCCATGACCAGAATTATGGGGGAATGCATTAGCTCTAAGGTAATTAATAATAACTGTTATCTACTGAGCACTTAATACTGTCTTGTACTATGCTAAGCACTTTCCATTTATCACCCTATTTTGTGTGCACAATAACCCTCTGAGGCAAGTATTACTATAACCACTTGACACAGGAAATAGAGGCTTTGTGACAAGCTGAGGTCCCTCAGTGCAGAATGACAGAGCAGTTGACTCTGAGGTGAGTCATGCTCAGAATCCAGGAGCACCTGGGCGTCTGAGGTCACTCAGGGCTTGGGAACCTGGGAGAATAGGCAGGTGAGCAGTCTGTGGGCTGAAGTGGGGAGGCTCCAGGGCAGGCCGCAGCTGCAGCTCTGCTCTCAGTGATAAGAAACCCTTTGTGCTGGGGCCCTGAGGCAGAGTAAAGGCGGTGGGGGTGAGAAGGTAGAGGCAGCTTTTTCAGCGATCAATAAATCAGTCAGCCAACCCACCAACCTACCCACCAAGCCAGAGACATGCTGTATTTGGCAAGGGTGGTAAGTGCGGTCAAGACCCCAGGTGCAAGGCAGTGAGTCAACCTGGTCAGGAGAGCTCTCCAAAGCAGGGCGGTGTCCCTGGAGAGAAAGAGCTGGAAAATCCTGGAGAGAGAACAGCAGGTAGATAGAAGGGAAGATAAAGGGGAGGAGGGGCTTGCCTTGGAAAACAGGGGACAAGCCTTCTACAGCAGTAGCCGAATATAGAGATGTACTTAGAAGCAAAGAGAATAACTGAGGGTGGGGGGTTCGGCTTTATCTTTATAACTAAAAAGGAGCTGAGGTCATCAAGTGAGGGAGTGAGTTTGGAGGCTTGAGGAAGGCCAAGTTTGGAATAAGCCTCAGTGGAGTGTGCTTGGAGAGCAAAAAGAAGTCACACTGAGCCACAGGAGGCCCTGCTCGGGGGAAAGAGCAGGAAATCAGGCCCAGCCAGGGATGCAGTTAGAGAGTTATTAACATGTAGGGGACACCACTGCTTGGCCACTCACTCACCCTGCTCCTCAGCTCCCTAATTTTCCCATGGGAACCCCAAGTTCTGGGGAGTGTGGGAGTGGTCCTATCTACCGAAGAGTAATCCTTTCTCCTGTTCCACCTTCCAGAAACTCCGGGCCGTGAGAGCCATGCCCCAAGAGCACATGGAGCCCTCCTGCCAGCCCCACAGGGCTCCTTTGGCTTAAATGTTTGGAACTTCTGCACCCACCCTGTGGAGGCTGTTCCTTCTCCACACGGACCCTTGGGAAAACATCAGTGACCATGCAGGGGTCTGGCTGCAAAGGCCAGACTGCTGTCTTGGATTGGTGTGACACCTCACTTCCAAGGCCTTTCTCAGTCACCTTGCAGGTCTCTCGGGTGGGCCTGTGACTTTGATTTATCCAGTGGAGAGTTGAATAGATCAGGTTCTGCATCTGCTGGAGTTGTCTTGAGCAGTTGCCTAGAGATTAAAACAAGAAGTGTCTGTTTTTGTGGTCTGTACCTCCCCTGTCTCCTACCCTGCAGGGCCACTCCCATCGTTCCCTTTAACTGTGGGGTTGCAGGTGGGTTCAGGGCAGGGATGGCAAACACTTGAAACAGGTCTCATCAGGCCCTAATCCAGCACCAGTGGGAGACATCAATAATCTGTTGTGCCCTGTTGCTGCACACATGGCTCTGGGCGGCAGCATAGAACAATTGCAGCTGGAACTCCAGGTGAATCCTTTTTGTCATCCCAAAGGTAGCCTTTGTTGCTCCAGCACCGTTTCCCCTATTGTTCATGAATTGGGATGGCCCCAGGTAAAACTAACTGCGCAGGGGTGAGGTGTGCTTTAGGCCTCTGCCAACCCACCCTCCTATAGCCCTCCAGAGGTGGGTTGTCTCTCAACAGTCATTCCTGCTTGACCCCACCCAGTCTACTCCCGGGGAGTAAGCCCTTAACATGATCACTGGCGGTCATGGACGGAGCCGTGGGTTCTAACCACAGCCGCACCTGCGCAGCTGACTCTGAGGCTGTCTTCTCATCTGTAGGAGAGAGTAAGTATGCCCACCTGTGGATCCGTAGCCACAGGAATATGGATCAGAATGGAAGGGAAGCTGTGTTTGTAGGACTTTAAAATTGCCATGATCTCCCCCAACCTAAGTCTTATTTATATCATCACCAGCACTGACCCTCCCAGATGTTTTGACAGGGCCTTTCGGGGGCACAGCTTTTTAGTCTGAGAGCAGGATGATTCTGATAGTGGGACTTTGAACTCATATAGATATCTGGGGGCAAGCCAGGCCTTGTGATGCCCTTCAAACCCTACCTCAGGCAGCCACAGAACTTACGTTTGCATGGTGCTTAATAGTCGATAAAGGGCCTGTCACATTCTCCTAAGAACACTCTGTTGCTATTTTAGTGGCATCAGTGTCGCTGTTCCAGTGAGCCTCTGTAACTTCCCTACCTAGTAGACATTACAAATTCTTTTCCTTTTCCCCCCTTTTAATCAAGGGCTCCGGGTGGAGGGTCGCTAGCTGGGCCTGGGAACATGGTGGGTGAAAATGCTGTCCAGGCCCAAAACTCGAAAGCTGGGCTCATGCCCATCCCCACCCCCAGGAGGGTTATTTTTAACCCCAAAGATTCGAATTCAAGAGCAAACAGCCCCCCCTGGGAGGGCCTGCGAGAGGGGTGTGGGCCCAGACGTGTCAGAAAGCGGCTGCTTCCCATCATCCCAGGCCCCTCCACAGACCGGAGCTGGGTGGCGGTGCCTATTTTTACACACGCTGACTTGCTGTGTCCTCTGTGCTCCTGGGTGCCGTGAGGACGGGGTCAGGGCCCCACACATCGTGACCTTTAAAGCCAGTGTCGGCCTCAGCTGGGGCCGCCATCGCCGGGGCCACCGGTCGGACATGGCCGGTCGGCCCCCCAATCTCTCCCCCTGCTGCTTCGTCCCCAGCTGGCCCCCAACTGCTGAGGGCCATTTGACAGTACCATTTTTCCTTTCTTTTTTCCTATTCCCCCTTTTTTCTTTCCTTTACTCTCTGCAAAGCAACTAATGCTTCATAGACAAATTAGGAAATTGAGCAAAAACCCCCCATAGCGCCCCCTGAGCCTGCGCTCATGCTGGGTGGGTGAGGAACAGTACTTGTTAATATTTGGTGGAAATCTTTCCTGACTTTTTTCTACGTGTATTTATACATAAGGTACTTATTTTTTCTACACACAAAACCCCACGGAAGGGCTGGCACCGAGAAGCCAGGATGGGAGTGCTCAGGAGGAGTGCTGATGTTTCTGCCTCCCTGTGGAGGCTGCAGGCTCGTCAGGGCATCCCAGGGAAGCACTGAGTGCAGGGCCCACCCTCCCCTCTCCCAGCAGGAATCGTCATGCCTAGGTCAGGCTCTCTTTCAGAGGGTCATCTGGTTGGAAACCTCCCCCACCCCCAAGCCCCGGTGTCCTGGTTAAGAAGTTAGGCTTGGAGTCAGGAAGCTCGGGTCTACATCCTCGCTCTGCCTCTAAATAACTGTGTGCAGTTGGGCACATCGCTCACCTTCTTTGTGCTGGATTTCCTCACTTGCAGAGCAGGGATGCAGACAGGTACGCGCCACAGGTCTGGAGTGAGAGTTCAGCGGGCCATGCAGGTGCAGCGGCGGGAAGAGCGGCTAGCACCCAGTGCTCAGTGAACGGCAGCTCTTATTCTGCTGTTGTGACTGTTTTTTCAGTGCACTAGTTGAGATTCCTGCACCATCTGCATGAAGTTAATGAACTTATCTCTTTTTTCGTTCAGACAGGTAATCAAGGCAGTTGGGGAATGACCTGGGAAGTAATTTCAGCTGCTTGGCCGTCAGGAGATTTAACGCATTTGCATTACGGAGTCACTCATTAACATATTGGAAATAAGTTAAGGGCCGCGTTGCTTTACTTGGGACTCCCGTGCACACACTGCTGTGGTTGTCGGAGGCGGACCCTGAGCGCACGGGGGCTCACTGTCCCACTCACGATGCTGGAAAACTTCCACAATAAAAAGTTTGTATGCATGTGTATGTATGTGTTTACATAATATACATCCTGAAAAATTCAGTACTGTCTTACTTTCATACTTTTTCTGCATTGTTTTCGTTTACTTTTTAAAAATAATGTTCAGGAATCTTTTTTTGTTAATCAAGACAATAAAACCATTCAAAAGCATTCCGCTTGAGGCGCGCTGGTGTGGACAGAACCACACCTGCTCTAACAGGGTCCACACGCGGGGCTGCTCGTTCTCCGTTGCACCGATGACGCGCAGAATTGCCAGCGACAGGTGATGGGGACAAACAGCAGACGTACGCTTTGGCACCGGGTGCCAGGCTGCTCCCCCTTCCTTTGTTTCCCTCCCAGTTTTGGCTTCCAGCCCTTCTTTTGGGTCACACTTGTCCTATCTATGTCAACGCCCAGCACTCAGTGTGCTGTGTTAAAACTCAGAACAGAGGAGGCGGAGGTAAGAGACATCCATGGGGACCCGTCACAGAACTTCCCGCTTCAGGATTGGGCGTCCCTGACTTTGGCCCCTTCCTCTCCCCAGCCAGTCCGCTGCTGCGGGCCACCTCTTCTCCAGACTTTGGCACAACACAGAGACTGCAGTTTTGTTGCTACCTAGGACTGAGTTTGCCCTGCTTTTTTGCGAGCATCCAGAATGCTTTGGTTTTTTGTTTGTTTGTTTTTTGTTTTGTTTTTGCTGCTACAGCTTCCAGCATGGTCGTTGCTTCATTGAATTCACACAGCAGCGGCTGAGGCGACCAGCACTGAAAAATCCCATGGTTCAGATGGAGAAACTGAAATTGCCACGGGTTGGGGGTCGCACCTGGGGTCGCGGAGCTAACACACGGAGACAGGAATTCCAGGCTGTCTGGTTCCCAAGTTCAGGGTTAATGGGACACCCCTTTTCCACTCCCCAAAGAGAGGATGGCTGTAGGAGAATGTCTGACCTCACCAGGCCTACAGTTTTGCCACTGGTGTGTGTGCGCCCTTATGTGGAAGCCCTTGCTGTCTGGGCTGTGGCCCTTCATAAAGGGACCCAAGGAGTGTGTGCGCTTCCACATGTGCAGGGAGGGAGTCCAGAGGTCGGGGACTGTCAGGTAGGATGGTGACTTTGGCCTTCAGCACACGCAGGCTCTGCCTCAGCTCCCGCACTCATCAGTCTGGTATCTTGAGCAACCCACTCCCCTCTCTGGGCCCCAGTTTCCTCGTCTGTGAAAAGGGATAACAAGCGCATTCAGTGGAATCCCAAGTGGAAAGTGCCCAGCAGAGTGCCTGACCAAAGCAGCATGAAAATAAAGGTGTTCGCTCCCACATTCCCTGACGTGATTCCATGCAGCAGGACCGGGGAGAAGAAGAGTTAGGAAAGTGTAAAGGGGTGAGCGGATGCCTGGCATTGGCTTGTGTGCATGCTGCGTGGTAGGGGACGTGCCCGCAACTGCCCTGCTGGAAATTGAGCGGTTGTGCTTGGAGAGCTTTGGAGTCAGTTTGGGGCTCACGTAGGTGCCCAGCTTCCCTGAGCTCATCCTGAGGGTGCTGATCCCCTTACCACACCTGCTCCTCTCTGCTCCTCCCCGCCCCCGCCCCTCTCAGCCTAACGGAAGTTCCCTGTTCTTTACTGGAAACCCAGGCCCAGGGGTTGCGCTGCAGGTGGTCTGAGGAGTTGGGCCACCTGTGCTGTGAACCACCTTCTCTTAGAAAACCAACAGTTCTCTCAAGTGCATTTCTGACCCCCCCTTCCCACCACGGGCACACACACGGGCATGCAGAGACACAGAGAAGTGCAGAGACACAGAAATTCAAACAGACACGCAGGCACACAGATGTACACAGACACATGTAAAGACACACAGAGACACAGTCTGTCTGACACTCCTCAGCCATAGACATGCACAGGCACACAGGTGCACAGACACAAGCCCTGGCTGCCTCCCGGCCCTGGGGCCCCGCCTCCTGCCCAGTGGCTCCACCCCTGCGGTTTGCCTCTCTGGTCTAATAAGGCTGGTGAGACAGGGTCATGAGATTCCAGCACTATTTCCCAGTTCTGGTCTCCGTGGCACTTCCAGTGGACCATTCAGCTCTGGGCAAGCATCCAGGCCCCACGCCTGAGGCTGAGCCAGGTAGAGGCAGGGTTCCGAGACCCCAAGTCAAATTTCCAGCCCAGTCCAGACCCCAGGCCTTTCAAAAGCTCTCAGGTCATCTCAGAATCAGTGGCGTTTCCCACAGAAACTCCACTCGGTGTGAATTTAATCACAGTGGACTTTTCTAGCGTGTTTTTAAAGCTTCATCTGGAGGTAATTTCGAATTTAAATGGCCAGGATAGAGTGCATTTTTACCAGATTGAGTTTGGAATAGTTCTATCCTGCCAGTTATTGGTCAACCATTTCCATAGGATTAAGAAAAAAAGTAAGACCTGTTTGACCAAATATGAAGAAAAATTCCCTTCCAGGATTCGGTCATTACTTAGCGTGACGGATATAAATTGTTCCATGATACATTTCTGAATCATACTCAGGCTCCCACCTACCAGGATCTCGGAGAATTCAATGCCAGCCATTTTTCAGGACCCCCCTTCCCTTTCTATGCAGAACTCTGAGGCCTTCAGGATTCTGGAACCCTGGGGACTGGCATCCGGTCAGTCGTGGTCACTGCTGAGTTGCCCATTATCCAAGCCCCATGGACCAGTTAGGGCCGCTGTGCTGCTCCCTGTGTTTTCTCCAAATGCAAGGCCACAGGGCGTGCTTGGTCCGTGAGCATCTCCCTCCCACCTCTTAGCCACTCCCCAGAAGCCCTGCTACCTCCAGGGAGTCCAGTGGAGGCCTGTCACTTGAGGGTCTGGCCTGTCCTTAGTGACCTCTGGTCCCTGGGCCCCTTCCCAGACTGTCCTGGCCCTCTGTGTCTCTAACAGCAGGGTTAGGTCTCCAGACCCTTGGAAGATCTAAGAACAGCTTCTAACTTGCCCCCAGGGCAAGACGGCCCTGAAAGGCGCACAGGCCTCCAGAGAAGAAGGGGGAAAATACCTCACATTCTTTTCCAGTTAGCCTGCAGAAGAAAAACAGTCAGGCTTAATTTCTCCATCACAGCAGCTCCTGACTCAGTCAATAATTATCCAATTTACTTAGTAATCCATACTCTCTGGGAAGTAGATAAAGCTGTCGGCCAAAAGCAAAAAACAAAAACAAAAAACAAACAAAAAAACAATAACAAAATCCTTCTTTGAATAAAGGTTCTGAAATCTCCTGGCTTCTGTCATTTTCAGAGTCTCTCTAGAACACTTCTATTTGGACAGAGATGGCCTCAAACTCACACGAGACCATTTGGTAGCATGGTCTTGTTGTTCCTTTCTGTGGAAACACTGAGCCCCGTTTGGGGATGAGGTTGAATAAGTGACAGGGAAACCCAAGCAAACGCGGGCTAGTTTCAGTGCACACCCAGCACCACGGCTTGTGGTTAAGAGGAATGGCTTTGGAATCAACTAGAACAGAACTGGAGTTCTGGCTCCATTGCTTTTTAGCTGTGTGAGGGCAGGCAAGTTACATCACCTCTCTGAGCCTCAATTTCTTCATTTCTAAAATGATGATAAAGTGCCTCATGGGATTACATGAAAAGTCAAATGACAGCCCAGATGGCAGTGTGAGTTCCTATGAGGAATACCCTCTACTCCAAGCACACAACAATGATATGGGATATAGAAAGAGGAAATTAAAGCACAGAGTTGCATTCAAAAAGCAGTGTTATTGGTAACATTTCTGAGAACAAGGCAGTATTTATACCCGCCCCCCGGGTGTTTCACGGGCTAGAACCCTATTTGCCCATGGCAGCAACCAGCTTTCTTGTTACCCCGTTTCCTTCTTCCTGGCCCCCTCCTCCACTCCTACCCCTGAATCATTTCCTAAAATAAACAAGGTGCAGACAAGCCTTTATCTTAGACTTTATTTTGGGGGAGAATCCAGGCTAAGATAGCATAGCCTAGGAGAAAAGGAAAAAGAAAGAAAAGAAAGCACAGAAAAGGGGTGGTAGCCCTGGCCAGTGTGGCTCATTTGGTTGGGCATTGTCCCATACACCGAAAGGTGGCCAGTTCGATTCCCAGTCAGGGCACGTACCTAGGTTGTGGGTTCGATCCCCATTCGGGGCACGTACAGGAGGCAACCAATCAATGTTTCTCACATCGTTGTTTCTCTCTTTCTCTCCCTTCCCCTCTCTCTCGGATGAGAATAAAAAATAAACCTTAAAAAACAGGGAGAGAAAGAGTGGTAAACAGAAAACAAAATATGAAAGAAATAAGTTACAATATATGTCATTAAAATAAGTATAAACAGATTACTTATTAAAAAACCAACAGATTAGATAAAACAAATGAATAAAATTTATGAGATATACCTAAAGCAAAGCCACAAAAAAAGATCAAAAATGAAAAGTTAGAAAAAGATATACCCATCTAATGCAAACCAAAAATAAGTATGTTGTTATGGGTTGCATTTGGCCCTGCGAAAAGATTTGCTGAATTCCTAACCCCCAGTACCTCAGAAGGGGACCTTATTTGGAAAGAGTCATTGCAGATGTAATTAGTTAGGATGAGGTCATACTGGAGTAGCGTGGGCCCTAAATCCAACGTGACTAGTGTCCTTATAAGAAGAGAGAGACAGACACGTAGGGAGACGGCCATGTGGCAGTGCAGGCCGAGACTGGAGTTACACTTCCGGGAGCCGAGGAATGCGTGGGGTAAAAGAAGCCAGAAGAGGCGAGGCAGGAGCCTCCCTGGAGGACGTGGAGGGGGAGCAGCTGTGCTAACACCTTGATTTCTGACACTGAGCTGGTGGAACTGGGAAAGAATGCATTTCTGTGGGTTTAAGCCACCTGGTTCGCGGTGACTTGTTACGGCAGCCCTAGGAAACTAATACACATGTCTAGCAATGTTTACATCGGGCCAAATAAAATTTAAGACCAAAGCATTATCAGGAGTAAACAAGGATAATACATAATCACAAAGGCAATATCCCATCAAAAACATATAACGATCATGAATTTGTATGCATTTAACCTGACTAATTATAAAGAGAAACTGATTGATTCACATTCACAGTAGAGTATTTTTAATATGCTTTCATCAGGGCCCAATAGATCAAGCCGACAAAAGAGGGGAAAGATCTGCAAGAGATGCAAAGCTAAGCTATTAAACCTGACCTGGCGCAGGTGTATTTCCATACACCTGAATAGAAAATACATATCCTTTTCAAGCACATGTTGACCATTTTAGCAAAGCAAGTCTCAGCAAATTTTAAATAATTTATAGTATACAAATTATTGAAATTACATTAGACACAAACATACCCCTGAATGTACTGTGGATTGAAGAGAAAGTCAATAAAAGTTACAAAATATTTAGACCTGAAGAGCCACGTAGCAAAGCCTGTGGCATGCATTACCTAGAGGTAAATTTGTAATATTAAAATACCTTACTGGAAAAGCAAAATGGAAAATAAGTGAATTAACGTTTTAATACAAGGAGCTAGAAGAAGGAAACGAACGAGATCATACGTTTAAAGTACCTCACGTAATGCTTGCCACACAGTCCAGGCTCGACAGAAGGAGATGCATCACCAACGGAAATTGTACGGGTTGTCACCCTACCCAAAGCCTTCCAATTAAAAGAGTTTTCCTTCCCAGGATTAAGTAAAAAATTTCATAAGCAACCATGGCACCCCAAGACAGAGCTATCTCTGTGTCTAGAGCTTCAGAAATTAGTCTTTATACAGTATTGTATAGTCCAATAATATTCCAGAAGGATAAATTCTCTGGTCCAGGTTGGACTCCTCTGGCTCTGTAAAATACAAACATACTCTCTGGCCGCTGAGCGGGCTAGGGACTGAGCCCAGGAGTTCAGCAGCGAAAGGACATGTACCAGGTGAGAAGCGAGGCTCCTCGGTGGAAGGTGCCTCTGAAAGACCATGAGAGCATCCAGGGGGTCCAAGAAGGACTTAGGTAACTAGAGAGTATCACCTTCCTTAAGGTACTGTTGATAAACCACTTCCCTAAAATGATCCTTCAGAAAAGGGTGGCCTTAGACAAACTCTTAATTACAGGGTGTTTTCTCAATAATTGTATTATTTTATTTTTTCCATCATCATTTATCCCCTCATACCCTCTTCCACCTCCACCCACCCCACAGATGGAAGCCCTAACTCCAATTTGATGGTAGTTTGGGGTCCTTGGGGAGACTTAGCTTTAGATGCCGTCACGGGGGACACGATGAGAGCAGGGCCCTTGTAAAACAGGAAGAGACCGCAGCGCCGTCCCCGGACACCATGTGACGATGTGGGGTCCGCAGGCCGGGAGGAGGACACTTAGAAAACTGACTCTGCCAGCAACTTGCCATCAGACTCCTCAGCCTCCAGACTGTGAGCGACACGCGGCGGTCGTTGTCGCCGCCCAGGCTCTGGCACTGTGTGGCGGCAGCTGCGCTGACAGGCCACGGGGCCGCTGGGCAGCTCCCGGGCACCAGCTCTTGGAAGGGTTGTTTCTGCCATCCGCGGGTAGCCCGGCATCCACGCAGCACCTGTCCGTGCCATTTGTCTCCCCGTCGGGGGAGGGAGCGAATGTCCTGCTGCCCCTTTAGAAATTGAGGCACCCTACCGCCACGGATCAATGACAGGAGAGGGGGCTTGCTCATGGATGAGGAAGGAAGACTCGGGGAGAGGACACCTGGCTCTCAGGGCCCTCAGCGCCCCTTCTCCTGTACGTGTTTCCAAGGAAACCTGCTTCTCTGGGGGACAAGTGAACACGACTCCCCTGTGAAAAAAACATAGCTCACCCCAATCCCTCCCTACTCCCTGATGCCTGCAACACCCATTGCCCCTCGGCAGTCATGCAGGAACACGCGCACAGAGCACCCAGCCACACCACACCTACTCTCGAGTGCCTTCTGTGGACGGCAGGGACCTGCTGTGCTTGGTGCTGGGCCCCCGCGATGAACAAGACAGACACAGACCGCGGGGGAAACCCGAGACTGGCCTGCACTTGTCGCAGAGGGACACACATTTCTCTGGAGAATGGGCCCACTGGAAGCAGTGAGGATGTCATGAACCTCTGTCTGGCTTTCCCTGTGAAGCAGCAGCAGAACTGATTCCCTCTGTCAGTGGCTTCAGAAGACAAACCCAGCCCCACAGAGAACCATCACCAAAACTGCAGTTCAGCAAGATGTTCAGTACCCCCTCCTCCTCATTCAGGGGGTCCCCAGGCATTGAGGAAGGCGAGGAATGGGGATCCCAAACATCACTCTCCTCTTGGCCTGTGAGATAGTTGCCTTCTTCTAAGGGCCCCACCGGGGGTTCCCAGGAGCCATCCCCCCCCAACCCCCCGCCCATGCCCTTCCGGCTGCCAACTCTGTCTGAACCATAGATGAAACGGCTGGTTGTAATGAAATGAGAGAACATGAAATATCTGAGGTTTTCCAATCAGCCTTCTTCAAGCAGTCCTACAGAGGAGGGCGGATTTTTTAAGCACGACTTTGTATATTAGGTATGCGTGTTAGGTAAGCACATTCCCTTGGGCCCCTGGGTAAGAATTCAGAAGCCTCAGTTTCTGGGTAACACAGAACCACTATCCTCCCCTTCTGATTTTGCTGATACAAGTTGTACATCAGTAGATGTACAGATCTCGGGGTAACTGAACGTCACAGCAGACTTTTACGATGTCTGCTAAACTTCCTAAGCTCACCTGAATGCGAGTGTCTTCCCTCCACCACCCGCCTCTCCAGGAGTGCTGCCCACATGAAGGCTTGCTGTGCGAAACCCTTGTGCTAAATGTTGAGAAAGGTCCTCAGAGGTTAAAGGCTGGGAGACAGGATTTCTGCAGAGCTTTGACACATCCTTTCAGATGAACCCATAAGCTGGTCGTCAGGACATCAGGGCGGCCCACTGGAAAGCGGCGCTGATGGGCAGGAGTGACCCAGCGCTCACGGTTAAAACCCACTCATAGGAATGCAGGAATCATATCACAAACGCCCTCCTGTCACTGGCTCACAAAACTCAGACACACGTAAGCGGAAGACCTCAAAGTTACTGCAAACCCTGGGTGCCCGTCTGGAAGCTACAAATAACTCTTCCACAGGAAGCTCAGGAAACCCAAGGAGGACAATGTTCTGGGTATCAGAAAGGCCCCGTCAAGCTCGGTGCCACCTCAAACCTCTGCTCGTGCCATTTCCAGCTTCTGGGGGGCCGCCCCCCCCTCTTCCTACTGGGCCAACACCTAGCCGATGTCAAGGGTCAGCTAAAGTCCTGAAAATTAACTTTGGGATCAATCTGGGAAGGACCCTAAATGTCACCTAATTCTATGCTCTCCTCCCTTCTGAAACTGAATTCCTTCTGTAATTTCGAGCCAGAGTTTGAACACCATGGGTGACTGGGGGCTCACTGCCTTTCTGAGCTAACCCACTCTAGCTCCATGTAGCTTTATTTTTATTAACAATATGTACTAACAATTGTATCTCGACTTGTGCCTGACAACTGTCACGTGATGTAATTGTCACCACAATCCTGCAAGGGGAGTATCGTTATTACCTTCTTACTTCGCTTTATAGAAGAGGAGATCGAGTCTGAGGGAGGCCCAATGACCCGTCCAAGGTCACGGGGCGGAGAAGCAGGGGAGCCCGACGTCTGACTCCCGAGGCCGTGCCCTCAGCCCTGCACTGCGTCCTGACCTGCAGAGCGTTCTCACTGCGCCCTTGTTGCTCTCACGGTGGACGATGGAGCTGCTTCCGGTCACCGAGGCTCCCCTTGCGCTTCTCAGTGCTTAGACTGTTTTCTGTGTAGGATGCAACATGCACGGCCGAAACTTGCAACTTTTTGTTTGTTACCATCGCAAGAATTTAGTTTCACTCTCCAGTGAAACTTTAAGTTCCTGGAAGATGGGACTTATATGTGTTTTGTATGTTTAATCTTTGTGTATTTAATTTTTGAGATGTTTCCCGTTTGGAATCCAGCAGAGATGCCTCTGAGCACATGCCAAGTGCTGAGCGCACCCTGTGAGCGGTGGCGGAGAGAACAGCAGACAAAGATGCAGCAGCCTCAGATTCTGGTTTCCGCTCTGCCACTCCCAGCCCTGTGCCTCCCCCTTCCCTGGCCTCAGCTGCCCCCAGGGAGCTGATGACGTGTGCTTTGACCACCCTTTGATGCTGGCCGCTAGGTGCCAGAGCTCTCCCAAGCCCAGGACTGGTGGTCAAAGCCAGAGTAAACGAGTTCATCATTCAGAATGAGTCAGGACCTCAGGCCCCCACCTGTGATGCCCCTGCCCCCTGCCACCCCTGCCCAGAACACACAGATGGGACAGGGAGCTGGAAATAACCCCTGGCACATGAGCTAACTTCGGTAGTGTCGCGGATTCCATCCCGCAGAACCCGCGTATGCTGCAGTTGGAGTGTAAATAATTTCACTCGAGATCTGTAGGACTAGAAGAGCTGGGGCTACGTGACCCCCCTCTGATCGCAGAGAGAGGCCCGAGCGAGGCTGCCTTAACAGGCTTTTATTGTTTTTCCTGGGTACATTACATCAGAGTGGTCTTCATTTACTATGCATGGGTTCACTTTAGGTGATAGACAGCCAGGAAGATACATCAAAAGGGTTATTTACAAACTGCAAAGACAAGAGGTACTGGCTGAACTTGAAAGGATTAGCACCTCAGAAGCCAGGTATGCATCAGCGTTTGTTCTTTTAACCCAGAGTGAGAGAGTTTTTTAGCAAGAGCAAGGCTTAACTCTAGGAAAGATGTAATCCTGATTTACCCACAGGAAAGCCCGTTCACACACGTGGGGCCTGCTTGCCGTCTCGTACTCCCCTCGCGTTTTTATGAGAGGGACAGGGCTACGTTTCCCACATGCGAGGAACGGTTTTCCTACAGGTAGACGCCCCTGGTCTATTTGTCCCTTACACTTCCTAGGCTGATAACGAGCAGAAATCCTGCATGATTAACAGTCTCCCAGCCTCTAACCTTTCAGGACCTTCCTCGATATTTAGCAAAAGGGTTTCACACCGCATCAGTGAGAATCTCCAGAAATTTCCCTGGGAAATCCCTCATTGGCTAGCTCACCATGGAAGTTAGGAAGCTGGTCTGGGTTCAGTCTTCACCATGTGATGGGCAGTTGTGCATTCGTTTGGTCATTTATTTCACAAATATCGTGTGTGTGTATGTGTGTGTGTGTGTGTGTGTGTGTGCCCCTCATGTCTCAGGCACCGTGCTGAGGGGTGGGGCTTACAGTCTCATCGGTGAGGTAAGCAGTAAGCAAATAATCATTCAAAACTCACATCACAATGTGCGGTAAGTGCCATAAAGGGAAAATACACGGGGTTCTTTTCTGTCCCTGCTCCGGCCCCGCTGGCGTGAAGCTGTGTGTGAGTCACCTGCCCCCTGCACCTCAGAGGGCCTTTCGTTTCGTTTGGGGTTTGGTTTGCTTGTTTTTGTGTAAATTGGAGATTTGCTACTTCAAGCAAATGTTCTGATGCTTAGATGAAAACAATGGCTAACACAGCACTCTGAAAACTATGATTCTACCCAAATCAGTATAAGGGATCCTTAATATTAATTCTTGTCTTGGGAACTCACTGCATCTGTGGAAGTGAGACTGTCTGTGGGAGAACTGCCATTGACATTTAGAAAAATGAGGGCGAGCCGGGTTTTCCTCCTTTGGAGTATCCACTCTATAAGCGATATACTCAGATTATGTTCCGGCACGTGAGGGGGAACCAGAGGGCTTGGGAAGCCTGGTCCCAAACAGACCTTGAGAAGGAAAAGCCATCAGACATGTGAGGGGAGAACGGGGCTTATGAAACAGCCCTCCCCGATAGTCCTCCCTGCTTTTCCAGATGCGCCTCAAAATGCTCTGCCAGGAACGCTAATGAGACACAGGCTCTCGCTCCCTCCTCACCTGCAGATTTCTAAGCAGAGACACTGCCGCCACTTCGGCTAAGAGTCCAAGAGTGGTTTGTTTTTAATTCTCCTCTGCAGGAATCAGGGTTTTGCGAGTCAGAAAAAACATTTCAGATTTCCCCTCCCTTTGTACTCCAGCCAAAAAGCACAGGGTCAAAATATGAAAGAGAGAAAACCTAGGACGTTTGGTGGAGAGTTCGGACCGGAAGCTGTGGTAGTTAATTAACAAGGCCCTTAAGCTGAAAGAAAGCAGAGGGATCTGGTTTGCAGAGAGACATGTTTATCGTGTGAATGTCCGTGTTTGTGGCTCCTACCCGTCTACCCACCCACAGACGCCGGTGTGGGTCAATGAATCTGTTGTGACAAAAGATAGCCAAGGCAAGACATTAGCCAGAAAAATGTAGATGTGGGTTTTGTCCCTTTAACCTGAAGTAGAGGTTATAAAAGATGTTTGCCAATCAGCAAGATTTCTACCACCTTGGATTGGAAATGATCCTAACTCCATAGGGTTCTAAGACAAATGCGGTCTCTGCTCTTGCCCTTTCGGCCAGAAATCCAGGCCTGCCTCTCTTCCCCACAGCCTGCCCTTGTCTCCCTGGGGCCCGCTTCTATCTGTCTTGCGTGTTTGTTCTGCTCCCCACAGCCTGAGCCTCTGCTGGCTTGCTGAGCAAGGACCACGGCTCTGCGAGATACGGCCTCCAAGAAGCCAGAGCAGACCCCCGGCTTCCTCTTTATGGGTTACATATAACCGCGGAAGGCCATTCTTTCTATTTCCCATGTCATCCTATGTCTTAAAAAAAAAAAAAGCCCTTATTTTTTAAACACTTCCCTTCTTGTGGGCAATTAGGATATCGGTGTGTTTAAAAACAAACAAACAAACAAACAAACAAAAAACAAAAACCGACTTGAGCTGCACTCAGGGTGAGTGGTGGGGAAACCCAGTTCTGTACTTCCCTCTGGCTCTGCCTCCGGCACCTACTCCCACAGCGCCCAGTTCTTTCTGCAAGAGCGAAGTGCTCTTCGAACCAAGTTGCATCAACAGCCACGTTTGTACGAAAACGAACTTGTTATCTGGGAGGAACTCCCTCAAAGCCTGGCGTCTGAATAGTGTGCCATCTACCAAATGAGTGGTCAAAGGCTAAGACTGCCTGAAAAAACCGTTTCTATGATTAAATCACGCACACACAAAATGCTGGAAGCACAACTGGATTTTTCATTCTTTAAAAATATGGAACCCAAACATCATATCAAAAATCAAAACTCTTGCTTTAAAAACAAAAGGATGGAAGAAAACATTCTGAAATGCCCCATGGCTGTGAGGGCCATGGGATGGGCATGCGCTCCGGGGCCAGGCCACCTGCCTCCACGGGGGAGCACCGAGCAGATCCTGCGCCTCCGCGAGCCTCAGCAGTCTCATCTGAAACTAGGAATAGTGCTCCTCCTTTCTGCTGGTCCTTGCAGATTAAATGAGGTGATGTATCTGAAAGTTCTAGTGTGGTTGCCGCCCAGCCTTATGTTGGTTACTGTCCTGCATTTTCTAAATTTCCCCTGATGTGCATTTATTCTTATCATAAGAAAAAGTAAGATAATGACAACAGCGGTATGGTCCATGTTACGGGGACACTTCAAACACAGTAATGTTACCCGGATTGGAGAGCATATCTGGAGCGGGAAAGCTTCTAAAGGCACCCTCAAGCTCTAGTAATCACTGGCATAAAAATGCGATCCTTTCATCCCACCAAGAATTCAGACTCAGGCTGCCCCGTGTTGGAGAGGTTTCATTTCTCAGGAACGAGGCTGCTGCAGGCAGCATATTTTAGGGATGCTCTTGTCTCCCACAATAATGCAAAGAACTTGGCTTTCTGTTTTAAAAGATGCCCCAGCAGGCCAAATCCCTCTGAGAAATGAGAGTGCCCCCGCTCATCATCCTCTGAAATAGTAACATTTCTCTCAGCAAACTTTTTCATTAGCATCTTGTTGTAACCCATTAAGTCCTTAACAGCGGCAGCGAGAGGTTCCCACCTGTTTTCCATCAAGATTTCAACTGTAAGCCAGCACAAACATGTGTGATAAGTTGATGCTAAAATACCATGACATACTCCTTGGATTTACTAGCATTTAATAAATGAAGGAGAAAGCGTTGCCTTTTATAGCACTGAGTCTCCCAGGCCCAAAGCAGACATTGCAGTTGCTGCCTGCTAAGCACTCATTACTCACCGCTTCCAACTCCAAGGACCAGCCCCCTCCTGCACTGTGTACATGGGCAGGAGGACCGTTCTCATTAGGAGTGGCAGGTCCAGAGTTCTCAGCCCCGATGGTAAAGCAGTATCAACTGGGAGCTTTTAAACAAATATCCAGGCCCAGACTCCTGGCCCAGAGATTTAGATTTAGTTGGTTGGGGGACCCAGATAGCCATGATTTTTAACAGCTCCCCAAAGGCCTCTTATCTGTAGACAAGGTTGAGATCTGCTAAAACCATTTGGAACATAAGCAAGTACAGTGCCGTGGGATGAACATGGACCTGGAGATATGAAGTAGCATTTGAATTTACCGCCTCAAAAGGATAAACAGTGTTGTTTTAGGCAAGTGTCTTAAATTATTTGAGTCTTAGTTTCTTCATTAAAAAATGGGGTTAATAATATCTGTCTTATAAGGCTGTTTGTTTTCAGGATCAAAAGAAATAATATATGTAAACAGCAGAGTACTAGATCTTAGACACAACAGTGGGTCCATAGGTGTCACGTGCTGTTATGAATGAGCTGAATGTCAACAGCTCTTTTCTTAGAATCAAGGTTCCTTGAAAGAATATAGTAATTCCACCATCATCTTGTGGGAATAACAAAGACACTTTCCTCAAATCAAAGTGTCTGTCATCTAAAGGTCAATTAAACATTGTACTAGATATCCTAGCCAATCTAATAGAGCAAGAAAAATAAATGACATGCATACATTGCAAACGAAAATATAAAACTTCTGATTTGCAGATGGCATGAATGTCTACATTGAAAATCTCAAGGAATCTTAAAGAATGCTACTAGAATTAGTAAGGCTACCAAGGTTGGAGACACAAAGTTAACATACAGAAACCAGTTGTATTTTTATACTCAAGCAATGAATACTTAAAAAGCAGTATCACTTATTGGACCAAAGCAACAAAAACCATGAAATATTTAGGTACACATTTTACAAATACTGGTAGGACTTGTATGCTGAAAACTAAAAATCACTAATAAAAGAAATTTTAAAAACCTGAACAAGATTGGATGTCTAGACATTGTTAAGATATCAATCTTCCCCAAATTGATTGATTAATTCAGTGTAATCCCAATAAAAATCCTAGTTGACTTTTCCGTAGACATCAACAAGCTGCTTCTAAAATTTATAGGAAAAGGCAAAGGACCTAGAATAGTCAAAACAGCTCTGGAAAAAAAATGACGTTGGAGGGGTCACACTGTCTTAGTTCAATACTGACTGTGGGACTACAGCAATCAAGACCAAGGGGTGTCAGTGAGTGAAACAAAGAAATGCACATCGACCTAAATGTAAAACCTGAAATGGTAAAACTCCCAGAAGAAAACATAGGAGAAAAATCTCCATGACAATGGGTTAGACAAATATTTCTTAGCTATAACACCAAAAGCACAATTCAAAAAACATAATGAATCAATCAGACTTCATCAAAGAAATTTTTAAAATGTTTTGTTCTGTAAAAATCGCTGCTAAGAAAATGAAAAGACAAGCCGCAGCCTAGGAGGACATGATTGCAAAACACATATCTGACAAAGGACTTACTGTATGCAGAATATATAAAGGGCTGTCAAAACTCAATAAGAAAACAAACAACCCAATTTTTTTAAATGGGCAAAAGATTTAAATAGGCAGCTCGCCAAAGACATATGTGGATGGCAAATAAGCATATGTAAATTAGCTATCAGAGAAATTAAATATAAACCACTGCATGCCTATTAGAATGGCTAAATGTAAAAGAAAGGGATAATATCAAGCAGTGCTGGTGAGGATCAGGAGCAACTACCACTTCATGTGTTACTGATGATATAGCAAAACGGCACAGCCACTTTGGAAAACTTTGTCAACTTATAAAATTAAATAAATATTTGTCATATGACCCAGCAATCCAACTTTTAGGTATGTATCCAAGAGAAATGGAAACTTATTTTCACACAGAAATCTGTACTCAAATATTTATAGTGATTTTACTTAAATTCACCAAATGTGTGGATTTTTGGCCAAGATGGAAGCGTAAGCATAGGTAGATACACTGTGCTTCCTCACACACCCAAAAGAAGGACAACAAATTAAAAAACAAAAACAATCAGAACTTCCAGAAAATCAAACTGTATGGGGGTCTGACAACCAAGGAGTTAAAGAACAAACATTCATCCAGACCAGTAGGAGGGATGAAGATGGGCAGCCAGGGCAGGAAGGACTCACCAAGGTGGAGGCTTGAGGACTGGGTGAGGTGGCAGCTGGCAGAGCAGGCGGTCCCACATTTGTGTGCAGATAAACTGGGAGGAAGAACTAGGGGGAGAGACAGACCGCACAACCCAGGGTTCCAGCGCAGGGAAGAAAAGCCTCAAAGCCTCTGACTGAAAAAACCTGTGGGGCTTGCAGCAGTGGGAGAAACTCCCAGTCTCACAGGAGAGTTCACTGGAGAGACCCACAGGGTCCTAGAACGTACACAAACCCACCCACCTGGGAATCAGCACCTGAAGGGCCCAATTTGCTTGTGGATAGTGAAGGAAGTGACTGAAAGCGGGGTGAGAGCCCAGTAAGTGGCATTGTTCCCTCTTGGACCCCTCCCCCACATGCAGGGCCACCATGCAGCGATATCTACCAGGTTGCCCTGCCCTGGTAAATATCTAAGGCTCTGCCCCTTATAGCTTCGCTGAGACCAAAAAAAAAAAAAAAAAGGCCCAAACAAAAGAACAGATCAAAGCTCCAGAAAAAATGCAACTAAGTGATGAAAAGATAGGCAACTTATCAGATGCAGAGTTCTAAACACTGGTCATCAGAATGTTCACAGAAATGGTTGAGTATGGTCACAAAATAGAGGAAAGAATGAAGGGTATGAAAAGTGAAATAAAGGCAAATATACAGGGAACTAACAGTGAAGGGAAGGAAACCACAACTCAAATCAATGGTTTGGGGCAGAAGGAAGAAATAAGCATTTAACCAGAACAGAATGAAGAAACAAGAATTCAATAATATGAGGAGAGGCTTAGGAACCTCCAGGACAACTTCAAACATTACAACATCTGAATCATAGCGGTGACAGAAGGAGAAGAGGAAGAGTAAGAAATTGAAAACTTATTTGAAAAAGTAATGAAGAACTTCCCTAATCTAGCAAAGAAAATAGACTTCCACGATGTCCAAGAAGCTCAGAGTCCCAAAGAAGTTGGACCCAAGGAAGTACACACCAAGGCACGTCATAATTGCATTACCCAAGATGAAAAATGAGAGAATCTTAAAAGCAGCAAGAGAAAAGGAGACAGTTACCTACAAAGGAGTTCCCATAAGACTATCAGCCGATTTCTCAAAAGAAACTTTGCAGGCAAGAAGGGGCTGGAGAGAAGTATTCCAAGTCATGAAAGGCAAGGACCTACATCCAAGATGACTCTATACAGCAAAGCTATCATTTAGAATGGAAGGACAATTAAAGTGCTTCCCAGATAAGGTCAAGTTAAAGGAGTTCATTAACACCAAGCTGTTATTATATGAAATGTTAAAGGGACTTATTTAAGGAAAAGAAGATAAAAAACTATGAACAGTAAAATGACAACAAACTCACAACTATCAACAACTGAACCTAAGAAAACAAAAACAAAAACAAACTCAGCAAACAACTAGAACAGGAACAGAATCACAGAAATGGAGATCACATGGAGGGTTATCAGCAGGGAGGAGGAGAGGGAGAATGGGGGAAAAGGTACAGGGAATAAGAAGCAAAATTGGTAGGTACAAAATAGGCAGGGGGAGATTAAGGATGGTATAGGAAATGGAAAAGCCAAAGAACTTATATGTACGACACATGGACATGAACTAAGGGGGTTGAATGCGGGTGGGAGGAGGGGTACAGGTTGGAGGGGAATGAAGAGGGGGGAAAATGGGAAAACTGTAATAGCATAATCAATAAAATATATTTTTTAAAAAACTCACCAAACGTGGAACAACCCATATCTCCATCAACTGGTGAATGAATAAACACACTGCAGTGTATCCATGCAATGGAATACTACTTAGCAATAAAAAAGGGGAAACTACAGATACACACAACACAGATAAATCTCAGATGCACTTTACTACATGAAAGAAGTCAGGTACAAAGGCTACAATCTGCATGAGTACATTTATGTGACATTCTGTAAAAGGAGACCTTTAGGGACAAAGAATAGATCAGTAGTTGCCAAGGGCTAGAAACTGGGAGAAAGAATGGCTACACAGTGGCACAGGACAGCTTTGGGGTCATGGAAGTATTCTGCCTCTTGATTGTAGTGGTGGTTATATGAATGTACATGTTTGTCAAAACTCATAGAATTGTACATCGAAAAGTGTGCATTTTGCTGTATATGAATAATACTTCAATTTAAAAGCATGGTTGGGGTGTCTCTGAATTGAAGAGATATGGTATCTCATTTTATACACCGATTGGCTTGGTCCAAAGCTAAGCATGGTGGGTCAGCATGGTTCCTCCTCCGGGCCCAGAACAAAGCCGAGTGAACTGTGTGGAGTAAGCTAGACCAGCAGTTCCAACTCCAAGTCATCGGAGCCCTGGGAATTTGTCTTAAAAAGGTAGTGACTGTGACCACGGAGTTATTTTTCACATTTCAGGAAAAATGCCTAAGGAAAATCACATTTTACCCAAATAAGTTTGCCCAGAAAGACTGATTAAAATCTCAAAATCTTTCGTTTTTGGCTGGAATTCTTTTTTCTGCTGATCATGTCTAATTCATAGAGAATGTAAAAAGCCAAACTGCAGCTTGGTGGATAAAAGTCCTTCGAAAGAAGAGGCCTGTGGGGGAAAGACGGTAAGACGGATTTTTGGTGAAGAGTTTGCAAATGGCTAGACTGCACCACACGCTTGAGGGAGGTAAGGAACGCGTTCCTTTGGAAGTTCTGAACACCCAGACTAGCTGTTACTTGCCCAAGATGGCTTAGTGTCACCCTGCCTACCATCAGGGAGTGGCCTCTCCCACGCCCCACCCATCTTTAGGCCTGCCGGGGCTCCACACCAGACCCGTGTGTAAAGCAGACGCTGGCCAAAACAAAGCCCCCTGAGGTCTGACACGGCACGTCAGCCCCGACCCAGAGCGCCTTCTGTCCCTGGACTAGGTCGCCGCTAACGGAAAGAAGTGCATTTCCAGGGCCCAAACTGAGTTGCTTCGTTGACAACCAGCACATCAGTTTTATGACTGTCCTAACAAAAAAAAGTTAGGGCTTTGTACCAACCAACGCTAAAAAAAGTGACACCAAGCCCTGGCTGAGGTGGGAAAATGTGGAGATTATAACAGCAACCTTAGCTCGGGCCAATTAACATGCCCTCCCCGCTCAGTTTGTACACAGCTCAAGGGAGCTTAACAGGATTAGGAGTAAATACCTTGTTGTTATTTTTAACGTAGTTCAACTGCCTAGTAAATGTCTCCATTGTACCTGTCAGTAACCTCTTCATAAATGGAGGCATCCACGCTGAGAGATGGGACAGGCAAGGCTGGGCAACAGTTTGACGTCTTGCCCTGTAGAGGCCCACGGGGTTCGGTGCCTAAAAAAGAGACTCATTGTCTTTGACACGTGTGCCTTTTAAGGCAGGGTAGGAAGTGTACGGGCTTTGAAGCCAGATAGAGCTGGATTCGAATCCTGATTCTGCCACTAATGAGAGTGGTGGTCAAGTTATCTTGTCTCTCTGAGTCTCAAGGTCCTTTAAAAAGAGGATGACATTACTTACCTCAGAAAATTGCTATGAAGATTAGAGATAACGAATGGAGGAGAGTCCCTGACATGGAACTTAGTGCCTAGTAGATGCTCAATAAATGTTGGCTATGCACATGTACAAACACACACATACATACATATATACATATATATATATACAGGTGTATGTGTACATTTAAAATTTCATTTGTAAATAATTAGAAGAAAAATAAGATGCACACTTTAGTTTTGAATGTTTCTGAGATTGGCTTGTGTCTTCATTGGTGTCAACCAACATTTGCTCACAGCAAAAAGAGGGGTGAGTCGTGACGTGGTTGTCATTAGGGGGCTGTGCAAAATCAGCCACACTGTCCGAGTGGTCACAGAACTGGGAGCTGCGGAGGCTGATTGGAGCCTGGTGGCAGATTATCACTGGTCACCACACATTCAAATGTCTGGCCGACTTTCCAACTTCCAGTGACGTGTAATCAGTGACAGAGAACATTAAGGCACAAGTTTAACCAAATAGGAAAGGCAAATAGGAAAACCTGGTATATTAGCGATCTTCGTGAAGTATGCTCAGGAGGTCAAGTTCATGGGCACAGGCTCCATGTATCTACATTTCTTTGACAATATTTGCCTCAACTAGGAAGAAACTTTAGGCCCTGAATGTGAAAAAAAAAACAACCTTAGAGTTGACTATAGATAATAATATTAAAGAAGAAAACGGTACATAATTTTAATAAATGTACACTATTCTTTGTTTTAAAAATTGTCTCATCTGATGTGACATTTCTTTTTTCTGCAAATCTGTGTTAAATTGATGATGCATCTTACAATTGATGGCATCTTATAACATATTACACATGGAATATGTTATAGCCACTTCTCCCACCCCTGGCTGGTACCTCACATGCTCATTTTCCTGTGACATCAGTTGACTCGGCTGATTCTAAATTAGCAGTGCAGACAAAGTCTATGGCCGATGAATTCATCCAACGTCATTAATAATAAAGGAAAACACAAAGATCACAAAATTCCTTTTCAGAGATGTCCTCGTTAAGTTCTGTTTAGAATTTCTCTACCCTATCCCTCATAGTATGTAGTGGGATCTTTGTAACCACAGACGATAACAAGACATTCTCCCAAAAAGCCATAGAAAGAAAGAAGTTAGTGACATTGGGAAAAGTGGAAACCAAAAAATTAACCTGTTCCCCCCCCCTTGCCCTGGTCCCCGAGGACACTCTTGAACTTCTCCACAGCCTGGGGGTGCGGGGAGAAAACACCTGGAAGAATGGCTGCTCGTTCCCCTGGGAAGCAGCTCTCCAGCCAAGTAAGGACGCTGGGAGAACAAGTGATGTCTGTCCCTCGAGGCCTCCAGGCTCCCTTCCCCAAACACGGTGGGCCAGAGGGTCCTGCTCGCCACCCTGTGGCAGTCAATGCCCTTTGGGGCTGAGACCCTTGAAGGAAAGGTGCCAAGATGCAGAACAGTCAAGAGACTTTTCCTGGCAGTGGGACATGTTTCTGGGACGTGCTCTCGACCTGATGGCAGCTCTCCTACCTCTCTTGGTTCCTATCTATTTTCCAAGTCCAGTTTCTCCAAATTTCCTTCAGAATTGTTTCAGTTCTGTGAACACCCCCAACAGTCTCCTTACAGATTTCTTCTTTGCTTAAGGTGGCCCATGAGTTTCTGCCCCTTGCTCCCAGGGACTCTGACCCGCTCCACACCTTCACTGCCTCAGGGAGAGGCCAGGTCTGCCACCCCTGGAGCCGTCTTAAGAGTCACCAACACATCGGGCTCAGCTCTCTCACGCCCCACTCTCAAGTCCCACCTTCCCACTAGCCCCCCTAGGCATCGACCTGCTACATGGTATTCCGATATATGAACATATTGCAAGTTGATGTATTTATTCTAATGCTGGTAAACACTGGGATAGTTTCAGACTCCCCAAACCCGAGCACACCGTCAGACTGTGGTGGCGTGATGCCCTCAAAGCCTGCTTTGTCCCGCAGGCATTAGGACACCTCCCCTCTCCCACTCCTTGTCTTCGCCTCCCACGTGGGGCAAATCACATTCTCCCAGCTGTTTGCTTCCCCATTGGCCGCCCCACCCGCCTCTGCTCTCCTCAGGGCTGTGGGCGGTCAGTGACTGGCTCACGAATGGTGACCCAGGAAGCAGTTTACGCCTTAGCTGACCCAGCACCCAAATGACCAGGAGGGCAGGACAGGACGTGCTCTTTTCGCACGCCCATGAGGAGCCGCAGCTCCGTAGAGAGGAGGCACTTGAGAGGTGAAGGCTGGCGCCCCCAGGACAAACTTTGGGAGTTTGCCCAGTAGAGGTTTTTTCTGAGAGTCCCATGGACTTTTTCTGGCGGGGGAGCTGTGAGGTCGGCTCATCCACCCGCCTGTGTCCAGATGGCGAGAGTGGATCCAAGGGCCCCTTAGCGCAACCTCTCGGGACCCAGGAAGCAGCTGGGTGGAATAAAATATATTTTCCCAGAGGCAAGAAGCCTGAGTGCCCAAGTGAGAACATCTGCATGCCACAGACACCCAGAACCCTTGAACTGCTGGCAAAGCCAGTGGGCCCAGTGAGGGGGGACAGTAGTGTTGATTTGGGGCACACTCTGACACGCCAGGTCTTTTTGACAGCTCACCCTCAGCATCGAGGCCAGTATCCTCAGCCGGGCTGCAGGGGAGCTTCTCTCACCTGCACGCGACCCCTCTGAGGAAAGTGCAGAGGTGGTTGAGGCTCCATCACACCTGGGCCCCTGCCCTTGAGGCTCCGTGTGGGTCTGGGGCCACCTGGCCCGCCGCTCCAGCCTGCCCTGGGCCTCATTTGCTGGCACCAGCTGAAGGAAGGGCCTGTTCAGTGTAACGGTGGGATAGTCCCGGGCTGGCCCCCTGGGCCTGTGGAACTGGAGGGGCCCCAGAGGTCATCCAGGCCTGCGTTTGGCAGGGCCACCCTGAAGTTCTCTCATCCCTGGTCTGGGCAAAGAGCTGTTTTCCAGATACGGCTTCACCAAGAAAAGCACTTCCATTGGGCCCCAAAGGGAGGTTAACTCCCTTCCTCACTGTGCCCTGACTCCAGGGAAGGAAGACACAGGGGCTATCAGTCATGGCTGGAGATAGGAAGGGTCCCTTCCCACAGGGCATGTTATTAAAGAACCTGCTGAGTGGCCGTGGCCACAGCACAAGAAGGATTTCAAAGGCTAGCCTGGCCCACGAAAGCTCTTGAGAGAACCAAAGGCAGACTCCTCACTTCCGAAAACCAGGAGGCAGAGACTCAGAATTGGTTAAAAGGAGGGCCTATTTAGGAGAAAGAATTAAAATTAAACAGACTGCTCCGCCAATTGAAACTTCTAACTTGTATGTCTCTAACCTGAAAGAGTATTTCCGTGAGAACTCATGGCCGATGGGCCACCAGAGACCAGGCACTGGCGAGGAGGTGGCACTCAGCTGCCCACAGCCTCAGGCTCTGACGCCCTGAGTCGCCTGCCTGCCCCCAACCCGCCCTGAACACCAGACAGCAGAGAGCAGCCTGGGCTAAGGGGAGAGACCTGGGACCTAGTGCCACTCTCCCGGAGTGACCTTAAACACTCCCGTTGACCCCAATGAGCCTCAGCTTCCTCATCTCTGAAGGAGGACAATGGCTGCAACCTGAACAGCTCGAAGAAGCCCCAGTAAGACGGGGCATGTGCGGTGAAGTGTGAAGGGAAAAGAGCCGCACAATGTGAGCTATTGTTTGTGTTATTTTTGATCGCTAAGTGCTGCCATCCCTGCCTGGGAGGCGGCATGCAGAGTATGCCCTGCTGGCAGGGAATGTGGGCCACGGGGGACCTGGCTGTGGCCGTGACCCCAGACTGTGTGCCCGGAGCTGGGTGTCTAAATGTGGGAACGTGGGCATGCCTGAATGCCTGGACACCCACACGCTATACAAAGGGTCTAAGAGGGTGGCTTTGCACACCCCCAATTTCAGGACCGGATGTTCCTCCAGCCCATGTCAGAGCTGGGAAGCAGAAGGGGGACTAGAGGGTGAAGTTGGGGTTGGGGCCAGGGTGGGGGCTGCCCCGAGTGTTTGCTGTGGCAATGCCTGCGGCCACATTCCCTCCGCCCTTGCCGCCTTGCTGGGTCAAACTAAGAGGACAGCGCCTTTAAAATGGCTTGACATCTTCGAGATGGGAAACAGAGCTCCCAGCGGAAGGCCGGCAGTAGCTCTGGAATGCGGTTCTAATAGAAAACTCTCGCTCTCGGAGGATTTCATCTGATACGCCCACTGTCAGGCTCCGGAGCGAAATCACCTATTATGGTCCTGGAAAAGGCCCCAGATTCTCGGGGCTGATCCTTGACCTGTGTGAGTTAGCTGGGGTACAGCTGGCTTCCCTCTCAGGCTGCACAGCTGATCTCCCGCCCTCAGCTGCCTGTGGCCCTGAGAGTTCCCTCTGGGTCCAGGAGTTAGAGCTCGGGGCTGGGAAGGCAGCACTTTGGGGATTTGCCCTGAGGCCTCCTCTTGCCCAGCAACACCCCCTCCCCCCAGCATGTGCCCTGCCAAGCACTTGACGTGGGCAGATGGCAAAACCCAGACTGGCAGGCAGGTCTCCACTTGGCTATTCTTCCCACCACTCCAATCGCCTCCCTCCCTGGGACCACAGCGGCAGAGGTTTCTGCCCGTGTCGCATGATAACAGAATGGGGCAAAGGCTGGAGACTCCAGCTCCTCCTCATGGCCAGTCAGTTCCCTGCTGGGAAGGTCCCCTCTTTCCACCGTGGGGTCCCTCACTCCAGTATGAAGGCTCTCTAGCTGCTCCCCACCCCGGCTCTGGCCTCCCACCGGGCAGGTCCCGCTCGAGTGCAGGCTCTGGAGGCAGGGAGAGCAGGGCTGAGTCCTGCCATGCTGCTTAGCAGCTGTGTCACCCAGGGCAAATGGCTAGACCTTTCCCAGCCTCGGTTTTCTCCTCGGTAGGATGGAATCATAAGCATACACATTTCCAGGTAAGAGAGTGAAATGAGCTAGCCTAACTACAAAAGCCTAGCTCAGAAGCTCAGAGAGTGTGGTCCAGGGGCCCTGGAGAGCCCCCAAGCCCTGTCAGGGCTGTGGGATCAAAAGCATTTTTGTGAAAATACTAAGATATTTTCTTCTCACTTTCGTTTTCTCACGTGGTTACAGTAGACTTTCCCTAAGGCTTCTGGCTCCGACAGCTGATGGACTGTGTGGGGTATTCTTGTTTTTAAATCTTCTCAATTTTAACTTACAAAATGGTAACTGTCACTAGATAGAACCCACATGAGCATGAGCTCTCTGGGGATCAGTAATTTTAAGAGGACAGCTACCTTTGTGCTCTCCCCGCGGAGAACACAGGGCCCAGCACAGACACCCCCAGATGGACGGGGCTGGAAGGGGCCGGGGGGTCGCCTGGTCTTCAAGGCTTGTTAAAGCAGCAGAACCTTTTCCAAATGGAATGATACACAGAACCCCGATTCAAAAAGCAGATGAAAACAGGTCTGTCGGAGCGGGCATGGGGTCCTGCCTTTAGCTTCCCCTCACATGCTCCTGCCCAGGAAACTGCAAACCTTGGACTCCAAAAAAATTCAGTGTGAAAACTACCAACCGAGTCCAAGTTCCCCCCTCCTACAGCTGAGAGACTCCGAGAGGGGAGAGGAGTTACTCGCCGGTACCTTTCCAGGTGTCAGAGCCGGGATCATCAAGATGGGTCCTCAGCTCCAAGTCCATGCTCTTTCCTGCACCCCCAGCCTCCTCCCTCCATGGTGGGCTTTGGATGAATACTTGGTGTATGAATATGTAAACTTTCCTGGAAAGTCTCCCATGGTTCCCCTACCCTGGCCAGACTTCCTTCACCCGAGGGCCTTATTGATTCCTGGGCTGGTTCTAAGCACGCAGCCTGCACTCCCTCGGCATTAGTCGCGGTTGTCTCCAGCATCACGATGGCCTGTTTAGCAGCCCCATGGGCACCCAGCTATGTTTAATACCAAGACTGGAGAGGTGTCGTGGGGCGTCAGAGCTGCAGGTGACCTTCAAGGAGGCCACCTCTGCTGGTCAGTTTGGCCAACCTTTACAAGCACCGGCCTGCACGAGGCATCGACTGACCCGGGAGAACAGGCAAAGACAGTGTGAACAACCACGGGTGCTGACAACCAGCAGAGGCTCACCATTTGCAGGGCGAGGCTCTGTGCTGAGCACAACACAGACGACTTTGGAATGAGATGGACATGAACCGCCTGGGCCACTTATAGGTGGAGTTTTTCAGTAAATACAGCTGGCCCTTCCTATCTGCGGGTTTCGAGTCAGGGGATTCCACTGATGGTGGGTTGAAAACTATTTTTGCATTCACAACCGCAGATTCCAAACCAGAGTCCCAGGCACAGATCAAAAGCACCGTTTAAATCCGGGGTTGGTTGAACTTACTGACGTGAAGGGCTGGCTGACTGCTGTTAAGTTTTTGGGGAATCAAAAGTTACATGTGGGGCCCTGACCCGGTAGCTCAGTTGGTTAGAGCGTTGTCCTGATGTGCCAAGGTTGTGGGTTCGATCTCCATCAGGGCACATGCAAGAGTCAACCAATGGATGCATGAAGAAGTTGAACAACAAATCTCTCTTCCCTCTCTCTTTCTCCCTCCCTTCCTCTCTCTATATAATCAATTTTTTAAAAAAAGTTATATGCAGATTTTTGAGTGCAGGGGGACTCAGTGCCCCTATCCCCCATACAGTTCAAAGGTCAACGGTACTATCTATATTTCTCAGGACTCACCTGGTTACAAGCAACAGAAATTTGAACTGTATCAACTTAAGCGTTCTTGTACCAGCCTGGCTGTGTGGGCAGCAGGAACGGGTCCATTCTACAGAAGAGGAAACTGAGACTCAGCGGCAGAGGGCGATGCCAGGACAGCTGCACCACACCCCCTCTTTTCTGCAGCCTCCCTGAGCGGGTGCAGACCTGACAGCCCAGACTGGTCAGGGCTTCAGGGGTTTGGGGGAAGTGGGCCGCAGTGGTGGTCTCTGTGGGTCCACCCCAGCTCCCTCTCTCACTGGACAGGAGTGCTGGGTTAACGTAAATCATTTGCATGTCAACCTAGAATTTGGATTTACTGCAGGCATTTGGGGTGAGGGAATGCAGGGGTGGAGCTTTGGAGTTCGTCTCGATTTTGCAATGATGAGAAAAATTGCATGCTTTCTGACTTAGAAAGAGTGCTGGCCCTGAATCAGACAAAGCTGGGTTGGAATGACATTTCTATCCCTTAGCATATAAAGAGTTGGTGCCTCAGTTTCTTCTATCTATAAAAAGGGGACAGTACAAGCTGTGTTGCAGAATTTTTGAGCGTAGCAAATGCAGTAGTGTGGTGATGAGGTCTAGCAGGGACGGGCACGGAGGTACTAAAGATTTGCTGCTTTCAAAGAGTCCGTTTTTACGCAGGACAAACTCTGACTGTGAAACCATCACCAAAGAAACAGTAGCCAACATTAAAGACATCATTAAGGAAACGCAATACGCCAAAATCCAAATTTGCAAACCAAATAAAGGTAAATTTTCCCTTTGCAGGACTCTGCTCTTTACAGAAAAAAAAAAAAACAAAACCAAAAACCAAAACCTAAAATGTAAACACGCACAGAAATTCCCTTTAAATCATGTTAAATCATATAATGCTTTTACTTATCCCGTCTTTTCAGGAACATGTTTATTGGATAAAGCAAAGAATTAGCGACAACCTGAGCATCTTCAGCTTGGAATTGCCCAGGACTGAATCCCCATGATGGGAGGAGAAATTTGCTTCTTAAATATGAGTTAATTATGAGGCTTTGAGGTATGAAAAAAAAAATTCCCTTGGACATTCTCAACATAACGTTGCACTATTCTGATCTTATGGTCTTAACGAAAATGCCGGAAAGGGAAGCGTTAGTGAGACTACAGGAATGCAATTCACAAGAGAAACCGTCATCACTGGAAACTCGCTGCACACACTCTCTCATAATCGTTGATTAATTCCGTGGCCTAAAGACAGCTGGGTGGCCTCTCTGGGCCTCAGTCTCCACATTGGAAATGGGACCAGGGGCTGACCCCGTGTCAGACAACAGGCCCACGTCGGCCTCGCTCAGAAATGCCATCTTCTTCTCCTGCAGCGTCTCAGCAAGGGCTCCGGCCACTGCTACGCCACCATTTCTGGCGCTCTCAGAGACACACTGGTTACTGATTTTGACCTGAAACAATCTTCCAACCTGGTGCCTCAGGCATGAGTGTCGCCCTTGGTGGGCTGGGGCAGGGGCTCTGCTTTGAAGGCTTAGATGGGCACAGGTGGCAAGGCGGCCACCAGAGGCACTGTGCCGTCTGCGTGGATGGTAGTTTTCAGATCACCTGGAGCAGAGGCCCTTGCGCCTGCAAGGAGTGGGACACTCTTTGGATGGTTTCTCCACCTTGGCTGCAGGTGTTCAAGACCCACCCCAGATAGACTAGGGTTGGCACATGGCCCCGCCTGGTTCCAGGCCTTTGCCCTGGAACTGAAGTTACCCTTTCATGATCCCCTGCCCGGGTGGCCCAAACCAGTTTAGGGCTCAAGCAACGGCTGACGGGCCTCATGCTGCAACTCCTCCCACGTGCCAGGACTTGCTCACGTTATGTCAGCCTCAGAAACCCTCTCTTGTACTTGGCAAGGTAGCGGAAGCGCAGCAAGTGTGTCACGAAAGAACTTCCCCGAGGACACTCAGGCTCAGAAAGGTAAGGACGCTTGCTCAAGGTCACACACTGGGAAAGGAAGGACGGGATTCAGGGGCAGTTCTCTTGACTCCAAAGCCAGTAACGTATAGGCTGGCAGTCTGCGCCCGCGGGCCAGGCTCAGCCTGCTGCTTATTTTTGTTCAGCTGGGGAGCCAAGAATGGTCTTGACATTTTTAAAAGGTTGTAAAAGACAAAAATAAAAACAAAGAATATGCAACAACAGATGCTATGTGTGGCCTGCCAAGCCTGAAATATCTACCATCTGGCCCTTTACAGGAAGAATTTGTCAACCCCTGGTTAAGACTGTGACATATGAGTGCTTCTGCGCTCACACCGGGATGGCCGGTGAGAGGACTCGGGGTCAGTGTCCCTCCACAGCTTCATTGGCAACAACAGCCTTCCCAGCAGCTCTGAATCCTTAGTGCGCCTTAGGTTTTCAAAGTCTTCTGCGGTCTTTGTTTTGCTGTCTCGGCTTTTAGACGGCACCTGCTCATTTGGAGGTGCTGGTGTCTGCCAGAACATCACAGAGAGCTAAGGGCTCTGCAGTTTATCCTATCGTGTTGAGAGCTTTTCATCAAAGGCCCCCTGAACATTCAGGGGCTGGGGCCCGTGGCTGGGCCCCCTTAAATCAGAAGCCAGAACAATGACTGGCCACACCCTGTTATATCCACTCTTATTTGATCATCACAAACATTCAGTGAAGTTGAAGAGAGGGTATCATTATCCTAATTTTTTAAAGCTTTATCGGTGATGAAACAATAGCTCAGGGAGAACAGAGGTGTGCACAGCACACAGATGGTGGGGCCGCTTTTTGAACCTGGTGGTCCCCTAATCTCAAGTGTCATGGTCTTCTAGGTTCCAATGGCCTGGGGTTGTCATTGGTGGCCCGTGTTTAGAACAAGGAACCCCAACATGGAGCTGGGCAGGAGAACGGCTGTGTGCAGTATGATCTAACAGACCCACTGGAGACTTACTAGTTTTCTACCAGTATATTCCTTTATTTTGACCTTCTCTTTACTAGTGACTGGGACATCGTGTGGTTCCAAGTAGACAGGAAATTGTAGGAGACTGGCAGTGATGCCAATGGTGCTTTTCTTTAGAGCTGCCATGATTTCGTCTGGTAGAGTAGATCACAATGCAAAGGTACAGTCTTGTTGCCTTATAGGGTATCAGCTTTGTGAGCAGTTTATCAATCCTATTCCAGTGTTTTCTCTGTCAGTGATCGTTAATATTGTTCTACTGTTAAACATGAATCTTGCCATTCTGCTGTTTCCTTCACGAATGAGTTACATAAACCTTGGGCATGTGTTCATTGTATATTTTGTATGAGAGCCATGTTTCTAGACCTTTGAGAATTATATTGTGACCCCCTCCTCCTGGTTACAAGCGGAGACCTCCACAGTCCAGTCCACCAAACTGCAGCGATCGGCCCGGGAAGGGAGTCCTCTCTGTGTGGGTGCAGTACCCCCTGATGCGGTCGGAAGCTTTGGATGGCGCATCTCGGTTTAGCTCTTGACTCTACCACTTTCAAAAGCTGTTCGTGGCCATTGTAGGACCTGTACAAACCATAACTTCTCTCAGTCTCAGTGCCGTTGCCCACACAATGGAGACAATACTCATTTGTTTGTTAAAATATAAATAACGTACAACAGTACGGTACAGTGTCTGAGCCAGGCTGCCTGGGCTCATTTGCTGTTTTCTAGCCGTGAGAGTGTACAGGATCCGGCACAAATAACACCCGTGTTTTTGCTCGAGTGCACCATAGGACATTTTAGGTGAAGTGTTCACATTTAAACTATAAATGATTACACCCATGCTATCACACTCAAGCAGGCCTTGCTTCTGCCGGACCCTGCATTTGACTTCATTAAACCCCAATTTCCTCATCTGTAAAATGGGATTAGCATCTGCCTTGTGGGATTGTTATAAGGATTAATGGAGTCAATATAAAGTTCTTAAAACTGACTGGCATATTGTAAGCACTTAATGAGCATTAGCTGTGATGGAGCAAATGACCATATTTATAAATTACCTAGCGGAGCTCCTAGTATATAATTAATGCTCAAAATATTGGTAGCTGTCAAACATCAAGAATGTCCACCAGTTAGATCCAGTTGGACTTATGGTAGGAGGCCTGTTTACTCACGAAAACAAAGTTCTGGGAAGTCAAGAAATAGGCCCAAGATCACCCAGCCAGAACTAGAACCTAGGTCTCAGGAGTTCCAGGCCGGTTTTGTCCCCTGCACAAAGTGAAGGAGCTGGGCCCTCAAGGTGAAGTACACTGATGTGTCTGTCATACCAGGGCTCAGTCCCCTCCTTGCCCTCTGCCCCGCTGCAGCTTCTAGCGATTCCTGTCCCCAGGGAGCTGCCTTTCCCCGCTGCTTCTATCTCACCTGCTGCTTCTCTCTCAACTCTGCTCCTGATGGGGGCCAGAGGAAAGAGCCAGAGCCTGAGCAAAATACATAAAGTCAGGGCTGGTACCACGTTGTCCCAGGAGCAGGAAAAGAGAACTGCCCCATCGCTCCTGCTACCTTCCACTCCCAGGGGTCCTCAGCTTCTCGTGAATGCCTCCAGACAAAATAGTTGAGGTTTTCCCTGCCTAGGGATAAGTAGAAAAACCCAACCCACACCACACCACATACTCTACATACCAGACATTCCCGGACGGTCGGCTTTATAGGTGATTAGCCACAGCTGTCTGTAGCTTTACCAGAGGCAGATGTCTCTCTGAGAGCAGGAGTGGAGACTGGGGGTGGTGGGGTGGTAGAGGAAGCGGGGGAGGACCTGAGTTTAGATGCTTGTCCCAGGGACTGAAAACTGGCCCGAGACCTCTGCTATCTACAAGTATGTCTGTTATCATTTCCACCCCCACCTAGCAAGCTGCACTCCGGAATCCAGGCATCACTCACATCATGGTCTAAGGGTGGGGTGCAGGTTAAGGTCATTTAAATATTTACTGAAGACCTACTATGAGTCTTGTACCACGGTAGGCCCATAGGAGAGCACTTGATTTGATTCAAAAGCAGATGAAATAGGGTTTTCCTTGGCCACACTTTTAAGATTGCTTTCATGTAGGAGTGGAGGGATGGGGAAGCACAGTTTTGCTGGGCACCTAATAGGTGGCCAGATCCCTGCTGGCCCGTCGCCACGTGAGTGCCATCTGGGGTCAGGTTCTGTGCTTTGGCAGCACATCCAACTCAGGCCGGCTTAAACGTGGTGCAAATGTAGTTGGTTAGGTATTGGCAATCTGGAAGAATTCGAGTAGACAAGCTCATCAACAGTGTCACCAAAGATACGGATTCTTTGATGACCTTCACTCTGCCCTCCTTGGGGTAGGCTCCACTCTGAGGCTGGCTCTGCTTGGGGTGAGAGGATTGTCTTCCTTCCCCATCGCCATGGGAGAGACAGGCTGGGACCCCCGGCAGATCCTCCCTCCAGCTTCTTGGCCGGATCAGGTTATATGCCCATTCCAGAACCAATCACCAGCAGGGGTGGTGGTGTCCTTGGGCCGATTGCTCCCGCCCTGGCCTTGAGGTCAGCTCCCCTAAAATATTGCTACCTTTCTATAAGGAAAGACGAAATAGACGTGAGGGAGTGAAATGCAGGGCAGTACAGACCCCACTGGGAAACGGGAGGACTTACTCGGACCCAGGTCTGTGTGAAGTGGAAGGCCTGGTGGTTTGCGCTCTTCTCACTTCATTGTTTGTGCTATGAGGCCAGACAAGGGAAGGAGGAAGGATTTGGGGGCCGAATTTCAGGTGCTCTTTGGAGACAATGGAGCAGTGGGGGAAACACAGGTTTATTAAGGCAACCCCCTATCCGCCAGCTTCCCGCCCCCTCTCCCAGGCAATGTGCTCCTGCCACTGGGGTTCGGGCCGTCGGCACCACTTACTGGGACCGGCTCACAGCACCTGAGGTCCTCTCAATATGTCAGCAACGCCCTGTTCCAGCTGGAGCCCATCTTCGGTTTTGCTGAACCGGAGAGAGTGTTGCCAGGCGGTTCCAGGAGATGTAGGACTGAGTTGTGTTTCCTTGCAGCTGTCTTAGGGAGGAAACCCCTAGGGATGCCGTTTTCAGAGGAATTATTTTAGCAATAGTGTTGCCCTGTGGCACAGTCGGGGGGCACTTGGAGGGGGGAGGGGGAAGGAGGGGGCAGCTGTGGTGTGTGGTAACTGCTTGGGAAATAATAATAACAATTATAATAATAATAATAATTATTACTTATTCTAAGTTCAGAGCAGCCGGAGTTCGCCACAGCTGATCCCCAGGCCATACACACTGGTTGCACACTGCATGGTCTAAAGTTTATCACCCAGGCAACTGATCTTTCTTCAGTCTCTCATATATCCACAGCTTGGTGCTGAAGAAGCTACATGTGACAAGAAGGGACCCTCGCCTGCCACCTAGATGAGGTTTGCTGACAACGAAATACTACCTAGTAATACGAGACAGAGGGTACTACGTGTGTGGTGTAGTGGGGTGGGGGAGGGCAGGCAATTCCAACAGGATTTTAGAACAGGGTTTCCCGAGGTCTAATCCTTGAACGCTGTCCCTCACAGTATACTGGAGTTAAAACAAGTGTCCCGAGGCCAAAGAAACTGGGGCAGCACTGTGCGCCGTGCGCTCCTTTCGGAGATGTCCACTGTGTGCGGGTATCTTATAGGCACTAAGACATCTCATAGATGTCTTAAGGTATAAACTTGTTTAACTAGAATACTGCGATTCTTAAATTTATTTGCCCATGAAATGCCAGCCTTTTGCCTCGAGGAAAACAGGCATGGCCTGCGGGTTAGTGTCCCATGGAACCACACTGCCCCCTGCGGTCAAAACCAGCCAGGCTGCCTAACTAACAGCGAGGAGCACACGTACAGGTGCAAAGGCCTTCTTCCCGGTAACCCAGGAACAGCCCCTCACCGGCAAGGCTGCAGCGTCAGGGTCCTGCTATTCAGCAAACATGGGTGCCCCCAGGATGCAACCCCGAGACCGTGGCCGTCAGTTTGCTTCCTGGTACGCAGACAAAACGCGCTATCCATCAGGTGAGCTGATGGCGAACTCACAGGCATGAAGAATGTGAAGGGTTTCCGGGATCTCCTCAGCTTTCCTGTCCCCTCGTTCCTTTTAGATGTAACTCTGATTCCACAGAGCACCCTGTGGCCTCTGTCATTGCTGTCCCTTCGTGGTCCTGTCTTCTCCACCTCCTTCCTGCCTGCATGCCTCGGCCCCAGATCTTCCCCCTGCTCACCCACTAGCCCCAGGCTGCTTCCCATCCTGGGAGGGCCTGCTCCAGCCGGCCACCCTCCTAAGAAACCAGCCCCAGTCGCTGCTTCTTCTCAGATGCCCGATGCCCTCCCAGCCTTCAGCCCAACAGTGGGCAGCTTGTATCGTTCTCACTTCCCTGGCCAGAGACTCCCTTTTTCCCTCTGCATCTTCCCTCATGCTCACAGAGTCCAGCCTGCCTCACCCTTCCTGCTCCCCCTGGAACGCCCCTGCCATACCAGGGTGCAGGGACCGCAGGACTGAGGGCCTGGCTCAGAGCCCCTTCTCACTCCGGCCACAGCTGGAACGTGGCTGGCCTTCTGGTGAGCCCAGAAAGCATTTTTTCCACACTCAGTTCTGGGCTTAACTGAATCGAAGGTCTTTTTAAAACTAAGCCAGGAAGTTGGGGCGGGGCCGGGAGAAAGAGAGAGACCCCAGCAACCTGGAAGCTCCTAATAAGGCCCCAAGTGCTGGAGCCTGTTACCACCCCCAGGGGCCAAGGCATTTCTGCCCCTGGGCAGGGAGAGCCTCCCACTTCGGGAAGTTCAGGCAGCAGAAGGCTGCAGGGCTGTTCTGTGCAGGGCGGAGAACACTCAAATAAAAACACACGGTCGAATTTCTGAACCATCAGTTACTCTTGAGCTGGTGTTTTAGACTCAGGGTAGAAAGAAAAAGAGCCTAAACCAGGATTTTGGAGACACCCAAGTGAAAATAAAGCCAAGCCAGGCTCTCCGTGACCTGCCCGCTAAAGAACAAGCTCATTAGCTGGGCGCTCACTCAGTGACCGTCCGGACGCCCCCTCTCCTTCCGTCACAGCCACCCGCCATCCTCTCTTGCAGCCCCCAGTTCTCCCTGTCCCCAGCTGCCTCTAGCACGTCCCAGGCTCTGCCACGGGCACGCATGGTTCCCTGTGCTCCGAAGTCCTTCTCCTACACCTGCCAGGCTCAGACAGGCTCTCTGTAGACCACAGGTGGCAAACACAAGGCCCTCCACCTTGTTTCTACCCAGCGGCAGCGCCGAGCTCTCGCTAACTGTTAAGGAGCAGTTACATGACACAGCCCTAAATTACATCCGGCCCTTTGAAGGCAGCCGCGAGGCTGATGTGGCCCCGGTGACAATGAGTCTGACCCCCTGCCCTAGACTGTTGGCTAAAAACATGAGCGTTGGAAACAAACTGGAGTCCGAGTCTCTGCTTTGCCTCTCACCAGCTGCGTGATCTTCGCACAGTGGTTGGGAGGTCCCTGCTCTGCTCGCTGTGTGGTCTTGGGCATGTTACCCAACCACTCTGTGCCTCGGCCTTGTCATCTATAAGACGAGGGTAATAAGAGCGCTTATGTGTCAAGCCTTACATGTTGTGGGCCCTAATGGCGGTGACAGAGGTCTGTGCCTGGCGTGTGGAAGGAGTGCAGTGAGTCAGCTGTCTAGGATGAAACATCCGCCCCCGTGAGCAAAGCCTGCCCGACTCAGGGTGCAGTCCCTCAGGCCATGCATCTCCCACCCAGGAGGCTGCGTGGCTTGGCTCACGTACTCGCTCCTTGCTCTAAACTTGCCTTGCACAAGAGCGTGGGACCTAAGGTACCCCCTGAGCTGCTGACCTCTGTTAGTGCATCTCCACATGTTGACCGGAGCACTCCCAGGATGGAGTCTCTCTTCAGGTCCGCCTGCAGAAGGATGGCCCTTCTGGTAATGCGCCCTGGCCTGCCATAGACCGGCCCCTCACGGTGCACTCCTGGCCGCCCTCCTCTCCACGCCACATGCCCTGAGCCAGAAGCCCTGCCACTGCCGAATCGCTCCCCTGGTCCCCTAAACACTCCAGCCCTTCATAAATCCAGGCCTCCGCATGTGTGGTTCCCACTGCCAGGACCGCCGTTCCCCCACCTCTTCTCTGCCTGGAAAACGCCTCTTCATTAGGAGTTAGGCCAAACGCCTTCTTCTCAAAAGCCTCTCCGAACTCCAGGGCCCTGCCCTTTCCTCCCACGACCCCAGCACGAGTTTGTTCTCTGTAGACTGTGACTTTCACCAGGAGTAAGAGTGTCCTCAGCGTCCTGCACACAGTAGGCGATGGCACCCTCGGTAAGGTCTCTGACCGTAAGTCCACCTGATTCAGCAGCAGAGAGGATCTGAACACGCTCCTGCAGACAGCCTCTGCTCCCCAGCCCCCACTTTGGTGCCTACTGAGTCTGGCTTGCCCCCTCTGCACCTTCCCCACAAATGTTAGCTCCCCTCTGCAGAAGACAAGGGGCCGCCTGCCAAGCCTGCTAAGCTCAGGGGAGGCCGGCACGACGGCCTTGCAAACTGGGAGACCTAAGGCAACCACAAAGGATGGTCTGAAATTAAAACATTAACTAAAAGCTGTTTATGGCCGGCAGTCAAGTCCTAGGCTCACATCTTCCTGACAAAAGTCAGTCTTTACCTTCACTGAACCTATTGTCTTTTTGCATGTGCGATGACATACCTTTGGAATGTCAAAGTAATGGTGACATACCTCTGGGCCCCTCAAAGCGCAGGCACTGCCAGGGCTGAGGCCGCAGGCCCCTCTGGTGGTGCTTATCCTGCTAATTGCCGACTGTTAACTATCCTGACCCACCTGTGTAAAAGTACGTGCCTGTCATTGGACTTTTTATCCAATCCCAGAGGCTCACCCCGCACCCCGGCCCCTTTGCTTTCTCCCACCTCCCTGCTCTAGCACCAATGGACTTCGCATAACCCACTTATGTCTTCTTCCCTTTTGATTGCAACGTATAAAGTAAGGTGCAAAACACTCCATTTTCTGAGTGTTTTCTCAATTTGTTGACATTTTGCTTCCCAGCAATTGTAGTCAGTTTGACTCAAACAAACTTAAAAAAATTCTCTATACGTTTGAATGTTTCTTATGTTGACATTCCCCTCCATCCTGGACTTCACCCCAGGCCCCCCACCCCCATTCACGTAGGTGGTAGTCAGTTCCATCCTATTCCAGTGAAGTCAAAAGAGAAAAAAAAAACCACATTTCCAAGGGCTTAGACATCCCCAGTCACCATTTTGTTAGGGGACGCCAGCCTCTTAGCTTTCAGACATGCCAGCGGCGCATTCTCCGTTGCTACGGCGATTCTTCGACATCGCCCTCTTGCAGATTAGAAATGCCTCTCATTTTTCTGAGTCTGGGTTCTCCCAGAGAAGGACTCTGGCCAAGCCGCCGGCCCTTGCCGCGGGGAAGAGGGCTGCTCTGGGTCCTGGGGGCTGCCTTTCCAGCCTGGCTGTGGGGGGCAAGCTCGCCCCCCCAGGTCAGGCCCCGCGGTGTTTGGAGAGGCACACGGGCGCTCTCTCTTTAGCTGTGCAACCTTCAGACTAGATAACACCCATGAGCCATGAGGCCCGAGCTACATTCAAAGAAAAATCATTGCATCTTCTTCCTTCTGCTCTCTCTCTCCTTTCAAATTCCTCTCGAGTCAGCAGAGCTGCGTGGAATTCAGTGGCACCCTCGGCCCTGCCTCTGTGGCTCACACGCCAACCCCCCTCCACTCCCGCCTCCGACACACATCTGACTACCGTGCTGGCACCCACGGCAGAGTTTCTCTCACAGGAGAAAGGCATTCTCCTCTGCCTCTCTTCCGCCTTCCTCCCGTCCCCATGAGACTTCCACACAGGTTCATTCCTTTAAAAGTTTATTTCTGGTGAATAAAAAAAATAAGTTATGTGGCCAGATCAATAGAGTAACGACAGTAGGACACACGGCAGAGGCTCCTGTTCCTGTTTGCTTCTGGACTGTGCTGCTGGGGGAGAAGGCGGCAAGTGGAGCCCACGCTCCCGGAACCAGGAGACCCGGGGCGGGGGGTGAGGGGCTGACTCGCACGTGGACACCAGGTGGAGGGCTGGGCGGTGGGCTCAGAGGAGGGCCAACACGCCAAACCTCTTTTAGGGGAAAGAAATGTGCTTTGTTTTTTTTCAAGCAGCCAACAGAAGCTCCGTCACATCCTGTTCCTAATGACCATAAACATAACATGCCCAGCAGATGCTCAGGAAGGTGGAGCAGTTGACTCGGGGACTTTTAAACATGATCCTTGGAGACCATGGAGCGGAAGACACCTTCCCCCGGGGCCACCTCCTGAGGCCAACCCCTGGAGGCGACCTGGGCCCCCAGCACAGCTGTCAGGGTTTGGGTTTCTGAACCTACTGCCTCTTAGCCCGAAGCGAATGTTTCCTCCCAATTCCTCAGCTCTCCGAAGGCTCGCAGCCCTTGCCCCGGTCAGCGGAGGGGCCGCTTCCTCCAGGAGTCTGAGAGCTGAACAGGCTGACGGTCCGTGCTGGGGTCTTTGGGATGAGTCTCCAGAGGCCCTGCCAAAGCCTGAACTCAGAGCTGGGGGCGACTCGGGACTCACTGCCAAGGAGGGAGCAGGCTCATTAGCGGGAGGCCATGAGTCCCCTGGGAGTGGAGACCACGGCTTGCTCACCACCATTGCCCTGTGTCTGGGTCTTGGGGCCACTCTGGCGGTGGCAGGGTCCACTCTCTTGGGGGCAGGTGCATTTGGGTTACTATATATTGATAAATTAGGAATAGGCTTTGGTTGCTCATGAACTCACTGACTGATAGAACCCCCAGAAAACAAGCAGGGGAAGCCTAGGAGAAGCCCTGAGGGGTATTCTGTGCTCATGCATGTGCTCTGGCACTCACCCCTGGAGACCACACATGGGCGGACATGGGGCCCACATCACCCGACTGGAGGGCTGCCCAGGACCCCAGGTGCCTGCCTGCACGGACCGCCAGGGCCACATCAGACTGGATGCCGGCAGAGTTTGAACAGGCTGGCTGTTTAACTGGATGTGGCTTTAGCATTCTTTTGAAAAGCAGAACCAACAAAACCCAAACTGCCAAATCACCAGGCAGGTCTGAAGTCTAGGTCAAGTTCCTTTCTTGACCTTCAGAGACAGCAATTTCTGGGCCCAAAGATCAGCCCGAGGCTAGCTCCCCACCTGGGACACCCCCCACACCGAGATGTGCTCCCATGCCCCAGACCTGGGACTGGTTCACCCTGAAACCATCCTTTTGCTAGACTGTCTGCAATGAAAACTCACACCCACAATGCAACTCATAGCTACGTTATTTCCCTTTGAGGAAGAACCAGAAGCCCCCCTTCAATGCCCTGGGGACACCTGCCATAGCACCTATTAAATAATGCCCAAAGCACAGCCTTTCAACCATTCATGAAACCAGGAAAGACAAGCCACAGGCCAGTCACGTGCATGTATGCAGGTGGACGAGGGAGGGACAGAGGAAAAAGCAGCACCACACAGATGTCCCAACTGAACACTCCAGACAGGAGGATATTTGTACAGGTCCTACAAAAATTAAACTTGGCTCCAGGCCTGTCCTATGTCGTTGTAAAGGACAGACCTTTCTACTTGACTCATCTCTGGAGGTTTTTAATGACTCTGAGGCAGGGACAGAGAACGTACTGCCTGTCACTGCCTGGCTCCTGGCATGCTGGGATGTGACAGGGGCCAGGTGGAAGGGAAAAGAAGCAAGTGCACAGCCTGGAAGAAAAGGTGGCAAGGGCAGGCCATGGAGGGGTGCCTCAGAGTCCTGTGACATGAGGGCGCTAACCAGGCTTGACTATGAGCCCTCAGGTCTGATCCTTAAGTCTTAGAAAGCACCCTTTCCCTGTCTGCAGTGTCTCAAGGGGAGAAGCCCAAGTCCACGGGGCCCTAGCCCAGGCCACAGTGTAGCCACACTTAAAAAGGGTGAGCAAAGACCTGTAAGCATCCCTGAGATGCCAGGGTTCCACCAGCTAACCTCCTCTTCAGAGGTGGTGCCTCCACCCCCACCTCCCTACACACTCTCTCCACCTGCTTTGTATTGACACTGTATTTCCTCTAGCTTTGTACTTGTCTGGACAAAAATTCTCTTCTGTGTAGCACTTCCAAGTCTTTCATAAGTATGGGAAACTGACAAAGTTTCATTACATTTTAAAGCCATGACATGGGCTAGAGTCTGCTAGAGCAGGGCCGTTGGCAAAGTCTGACCGTGACACCTTTTGAGGACCAAAGCATCCGCTGTTCCCCTGGGTGGAATTTTGAAACTGTACTGTGGACACAATATGAGACAAGATGACACATTGCTGCAGAGAAGCAGAGAGGGGCTGCCTTCCACGGCATCAGCCTTGAAAACCATGCACCCTCATTCCCATTTTTCCTCCATGAATTCTTTCAAAGACACTCGCTGCTGGGATTAGGCTCTGTCTGGAGTCAAGGCTCAGATTAAAGGTAAATTCAAGGCCTTAAAATGCCCTTCAAAGAGAGGGCTCTGAAAAAAAGAGGGAGGGGAAAAACTATAAAATTCTGGAAGCATGACATCTAGGAAGACAGACTCTGAAGATAGCATGTATCTTCACTTACAAGATGCAATAAGGAAAACTACCTTGTTAAGGTTCACACTGACTTTAGGATGCACCTAGATCTCAGAGATACTGACATAGGAAATATGTAAACAGATGCCTCCTGATTCTGTATTCTGACCACTTCAAGAGCAGAGGAGCCAACGTGGGACTTGGCGGATGGAGTCACCCAGGAATTGCTTTATTCCAGCTGAGTCCCCGCCGTGGGTGCCGAGAAGGGGGATGCTCACTGCCTGTCATCTGCGGGACGTGGGTTTGTGTGAGTGCGTTTGTATGAACTGAAACAGCAGCATAAGGAGCCCACACATTTTATTACAGCCCCTGCTCACCAAGTCCTGACAGTTACCCCATACCTCTGCCCTTTGGATTACGGAGGGAAAAAAAAATAATCATTCGGTTTTCTGGGCCACAGAATACAAGATGGGTCTAGATTGTACAAGGAGCTTACACACTGAGGCAAGAAGGCGTGCAAACAGGAGCAGGAGTTCGTCACCCTCTGGGTGAGCCAGCGCTTGAGACGCAGGGGGGTGACCCCGGCTGCCCTCCTGGAGTCCACACTGGGTTACGTTTCTGTCTCTTATCGACCGTGCGCAACTCCAACCTCCACCTTCTTCTGAGAGGGAGAAGAGTATCTTTGAATATCTATGGCATCAATGACTTCCTCAAGCCATTATTTTTTTCCTGTTATGATTTCACAGAAGGCCCAGGAGCGGGCCCCGAGAAGGACCAACAGAAAGCACAGGTGTCTGAGGACGACATAATACTGACTTCCCTTTTTTGGTAACAGTCCACGAAAGGTGCACCCCTCTCTCCTGAGATCAGGTGAGGCACGAGGGGAGGTGGCGGAGGAGCTGTGGGGGGAGACACTGTACCGTGTGACGTCATGATCATGCAGCTGGTGCCCGACTGGACGGAGACGTGAGGATGAGCTCTTGGGGCTCTGGGCTGGCCCCGGAGGGCAAGCAGGCAGCTTCCGGGGAAGCACTTGGCCTCTCAGGAACACCATCTGTCCAGTTCTCGAAGAGCCATCCCCTAGGGCTTGCCGTCTTGGCTCTGGCCTTAGCCTTCGTCCTCCCTCAGCTCCGTGGGTAAGAACTTATACTGCTGTTGGCGGATCTGGGCCAGCTTTTTCCTTGCTTCTTCCAGTTCTCGTTCTTTCTTCAGCATTTCCTCCTGGGCAGCGATAATCTGGAAGGAAAGCAATGAGCCAGATGGATCTAAAACTTACTAGGGAACTGCCCTCCCCCTCCACCACTTGCCTCGTGAGCTCCCATATAGCACCTGCAGTGGGGGTGCGGGACGGCAGAGCACCAGGAATAAGTATTCGCTCTGGAGACCAGCCTCTGGGCCACAGTTCAGATTCTGAGACCAATGACCCAGTTGACCCAAGAAAAGAAGCTGATTTCTGGCCACTGACTTAATGGCAAACATCTACGTCATCTCTACTATGCACCGGCTCTGGTGAAAGCACTTTATGTGGCGTGTCCCATTGTCTTCTTGGCAGCACTATGAGGCATGCCCCACCGAGAGGCCCATTTTTCCAATGAGGAACCTGAAGCTGTGAGATAGTGTCCACTTCCCTGCGGTCCCTGGCGAGTGGGCAGGACCTGGCCCAGATACTCCTGAAGCCAAAGCCTGAGTCACAAACAACCAGATGCCATTCACATATTTATTTCCTGCTTCTAAGGTGTGAGGGACATTAGTCACAGGTCTTATGTGAAAAAGGTAAGTTTGTGTTCAAGAAAGCCAAATAGCTTTCTTTCCTGCGGGCCTTTTCAGAGCCTTTCCCAGGCCAGCAATCCTTGGGATACTCTGAGGTGGGGACAGAGTGAAGTATTTCACAGACTTATTTGACCAGAGACCCTTCTTCATGGAACGTCTCATGGGACAAGTATATCAAGACACAGAGCCTGGTGAAAATGAAGCCAGTGCATTTCCAAATGGAGGGAGTGCTTCGGGAAGAACTAAGGAAGGCACAGGAATGAATAACTTCAGTAGTAGGGTCTCAGCGCTCTTGGCACTACAAGACAACCAATCTTGTATAATGGATTTCTATCAACACACACCTTAAACCGCGAACCCGATTTCCTGCAGTTTCCTCCTCATTTGCAAGCACATGAATGCAACCCTGCATCGTCAGGCTACTCCCTTATGATCCCATCTACTCTCCCACAGGTTCTGGGAAGGGGCCGTCATTCATTCTCTCTTTTGAGCCAAATATCTTGAGTGGGCAGCAGCTCCAAATGCATAACTCTATTTATATAATAATATTGCTATCCTCCAATTTCTCTTCTCCTTTTTGTATAATAGAATCCCTGATTTTTAGCTAGGCATGTGAATTTCCCAGCCTCCTTTACAGTGAGATCGGCCATGTGACTAGGACACGGGACTAAGCGCTGACCGATGGCACGTGAGAGGAAGTGATGTTCGCAACTTCCGGGCCGTGCCAGCCCCTCCTTTACCTCTTCTTGCAGGCGGGAAAGCCCAGGTGGTTACTGAGCTATCTTGGACCAAGTGGCCAAGAGCAACATCTCAGGGATGGTTTACCAATAGGGAGACAAAGTCTGGGTTGCAGCTACGAAAGGACCACCACACGACTCCTCGACTGCTCATACCAGGCTGTCACGTGGGAGAAATAAACCCCCACCTTGTTGGAGTCACTGTTATAGCCCGATGCACATCATGGGAGTGCACACTGTCTGGATTTAATCACAAACCTGAGCAATGCCCCCTACAAATTTTGTCTTCACTACGACATCGTCATCATCAGCTTTGCCAAAGGCTGCCTTCTGGGCCGCACGAACAAGATTGTCTGAAGCTCTTTTCACAGCATTTCCGGCCGCCTGGAGAGGCAACAAAACGCACAGCACATCATTACAAACAGTCATTTGGATCTGGCAAGCACAGACATGAAGGTACAGTTCATGAGACTATGAATCTATTTATTTATCAGTTATAACACAGAAGTTCTCTCTAGTTAGTGTGCATCTGTCTGTCCATCTGTCCATCCAGCCATCCATCTACTGATTCCACCAACAGTGGCACCTACCTAATCTTGGTTCACTCACAGATGAACGAGAGCCAGTTTCTGGCCCCCAGGAACACGCACTTTGGAGGGGGACTGCAACTAAATCCATAAATGATTGTAGCACTGTGACGTGTGTGTTAACAGAAGCACTCAGGGCTGCCTCCTTGGTCTAGAAAATGGCCTCCCCTGCCCCATTTGGCTTTGGCATACTTGCGGGCTCGGCTCAGACATCCCTTTCTCGGTCCACCTCAGTCTCACCCACCCCAGTGTCCTGCATGCTCGGTGCTGGCCTCTCTGTAGCCCTCACTGCATTTGTGGTTGCCTTTCTCCCTCCTGGACAGTGAGTGACTTGAGGACAGGGGCTATGACTTGTATCTTTGCTCCCCAGCACCTGGCACAGTGGCTGCCTGGGGCTGGCGCTCTCTGAGTGACGTTTGGTCAAACGGAGGGCCAGGAAAGCACCACTGACCCCTGCATGAAAGGGCGGGGAGCCCCCCAGGAATAAGGCCTTGGCAGATGTGCGTTTGGAGCCAGGGCTGGGCTTCACGCCACCTGCTTCAGACTGGGCAGCTGCTAGGGACAGGCAAAGAAGAGCTTTTCAGCGTGAGTCTGGGTCTTCAGTATGGGCACCAGCCCTCGCTGGCTCCTTCTTAATGCTTGGGAAGCCCTGTCTTCCGTCACCTGAGGTTTGAGATTATCTTCTAGTGATTGTCAAGGCTTTGTTATGCCTCCTGATTCCTTGCTCAACCGCTCAGAGTCAAGGGTTTGTGCTTGGGGGTTAAACCTCAGAAACTTGAGAGGTTTTTCTCATTCGAAGTTAACAGGCTTACCCGGCTGTGAGCTATCGTGACAAACAGGGACCATGAGGGCTTGTACAGAAGGGAAGGGGAAGCCAATTAACCTCTGACAAGTCGTCATCATGTGCTTATTCTCAAAATAGCTTTATGAGGTCAGAGCTCATTAGTCCACTTTTCTGATGTGGAAACTGAAGTGAAGCAACTTAACTAAGACCCTGGAGCTAGGAAGTCACAGAGCCGGGGTTTGAATAGGTTTCTCTAGCTCCAGAGAACCCCTGGGTCACTGGAAGGAAGCCAGAAGTGACATTGCAGCACCCACGCACATCAGCAACAGTGAGCGTGACAGCGGGCTGTATCACACCCAGGACTTAGATGCCCTGACCCTCAAAGGGCCAGTGCAGGCATCTCCACCCCCATTTTACAGATGAGGCAAACTAAGGCCTGGAGAGTTCTGGGTGATTCGTGTAAGATCATATACTTAATCCACGGCAGCGGCAGGACTTGAAGTCTAGTCTCTCTTAACTTGGGAGGTTTTCCTCAAAAGTGTTCCCCAAACCCATGAACCATACGCTCACGAAGGTGCAGCTCCCCACCTCCCCCCTGGGTTTATCCCAGGCTTCAGATGAAACTGAGGGAGGTGGGTCAGAGGCACACTCAGGAGGACCAGACAGCAGCAATGTACTTTAGGACTTCCAAAATAAAACGTGGGTTCTGAGCTTCGGTGGAATTGTTCAAATAGTTCTGCCACTTATGAAATTACTCATGACTTATATAAATACATTTTTTAGTACATAATCTGCATTTTAACATAATAAAAAACTAGAAAATTGGGAACAAAATGTCCAAAGTATAGGGAATTCAGTCATAATCAGTTGATGTGATATCATGCAATCATTAAAAATGAGACTCGTGAAGAATGGACCAGTTAGCTTTGCACAGAGAAATTATGAGGACTTTCCTTCAAGGAGAAAGATATGCATGATAAAATGTTAAGTGAAGAAAAGCAGAATGTCTCTCGCTATGATTACAACCAGACAGGATCATTTTGCACACAGATAAACACAGGAAGAGAAAAATGATAATATTTGACACATGACAATGCTGAGGCTACATGACTTTCTCATCCTGACCTTTCTTTCACCGTCTTTGAAATACGGGACAATTAAAACAATCAGGAAAACATATGCTGTGGGAAGGACTCGATGGTCACCTTCACGAGCGTGCTCTCTGGGCTCTGGGAAACCTTAGCAACGGTCTCGGACAAACCCCTCGGTCCTCTCACTCCCTTCCTGAGCAAGCAGCGAATGAGGGCCCCACCGACCCAGGCACGTCTGAGGGGTGCGCGGTGCAAAGATAAAGACTTGGTGCCCATGCGTAAGGGGCTCCGCGCCTTGTCAAGGACAGATATAAAGGTAAACGTGGCAGACCAGGTAACAGGAACCACGAGAGTGGTCTGGACAGAGGTGGGACTGGCTGCCTGAGGCCTGGGGGTCAGGAAGGGGTTCCCAGAGGAGGTGACTTTGGAGTTGAGTCGAGAAGGACAAGCAGGAGTTCCCCAAGCTGAGGGGCGGGGAGGAGGGCCCGAGGCATGAGACTGGGAGGCCCTGGGAGATGTCAGAGTGGCAGGCAGCAGGGCGTGGGAGGCATGGTCACGCGCTGTAGAAAATGAGGAACGTGGCACAGAGTTGGCTGATGGAAGGCCTGGTGGGTCATGCCAAGCAAGCGAGACGGTCCCCTCTGGCGACACTTACCCGCTCCAACAGGAGTATTTTCCCACCAGCATCAGTGACCATTACCTGTAGCCGTCTCATGGCCTCTGAATCCTGGTCGGCCTTCACCTTGCAGGCCACGAGCAGCTGGGCTGTGGAGGCGGCGACCTGCTTGGCGGATGAGATGAGCTTTTCCTCGCTGGCGTGGCCCTGGACGGAGGCGTTGGCCGCCTCACAGAGGCTGCTGGTCGCAGCTGCCACCATGCGGGCCTGGGGACAGTCCACAGAGAAGTGACCCAAGGCCCGAACCTCCCGCAGGGGCTCCCAAAGGCAAACGGGGAGGAAAGGAAAGGCGACTCACGGCAGAAATCAGCCCCTGTGACCACTGTCCGTCATCCGCAGCGTTGGCGGGGATGGAGCCCACCTGGGGTGGAGGTTAGAAATCAGCAGGGAGGACTGGGAGGCTCGGGGCTACCCGCAGCCCCTCAGACCCCGCACTGCCCGGCACCAGAGGGAAGAACACCGCAGGCCCGCGGCACCAGCAGGCACTCCTGCTGGCAGCACCGGCATGAGAACGCAGTGCCTTTCCCGTGCGGGAGGGCCCTGGCCACCAGCACCGGCGCAGCTGGCTGGTTTCCACCTGGGCCACGGGGAGTCCCTCGGCAAGGCCCCCAGTGGCCTGCTCAGTTGCCAGGGATTGTGTTTCTGGGAAATGGCTCAGGAATGATAGATCGGCTGTCTTTACGTGCTCCTGTCCTTTGCCGACCTTTCTCCACTTCAAACACGGGAGCCCCTGAGGCCTCTCCTTTCAGGGGCCAAGGGAAACGTAAATCTCTCCTGATCACAGAGCCTGAAGCCATGCTGTGATTTTCTGGCAGATGATGCAAAAATGGGCGGTACATTCCTTTACTACAATTAAGTGCAGACCCTTAAGGAAATACAGACCGTTTTGTTGGGGTGGGTGGGGGGAGAAAGAAGAGGCTGAAAGTAAGATGATTTCTTTTTCTATTTAGAAATTATGGTGACAAGTAAAATATTTTCTGTCCAGACATAGAGGGAGTATCTATGGGAGGAAATACCTTTACACTTGTGGGAGGGGCATGGAGTGGTAAACAGATGACTATTTTAAAAATTAATTTTATTACTGGGGGGCTGGAGGGGAAGGGAAGAGGAGAGGGGAGAGGATGCAAATAACTGTAATTGAACAAAAATAAAATTAAATTAAAAAAAACTACTGCAAAAAAAATAAAAATAAATAAAAAAATAAAAATTAATTTTATTACTATTTTTTTATCCTTACCCAAGGACATTTTTTCATTGCTTTTAGAGAGAGAGGAAGGGAGGCAGAAAAACATCTGTATGAGAGAGAAACATCGATTGGTTGCCTCCTGTGTGTGCCTGGACCGGGGACTGAACTTGCAACCTAGGTATGCGCCCTGACCAGGAATCAAACCTGCAACTCTTCAATTACAGGATGATGCTCCAACCAACTGAGCCATGCCAGCCAGAGCAGATGATGACTCTCTCTATTTGAATATGAAACTGAGGATCTGTCAGCAATGACAGGAATCACATCAGGGCTTGGTGAAAGTCAGGTAAACCCCAAGGTCCTAAGCCTAGAGTTCACCCAACTCCAGCTGAACCTCCTTTACCAACTTTTCAAAGCTTCAACATCCGAGTCCCTTGGAGGACAGGGCTCTGCCACTTTCAAGTCAGGTTCTCTAGACTCTCACAATGTGCCTGGCACATAGCTGGTCCTTTATCAATAAACTGGAATTTTTAGGTAGGATATTCTTCTCAATGATCCATTTTTGGTGTTTACATATTGATCGGTCAACAACACTCGGTAAGTAAGGTCAGCACCGTGCCACACCTCCAGGGGATACGTGAGAACATAAAGGGACAGACCACATGCCGCGTGGGGAGGCGTACATATGTTAATACTGAATAACATGCCACACGACGGTTTAGACAGAAAAGCCAGAGATTGAGGTCTGTGATTAAGATGCGGCTAATTCACAAGAGAATTCCTGGGGAAGACAGGCAGCCACTTCTCGGGCATCACTTTCTATCTGTGCTACACACGAGTGGGCCAAGGCACACTCAGACCCGTCTCCCTGCACACTGCCAGCAAAGGCCTTTCCACGGCGGACAGAAGTGATCGACAGTTACGATGACCACATTTCCCAACCCCCAACCTGACACACTGTGAGGGTTTCTGTAGGGCCTTTGTATTTGAGAGGCTCTCTGCAGACACAATTTGGGGTGGTTTCATGTGGTATGGAAAAAACAGGACACAGGGAGTATTTTAAATTGGAAAGCCTTCCCACAGCCAGGATTAGTCTAATATACTATTAATTCTTTGGATTACTGAAAAAGAACTGGGCTTTCATGCTAATGCAGATGGAATGGGTGACTGGAGATGAAGCAGATCAAAGATATCTCAGATTTAAAACTGGACTGGCCTTTTGGCCAATGGGCTCAGGGAAATGGTAACTGCAGAACTGGACAGCATTCAGCTACATGGTGCTACAGAATCAACGGAGCCATTGGGGTTGGAAGACGGCGTTAGAGAGTCTCTAATTACACAGCCATCCACCAGGAAAATACGACAGCTCACGTCTTTGAATAGCCTAACGCACAGTGGGAACACAAGCGTCTTGTTCAGGTCTGATCACTGCCCGGGGTGGTTTCTTTCCTTAACCAGAAGCAGATGAGAGGCCCAGAAGCCAAACCCTTCATTCTGTTTGTCAGAATGGGGGCAGCTGGGGACAGACTGGCAGGTCAGTGGTGGAAGGCACAGCACTGGTTTCCTTGGTCAGGCCAAAGCCTTCAGGTCTTTCCCTCACAGGCTCTCACTGTGTGATCTCCCGATGCTCAGCCAACAGGGTTCACCCACCTTTCCTTGGGCCACCAGCTCCCTCTGGGCTGCCGAGGCTGATTTGACCAGGGCACTTGTGGCAGCAGCAATGGATTTAGCAGCTTCCAAGATCTGTTCTTCAAAATCCAGGGTCTCATCTGCTTGCTATAACCGAAAGAAAACAGCGTCACATGCAATTCATACCCACGAAGGGCACATTCTGCCAAGCTACTTACTGCTTGGTCACCTGGCTCTTCATCTGTCTATTGTTGCATTTTGTTGGCAAACCACACCCAGGCTGAAAGGCCTAAACTGCCTCCAAAAGGCGAAAGCCGCCAGCACTGACATTCTGCACAAATGTTAACTCAGGAAGCTCTAAGGCAGACTGTTTTTCCAGGCCAGAATCTTTAAAGAGACACAAATCCACTGTGAATCAAATATCTCGAGTGGTTCCATCAGCATCAATAACCAAAATCAAAATAACCAATAATCAAAATCCAAAGTGTGGGTGGTGGCACCTTCTTCCAGGACTTAGGGCTCAAAAATGTCTATCGGTCATGAAAAACCTTATTTTTCTAGGGCAAAAACAAAAAGCAAAATAGCATTTGCATTTTTGTGGCTGAGCACGAAGAGAGTTACCTACCGACCAAAGACCACCCCGTGATGGAAAAGAAACCCGCCGAGGTGGGGCTTGTTCAGTCACCCGGCCCCCGGGGCCCCGCTGCACCCGGAAGAACACTAGCCCCCACTGCGCAGGCGCTGCCAGCTCAGTGGGGCTCTGCTGTGAATGTGCCACCACTATGCCCTGTGCTGCCAACACAACCTGGGAAGCTGAAGAGAAGCTTCTGGGAAGTGGGGCTGGGTGGGTGGGGCACTGCCACTTGGGGTGGTCAGACTGCCTAACGTTCAAGGTCCCCTGCAGCACTAAGTCTGTCAACATGCCCAAGCTCCCCTTACGCCCCGGAATGTTGAAGATGTGGCTGGTACCTTTCAGGTACTATGAGGTGATGGTCAGGTGTAGCAATGCTTTTCTTTGCACGTGCGTGGCGAGATACACATAACATTTACCTTTGGGCCAATTTTCGTGTATGAGTCGGTGGCATTAAGTACATGTGCTGTACAATAGCAATACGGTTTTAAAAGTGCCTACTATGTGCCAAGCAGTTTGTTTAGGCACTTTCATGTACATTAGCTTGTTTTTCACCAAAATAAACAGGAAAAACCCCTAACCTGGGCATCAGTGAGGAATGATTCGGGGTCAGAGTCTCAAAGCTGGCTCGCTAATGGTCCCATGTGAGACATCAAACAGGATGGATTCATGGGTACAATTCTTTCCCATGCCCTGTTCTCAACAATCACATCTGGAATCACGACAGATGCCGATCTCATTTTCGCTTTACAACCACATTACAAAGTAACGGTCCAGTGCACACGCAGTGGGTCTGGGGGCGGCAGCGGCATGTGAGAGGTTCGGGGACAGACGCTGGACAGTCTTTCTTTTTTCTGACCGTCTTGCTCTAGGAGCATTCGGGACAGGACTGGGTTCAGTTCTGGTGGAATTGTTTTGGATTCTTGATTATGGGGTGGGAGCAGGGGAGTAGCAATAGTGGAATGTGAAATTTGTTTACTGAAATACAAACACAACTCATTACAGGGCGCTCTGGTGTGAAAGGTACTGCTATCCACAGGCCCGGAGAGATGCACAGGCTCTGGTGCATGTGCTCAATGGCCTTGGATTAATGGCTTTTTTGAAAATTCATTCTGCAAAAGAAAGTCAAGCATATAGGAAACCACAGACCTTTTGAGGCCAAAGGGAGCCCCTCCTCATTCTGCAGATCAGAAAATAGAGGCCTGTGGTGTCTCCCCAAAGTCTCCTGGCTTCCTGTCTCAAGGGCTCTCAGCTACACCGCGCATTCTACAATTTAGCCCACTTTACAGGGAGGCCTGTCCATCAGCAGATTTTGATTTCCCAAATTTTAGGATTCATAAATATGGAATTTCCTTAAAATGAAGCACTAACTCTAAGCTTGGATAAACGTGATGAAATCTTTATAACTGGTTTGAAAGTCCTCTCCCACATCTTCTGCTGCCTGGCAGGGTTTCTGTTTTATTATTATAATTATCATTATTATTATATCATCATCATCAGCACCATCATTTTTTGGTAAAACACATGCTTGAAATAGATATTCAACTTCAACATATTTTTGACACCCACTGATTTTTCTTGCAATGGCGACTGCTGTAATGCCCCTTAACGGATTTTTATTTTTCTCTCTATAACACCTCTATGCTTTAAAATGGCTGCAGCAGAAAGCCTTATTTCTGGAAGACGTGTGCTCTGATCAAAAAGTACTTGAGAGCTTCCCAAGGAAGGCTTAATGGAGCCGACTGCGATGGCAACAGGGATGGAAGGCGGAGGTTTAGGTGCAGCCGTCTGGGCAGAGTGCCGCCCACCCGCCTGCCGCCTGCCGGGTGCAGGCCTTTCCGCAGGCAGGTTTATCGCTGATACTAACCCCACCCCATCTCTCCTGCGGCAGACAGATGTCAACACCGGAGGTTTCCTCAAGGCACACAACTCCTAGCCTCAGAGGACATGGGTCTCCCCGTGCCCGGGAGGCTTGGTGAAAAGGCAAGCGCCCGGTCAGCGCTCCCCATCAGCTTCAGCTCCCACTGGCGCAGAGGACAGAAGTGGACAGAAGGGTGGCGGGGTGGGCAGGGAAGACAGGAGGACACGCATGGCTTAACCACGTTACAAGAAAGGAGAGAAACGAAATTGGCTTGGTCTTGGAAGGACTTTCCTAAATGGAAGGATCACAGTTAAAATGCAGTTTTTGTTAACAGAACAAACCCTACTGTTGTGGGCAGACTGGGGCAAACAAGAACAGCAAAGAGCAGCTGCTATGTGGAGACTTGGGCGAAGAGTCTGGAGACCTAGGGCCCCTGGGCTGGCAGGTCGGGCTCCCCCCACTGACGCCTCGTTCTCTTCTGCTCACCAGACAGGCTCAGGAGGTTGGTCTCTTAAGGTCCTCTTTAGCTATTTTACCAATCTGGCCAGTGGTTCCCAAATCTGTCCCTTTGGTTTATGGAAGACTGAGTGAAATCTTCACTCCTGAGTTTTTCCGTCCCCCATACCCCAACAACTAGAGCCATTAAGATGGTTAAAACAACTAATCCTATGCACATAGTTATTTATATTTCTTTAAAGCCGGGATGTCAAACTCATTTTCACAGGGGGCCACATCAGCCTCGCGGTTGCCTTCAAAGGGCTGAATGTAATTTTAGGACTGTATAACTGTAACTACTCCTTAACAGTTAAGCGAGAGCTCGGCGCTGCCGCCAGGTAGAAACAAGGTGGAGGGCTGGATAAAACAAGGTGGAGGGCCAGATTCGGCCTACGGGCCTTGTGTTCACCACTTGTGCTTTAAAGCTACTCACATCAAGTGAAGGTGGTGAACTTAAGGAAATGTTTTTATTAAGTGAGCTGAACCGATAGCTTTTGCAGAATCATCCGAGGATCTGGTTAAAGCTGCAGACTGTGTTTCAGTAGGTCTGGGGAAGGCCTTGGAATCTGCATTTCTAACGGAGGTGTTCCGGTCAACCCTATGGGAAATGCTGGCCTGGGTCAGGGAAAAATTGACACCTGTCAACTGAATCCTACCAGCCTGTGACCTCCACTGGGGTGCAGACTGTGTTTTATTCAATGTATCTCTCCCAAGCACAAAATCAGACAGAGCAGCCCATGTGATGAAAGCTTGGGGAATGAATGTATTTATGAAAAATGAGTCTCCCGAGTTCCCGAGTTCAGCCAGAGGACAGTTTACATGGTTAGAGAAGGAGACGTGCGCCGAGTGAGCATCCACATCAATGGCTGTCCACTCCGGATTCCTGGGGGTGCAGGCCCGTGTGTAGAGCTGCGGACTGTCGATTGCACGCTCTGCCTGCACCCCCCCACCGGCCTGCATGGTTGGTGACAGCCGGGCACGTACAAACATAACACAGCGGCACTGTCGGCACTTTACAAAGAGGCTCTCAATAAAATACCACTGGGTAAAATAACAGATGTGCAAACTGAGATTCTGTTCTGCTTCATGACGGTGTTGGCTGCAGCTTCTGAGTACTGAATCTATTCTCTCATCTTTTGTACTGGTTCTCTCCCCTTCGCCCCTCCACTTGAAAGGGCTACTGGCCAGGTCACCACTAGCTCTTAACAACTGTCCTGCAGACTAGCCGGCGATGCCTTTCTCCTCACCTTGGTTTTTTGGTAGCTTTGAGAATGGCTTAAGCAGCCCTTTGCTGCTATTTTTCCTGTTTGGTGATCTTATGCAGAGCTCCCCTTGCAGAGAGTCGGGGGTCTGGTGAGCTTTCTCTTGGGAACGACCGCGCTCCGGGCTGGCTCCCTTGCTGCCTGCTCCCCACAGCTGGAGAGCTGTGAGAGTGTTGCTCTGATTGGTCTAAAGTTTGGGGAGCTGGAGGTTCCACTGGGGTAGGAGAGGGGGAAGAAGGGTGGGAAAGGAACAGAAAACGGGAGCCTTTTCTTCATTTCCGTAGTGTTTTTTTGCCTTTCAAGGATTCTGAGAACAGTCTTTGCAGCGATTCATTCGCTTTGCCAACCTCGTTCCCTCTTACCTACCTGACAGGGTTGCTGTAAGTATCAATATACACGGAGCATAACTGACTCATAGTAAATGTTCATTAACTACTAGTAATTAATTTCATTATTATTTCTACTACTACGTTTATTTTTTTGTGGTCTTAAAAATTGTTTTTTTCAGACTCGGCTAAGCTAGTCTGTTTTCCCTTTCTGAATGCTGTTCGCCACTCATAATTCTCGTGACAGTCCTACCTGCCTTTTCTGATTAAAACCTAAAATAGTTATAAATAAAAAACTGCAGCGATAAATGAAGTATCAAGTGACACATGATACAGATCGGCACTGCTTCCAGCTTCTCCCTCAACACCCAACCAGGAGGGGATAAGCTGGGTTTTAGTCACTGATCTGCACTTTCTGACCGTGACTTTGAGGCATTCGCTCCTCTTCTCTGGCACCCATTCATTTTCTGTTTGTGACATGAGGAGCAACTCAGCCCTCCTGGTCCTTCAGCTCAGACAGGCTATGGTGCCAAATCAAACCCTTCTTAGAAGGCGCTGACTAATCTCTGTTGGCCTCTTCATGGAGGAGCCCTGCGTCCCTCCTGCAGCACTTTTACCACCTGCCCCGGCCCGTCCTCCCCGACAGGTCCCTGGGCATGTGCAGGGCAGAGGAAGAGCGTTTCCATCCATGGTCCTCTTTCTTTCCCTTTTCTTTGTGAATCACACCCCTGCAGCCCTGCAGCCCCTCCCCTCAGTGAACTTGAGGCGAAGGAGCAGAAGTCACCCATAGGATATGGCCAAATGGTCATTTGCCCCGATTTCTGTCTCCTTCCCTGGCAGCTCTGAGAGACTGCCTTGCTGAGAGCTGATAACACGGTTGTGGCTTTTCTCACAACTGGCCACAGCGCCAATTACAGCTCACGGTTCCCTCTTCCCAGTTAGGAATCATGCCTTGTTCTGGGTCACCAATAGTCTTGCAGAATGTTTGCCATCAGAAACAAGGTCACAGCACATCAGAAACTACACACACGCACACACACACACACGCACGAGAATTTAAAAAATTCTTATATTCCAGCAGAAATAAGGCCTCCTCATTTCAAAATCTTTTATTACAAAATCATAAGCATGTAATTCTGTAACATAACAATATCACAGTCAAGCACACCATATGACATTTTAGGTGAAATGCTCAAATTGAAACTATAAATTACTACACCCATATTATTGCTCTACCAACCACATTCAAGCAGGTGTTACTTCTGCTGGACCCTGTATATATATTTTAAAAGTATGAACATTTTGAATATAATTCAAACATCCCCAAGGGGAAAAAGGAAGCCAAACCAAGCAGTCCTGCAGCGCAAGGGAGGCGTTTCCCGCCAGCTGGAAGTGGACTGGAACAGCAGCCGCGTTTCTCCTTTTTTTGTAGTGAGTTTGGCTGCTACTAGTTTGCTTCTGGAATGGAATTGAGAGGCGCCCGTGGGGAGACCTTAGCCTGTATCCAAAGACCCAACTGCACCAGAACCAGATCAGCTTCTCCTCTGGAGAACCTATGGGTGGGGTGTCTTTAGGTCTACTGCCCTAAATAGTTCAAATAAAAGGGAAACCTCTTAGAACACCTGGAGCTGAGAAGGGCTTAGATCTGGACGCAGGGCTCTGATACCCCTCCTCCCAGGGCTGTCCTGGTCTCAGGGAGGGTTCAGGGAAACTGTAAACAGACAAAGTGGGTGACAGAGAGAAGGCCCTGACGGATGGTTATGCCTGCAACCTGGGGAGGGACCACCTTCTGCACCCAGACGTGGAATAAATGCACCTCCGTGCAGTGTCCACTGGAAAGGCCTGGGCTCGCACCGCTAGTGTCTTGGAGTGGTTTGCCCATAGGACCCACTGTTTGAGTACTTTTTTAAAAAGTGAAAAGTAATGCCACTGAAATGACTCTGTGATTGCTATTTCTGTTTGATGGAAAAACTCTTAAAGATTTTGTCCTGCTCTCTCTCTCTCTTGGAAAAAAAAAAAAAAAAGGTCCTTGAATGTCTCTATAGGAAACACGGAAAAAGAAAAGGTAACAGAATTCTTTTCAGGATTAATCAGACACATTTGTTACATTATGAGCCCCTTGATATGAATCCCCCACATGTTGGAGGAGGGTCTGACCAGGAACCACGATCCTACTGGTGGGGAGCTACCTAAGAACATGTGCTGGCCGAGTTCCCCACACATTTCACACCCTCTACGCCTCCTGGCCTGGAACCAATCAGGGGCAGATAAGCCCAGAGCCCACAGTTTAGCCATACAGAAAGTACCATATCTGCTTTTCTTCTTCCCTGTTCATCTGGTTGCCTTCCCTACTCACCCAATTAATCAGTATAGCATGCTGGTCTATAGCAAAATTACCAAAAGAAACAAGAAAAACACATCGATTGTAATGAATGGGCTTTACCTTAAGGTCCTCTTAAAACTGCATTTCTCTTTATTCATCAGAACGTGCTGCCTCTTTTCCCTGACCGTTCGCCATTTTGGTCAAACAGCTTAAACTGCACTGAAAACCCCAGACGAGGTTCTCTAGCGAGTGAAAGTGGCACTGATCTTGGCGGTGTCTTGAAAACTGTCTGCAGCAGCCCTGCTGCCACTCTGCTGGACCACTTCTCCGTGGGAAGGGATTCCGAGGATGAGCTCTACTTTTCAGCCCCCGAAGCCAGGACTCCCACACTGCGTTCCCCCCTTGTCATCACTTCTCTGCTTCCGCCCCCACCCGGGCCTGTCACTCCGCAGTCACCCCAAGCAACCTGGAGATGGCTCCTAGACATTACACAGGAAGACTTCCCGAGCCACCTGCTCAATCCACTGGCTCGCCACCTGTCAGGGGGATCACCTGCACCCAGGAGAGCTCTTTAAAAGAACACGTCTTTTCTCTTCCCCAAAGCTGTTAGCACGCTAGCTGTCTTTGTAGGAAGCAGTGCTCACAGCCCTGTGCTGGGAGAGATCAGAATGTACTCACACATACTTCACAGGCTCTTCTGTGGGAAGGGGTCAAAGTCAGCCAACGAAGGCAGTTACGCGCCAGAAACAATATTTCATAATCCTGAACTTTCTGTTGCACCCAATTAGGCTATGGAATTACTTTCTGATTGTCGGCTTAGTCTAAATATTGTCAACTTCGACTGACAAGCTAACCTATCACAGGAAATTCGACAGACAGAGCACAGTCCACACCTCATTATCTTTATTAGGTATATTTAGTCCTCACCAAGGTCTGAATGAAGCCAGTGACTCACCGCCTACATGCTGGTATGGCCGACTCGGTTTATACATTGTGTTACTGTGGGTGGACAGGGAAGTCAGACAGTTCATTTGTGCTTGTATCTTTGCTGAAAATTCAATGACGAAAATTGCTAATTTCTAAATTGAAGATCAGGGTAAAAATGAACTAAAATGAAATATGAACCTAGATGTATATGGAGGGTAAAGTCCTGACCTTTAGTTCATGTCATAGACATGGGGTGGGATGTGCCTGTTTTCCAATGAGCGTGTCCTTGAGGACTCATCACTGCAGAAACTAAGCCGCACATAGTATCTCAGGCTCTTATGAAACATAGATAATCATGCTTTGTTTCTATAACGAAATAAACTATCAAGACTGATGCAGGTTTCAAAAGCTACAAGAAGAAATGGAATGTAACATAATGAGATGTAATGGACCCTCCATCTTCTAAGTCTACTTGTGATTTTAACATATTCTTTCCTGTGGCCTTACAGACTGTGTTAGGGACCCCCGGAGACAGGGCAAGACACTGTAGGAATATGTTTGATATATAGTTGGATTAAATAACAACCTAATATATCAAACATATCACACAGAGGCCTGCAGAAAAGGCATCCAGGTCTGACTGAGCTCGAGAACAGGCACAGCGCTGCAGGCTGCGCTGCAGGCTGCGCTGCACGGGTGGTCGGCTGGCAGCCCCTCCTCCTGCCTGCGGAGCACAGGCTGCCTGCCTGCCTGCCAGTGCGGAGTCGGCGCCGTTAGCGATGTCGCAGGCACGCACACCAGGGCTCGCCGACACGCTCATTTTGTCTTTAGACCATCTTCCCAAGCAAACGGTGGACTCGATAGGGCAAACTTACTCGTTATTCATGTCTGGGAGATTCCAGGCAAAAAGAGGTGCTTAAGTTTTAAGGGCCTGAAGTGGGAATCAACCAGGAATCATCTACATAAACCACAGCCTATACTACTTTTAAAACAGGCAACCTGAGGATGTGGGGAGCAAAATAATTTAAGTGAAAACATTGCCAGGCCCCAGAACTATTCCTTAGAGCAGCGTGAGGGCTGCCCAGGTATGGAGGGAAAGCGTGTGCGCTCCCCACTGAGGGCCTGTGCGTCGTGTACAGAGTTATAGGAACAGGGATGTCACAGCAATGGCTTATTCTCAGCACCCTAAGTTCTGCTCTGTCTTTTCAGGTTACAGGAGGGAATGGAGAAAAGTGATTAATCTCAAATGGGTTGACTTGGCTGTAAAAATGGGATTCCTTTTTAAACTGGGGAAATAAATTCCTTTATAAAGCCAAGGAAGATGTTTATTTCATGCAGATATCACCACAAACAAGACGGCCCTCCCAGATGGGCACAGACTACGGTTCTGGGTCTGCGTGCGCACTGATTGGCTTTACTGACTGATTCATGAGTCTGGCAGCATCCCATCGGGTCAATAGAAAGGTATTCTCACAGAGCCTTGGTTTTGGTTGATGGTTTCTTCAAAACAGTTTTATAGCTAATGTAAGCCCTGTGGTGGGAGCTTCCTGTCATGGGGCAGAGAGGGGTGTCAGACCATTCTCAAGCCCTCCAGAGGCACCAAGCACCCTTCCCGATAGGAAGATGGGACAGACCTAAAGCAGGGAGCTCTGCAATGAAGTGCAGGGACTCAAACCAACAGTTAGGTTAACTATGACCTTAGCCAAAGGATACCTCAGCTGTCCATATAAAAAGACAAAAAACAAAACCAAAAGACGCTGTGAACACAAAGGCTACATGGTCCTGAGTAGTGTGGGAAGTGCCCACACGTCCACTCAGCCACCATCACTAAGAGGTGCTCCCGTTTTGAAAACAGAGGCCCTCCCATCACCCTGGTTCCACCATTCTTGTACCTTCCCCACCTGTCTCCTTCATACGCAAGGGATTTTCACAGAGCTGCGACCACAATGAGTGCACAATTCTGCATTCTGTTTCTTTTTTTAAACTTTCCATTATGCTATGAGCATCTTCTTAATGCTACACAGTCTTATCAACCATTGTTTTTAAGAGTCAAGTACTTTTCCTTCAAGGAGACACTCAGGGCACATCCAGCTTCTCACTGCTACAGACGAGGGAGAAAGGAACAGCACGCACACACACACACACACACACACACACCCCACCCCCCCCTTCCTCCTCAGGACAGATTCCAGAGTCGGGATTAATGGGTCGAAGGGTTTGAGCAAACCAAAACCTCCCCCGTGGACTGCACCAGCCTCTCTGACACTGGGTGGGCCAGGAGGACTGGTACGGACTGGAACTGCCACCCAGCGGGCGCCCACACACATGGCCCTCAGCTCAGTTCCGCCCTGCCCTCTGACGCTGGCCAGGTCACCTGCCTCTGGTCGTGCATCGGCAGAGCAGGGATGGTAACAGTGCCGCCCCGTGGAATTCTTGCACGGACCAGATGACTTAATCCACGTAAAGCACCTGGAAGATTGCCTGACACATGCTTGGGACCCGTCAGAGGGAGCTTTTGTTTTGCTCGCTCTTTCTTTTCTCTTTTTGCAAAGGCCATCAGCTCATGGTTCTATGGAACAATTTTTATTTCAGGCATTTTCCCAGGAGGTAAGTAGATAAAAGTCCCAGAAGCCCATTTTCAGTGACAGAGATCCAATTTCAGCTTACTAAGTCTTATTGTTTACCAGGCACTGGGTCCTTAAATTAGCTCATTTGTTACAACAACAATCGGATGGGAAGGAACTCTAACAACTTTGTTTTGCAGATCAAAAATCATCAGGTAAATAAATGGCGGGCAGAGGGAAACCCAGATTCAGAGACAGACAAGGACGCGGAAGGACCTGGTGAGAGGACAAAGGGAACAGGATTGAACAGGAGCTCCTGGAACACGGTGGCGTGTTAATGCCACACTAGCACCAGGCTGATTCTCAGGGAGAGCGAGTGTCCACTGACGTGACTTCAGCGTTGGCAGACAGAAGCTTTCCCAAGAGAGGCCACTTGTATGGAAGTCATGTATGGAGAGGAAGACAACTTAAGCATGAGGCCTTTAGACATTAGTCGATGGCTGCTGTTTGCTTCTCGAGCCGAAAGTACATTTTCCATTCGCAGTTAGCTTGATTTACAAAGCACAAACGGATAGAACCAGCAAATGAAGTTGCTCCTATAGCCACACTTAGCTCTTAAGTGGGTTGAATTACATTCTGATGAGAAAAAATTTTACGTGTGTTTGCCACGTCTGGAGTGACTGCTAGGAGGTGGGCTCTAAGACGTCCCTGGTTTTAGGAATGTCCCCCAGCTGAATGGATTCACCGTGGCCCCCGCGTTCTTCCCACACGGTGTGGATCCGGGCCCTGCTTTTGAGCGGACGGGGGTGTTTCAGTGCTCACGCTTCATCTTTCAGTCTGACAACACAGTAGAATTTTAGCTGCATGTACATTGAGGGGCTCTACCTTTTTTGAGGAGAAGAGCGAGATTTTATTTTCCAACGTATTTGAGTCCTTGGAAGGGAGGTAAGGTTACAGGTAGCAGGAGGGACTTGCTTGAACAGACCAAACACAGGTCCTCTCTGGTTCGCCTAGCTTCTCCTGGGGGGGTGGGGCTGGGTGGGAGGTTAGCTTCTTAATGGGGTTGGGCTTGGCCCCTGGACAGCACCAGGCCACCGTCCTTTTCACTTAAGAATTGTCCTCCCTACTGTGCAAGCTTAATGGCTGTTTCTCTTAACGTTAACTCACGGTCTTAAGTTCTAAATACTTATCCAGACAACAAATGTAGCTGGAAAATATACACCATCCAATCCCAGTCTCCAGTATATACTGAAAAAGTTGATTATGGGGTGCACTTTTGAGAGTCACATGGCCCTCCTTTAATTTTTAGAAAAGGAGAGACCCAGTGTTGCTATTTCTCTATTAAAGGCACATGGAAACCAGAAAATCTGAAGGTGACAGTCTCACATTCAGTAACAGCGACTTTTATAAGGAAGCATTGACCTCTGCTTTATATATAATGGAACCGAATCGAGATTGTAAATGCCCAGTTCTTCCCTTGGGTATCTGAAGGTATTTTTTTGGGTGGTTAACCTGAAAGACTCTCCCACTGGTTTTTTCCTGGACTCATAAAAGGCGCCGGGCAGGTGCAGCAGGTGTGCAGCTCGCTAGTCTAACCACTCGGAACAAGACGAGCTCCCGGCAGCAGGCCCAGCTCTGTCTCATGGTTGCCTGCCGGAAGGCCCACTGACATGAGATAGTCACACATGGACACTCACTTTTGGTTTTGCTCTTGGCTTCAGTTGTTCTAACTTCTTAGCAGCAGCCTCAATGGATGCTGCAGCCCCCAGCAATTCTGTCTCCGCAATGACGGTTGGGTCTTCTGGATCCACCCACTCTGTTCCTAAAATCAGTCCAAAGAGGGTCATTCTTGGGAGCTGCGGACCTCAGGGCACTGGCTTAATTACAACAATGCCTGGATTGGCATGCAGAGAAGTTTCATGAGCCTACTAGCTGCACTGTCCTAAGGGATCGACTCTCTGGCCAGCAGAGATCAGATGAGGGACACCTGTCTGCTTCTGGTTTTCTACCCCAGCTGTGTGTGCAGCCCTACCACAGAAGCAGTCATCGGTGAGTTTCAAAAACCAAGATCTCATGGACCACAGCCAGCTTGAACATGACGCTGACTGCTAACTTCGGGCGCCTGACTGTAAGCCAGCGAGCTCAGGAGACTTGAGACTATGCTGAGCCAAAGAGCATTATTACACTCTTCTCCTGGGCACTCATGAGGAGAGGACACTCACCTCAATTCAAACACAGGGAAACCGGTGAGAAAACCTTTCCCTGGCGAGTTGACTGCTTTTGTGGAACCATGAAGGGGTGTGCCAGCAATGTACCCGGATAGCACCATTTTCTAATCATGAAGGGTATTATTTAAATAAGAATAAATATTCTGATGAATAAAAACACAAGTAAAATAAGTGGGAAGACCCTTAAAAAGGGAAGTGAACAGTTCTAGATGGATTATGCCAGTGGTTCCCAACCTTTTTGGCACCAAGGACCGGTTTCATGGAAAGCAATTTTTCCATGGACCTGAGTGAGGGAAGGGGGTGGTTTGGGGATGATTCAAGTGCATTACATTCAGTCTCACCTCCTGCTGTGCGGCCTGGTTCCTAACAGGCCTGGACTGGTACTGGTCCATGGCTTGGAGGTTGAGGACCCCTGGATTAAGTCATATAAGTCCTTAACATAAAGACTGGAGAAAAGACTTGCTTTGGGAGGATATTACTTTTTAAATCTAACTCTACTCCCATTTGCTTAAAAAAAAAAACCCAAAACACCTCACTATATTCCTTCTAACTGCAGATGCCAAGAAAGGGCTCGTATTGCTGTGCATTTTCTCCACTCAGTTCGCTGACACTGCCTTGAGGTGGTGCCCCATGAAGGACAGGAGAGGGTCCCCCCTACCTTTCATGGCTTCCGCTGCCTGAATGAGCTCAGTCACAGCGCTGGCGACTCGCTTGGAGAGAGCAGCCAGCTGGTGCTTGAGTTCCGGGGTTGGCTTCTGAAGAACCTATGAGTAAAGAACAAGCAAAGTGCATAAGGAAGATGGCAATAGGGATGGGGAGCACACTCTTACAACCAGGTGGGCACGGGCGGACATCCTGGTTTTAGGATGTAACTGTCACCAAGCGACTTCAGGATCTTGGGGAAAACATGTAAAACTCACTGGCCTTCCCTTTTTCTCACATGAGAAATAAATAGTTGGGAGCCAGGGGTTTCTCTGCAGTCCCTTCTGACCTATTGCCTTAGTCCTAGGGGAGACCAAAATCCTTATCTGTCCTTTATTTATACCTTCCTTGTCCTTTTACTCGTACATAAAATAAATGTATGCACACGAAAATTACCCACCATTGCCCAAGAACACTCTGAGTGCACACGAAAGCCCGAGGCCACGGGTCGGCTGGGACTTGGGACAAAACAAACGTGGGCCCGGAGGAAGAAACGTGTGACTCGGGTGGGTCTGGGAGACAGAATCATCGCGAGCATGATGACGACCAACTACTCAGGAGGGCTGTTCCTGAGAGAACGATCCATTTCCAACGGCAAGTTCTCCTGCGGGAAAGTCACAAAGACTTTCCCTCTTTTGAAGTAGTTCAAAGGATTTCAAAAATGTGTTTTGCTTTTTGTTTTTTATGGTGTTAAAAAAAAAGATATTGGAACTCAAACCCCCCAATCTAACTTAAAAGGCATCCCAGCTGAATTCTTCCCAAATTCATTCCAGAACAGAACAAATGGGATGAGAGCTCCTTGCCCAGCTACGCCATGGGTTTACATTCTGACTCACACCAGCTTCTTCCTCTCTAATTTCAAAATCCCTCTTCCAATGCTCCTTTGTGCATCCTCCCCCCATGCTGTACAACGGCCGTCTTCAGGCTGTGAAATGGTTAGACATTCTGGAGAAAAGCACGGCTGCTGTCTCTCTCTAGACAATTCTGGAGCCTGGGAGCAGCGGACGAGGCATGGGCCTGGGAACTGGATAGACTTGAGTTTGAACCTGGCTTTGCCTGCTACTGGTTTGTGACACAGAGCAGATTACTGAACCCTTTACAGCAGTGCCCAACCCTCGGCCCAACATAAAATCACAGATTTACTTAAAACCTTTTTTTTGCTCATCAGTTTTCACTACTGTTTGTGTATTCAGTGTGTGGCCCAAGACAACTCTTCTTCTTCCAGTGTGGCCCAGAGACGCCAAAAGGTTGGACACCCTGCTGGAGCTTGTTTTCTACTTGTGACACTGGGGAAATGCCCACCCCTCGGGGTTGGCATGAAGATCAAGTGCAATAATACATGGACGTTTCTGGCACAACACGACACAGTGGGCTTTCATTGAGTGTCAGTTCCCTTCCTGGTATCCCAGCCCCTTTCACCGAGCCGGGTACCGTATTCACTCTCAGAAGTCTGGGAAAGATGACATTGGGACCCTGGCCTAAGCCCTTCATGTCACAACTATAAGAGAAATGTGGTAAAAAACCTGGGGCTGGGGGAGTTAATGAGGTTATACTTCGACCAGCCCAGACATACCAGTGCACAGAAGACAACATTCACATACTCAGACTGATTAGTCAAGGACTTTTGAGCATCACTGCACATGCATCTATTTCCTCCTTCCTCTTATAATCTGTTAAATGTTATATTTGCTATTGTGCTGTGATTTCAGCTACTCTGTAATCCTCATTATCTCACCCTAGGACTGACACATCACTACACAGATGTTTAGAACTCAGTACAGACCAGTGAAGAGGTGAGCAAATAAATGACTGAATGTAAAAGAGACCAGCACGCTACTGGAACAATTCCTAATACGGTGGCTTCCGAGACCAGTTCTAAAACACTAGAACCATGGAGAGGTGGAGAGGAGGGGGCAAGGCTTTTTCCTTTCTAACACAGCAGCAATTTAGTTCTATGCCGGTTCCGGACTCACTGTGCCTGTGTAACCCTGGTCCAGTTACTTCTCCTCTCTCTAAACTTTACTTACCAATTAAATGATCATAACAGCTCTTTTGTTATAGAGTTGTGGTAAGACTGGGTAAATATGTAATTTAGTACGTAATTCCATCAGGGTTACTGATAGAATTGGTCTGGTGTGTGGCCTGGGTTTTTAAAAGTTCCCCAGCTGATTCTCATATGCAGCGAAAGTTGTGACCTACGGCTCTAAACTCCAGTGGCAGCATTACCACCACTTAATGATCAAAGGCTTGTACTATATTTGCCTGAGGCAATACGTGCCGTAAGGTTACCAGGTGAGTAATGGTTATGGCGCAAGGTCTGAAGAGCCAAGTAGTCCACAGGCAGCGTTAAACGGTTTCTCTGCAGTGGCCAACACAATGCAAATAGGCAAAGAGTTAAAGATATGGTGGAGAGACTCGCAGTAAGTGGTGAAAGACTGAGTGTTCTCCTGCTAAGATCAAAAATAAGGTAAAGATATCTGTTTTCACACTTCTGTCAATATTGTACTAGAATTTCTAGCCACTGAAATAAGATAAGAAAAAGAAATAAATGGCACACAGATGACAAGGGAGAAGAGAAATTGTATTTGTTCACAGACAACATGAATATCTATGTAGAAAATTCTAAGGCATCTGTAAAAAGAAAACTTCTAGAATAATAAATGAGTTCAGCAAAGTCACAGGACATAAAGGCAATATATGAATATTAATAATATTTTATATATAAGCAATAGCATTGGGAATTAAATTTTAAAAATTAAATTTATAATAGTACCAGTAATTGTGAAATATCTAGAGTTAAATTTGACAATAGATGTGCAAGATTTGAATGTTAAAAACTACAGCCCTGGCTGGTGTAGCTCAGTGGATTGAGCGCGGGCTGGGAACCAGAGGGTACCGGTTTGATTCCCAGTCAGGGCACATGCCTGGGTTGCGGGCTGGATCCTCAGTGAGGGCCATGTGAGAGGCAACCACACATTGCTGTTTCTCTCCCTCTCTGTCTCCTTCCCTTCCTCTCTCTCTAAAATAAATAAATACAATCTTAAAAGAAAAAAAAAACTACAAACATTGTCAAAAACAATCTTAAAGAAGATCTAAATAAATGGAGAGTTATACTGTGCTCATGGATCAGAAGACCTGGAGAAAAACTATTTGCAGAAGATATATCTGACAAAGAACTCCTATCCTGAAAATATAAAGAACTCCAAAAATTCAATAATAACACAAACAACTCAATAAAAATAGGCAAAAGATCTGAACAGATGCTTCATCAAAGAAAACATACAAGCCCTGGCTGGTAGGGCTCAGAGGGACTGAGCATGGGCTGCAAACCAAAGGGATGCTGGTTGGATTCCCAGGTCCCTAGTGTGGGGTGCATGAGAGGCAATCACACACTGATGTTTCTCTCCCTCTCTTTCTCCTGCCTTTCCCCTCCCTCTAAAAATAAATAAATAAAATCTTAAAAAAAAAGAAAGAAAACATACAGAAGGAAACGGGTACAGAAAAAAAGATGCTCAACAGTATAAATCAAAACCACAATGAGATACCACTACATACCATTAGAACGGCTAAAATTACAAAGACTGATCAGGTGTTAACAAGGATGCGGAGTAATCAGAACTCCCATACACTGCTGGTGGAAATGTAAAGTAGTATAACCTCTTTAAGAATCAGTTTTGTGGTTTCCTAAAAAGTTAAAAAAAACCCTACCCTATGACATAAATATTCTATTTCTAGCTATTCATGCAAGAGAAATGAACATGTATAGGTGCAAAGACTTGTCTATTGTTAAGAAAAGAAACTACAGGTCCCAGGCAGAGCCACTGGCCCCCAGGACAGAAAACCAAGACGTAACTGCAGTTTCAAGCCCTCCCAGGAAGGCATTTCCTGACAAGGCCCCTGCTGTCTTCTCCCAAAGAAAGGTGCCCTTCCTTGAAACAACCCTTTCTTTTCTTTGGCTAATAACTTTCTTAGCCTGTCCAGTTTGTGCCTATAAAAACGGTTCGGTTTTGTACAACTGTTCGGAGCTCCCTTCTATTTGCTAAAAGGGATGCCACCCCAATTAATGAATCTTTCAATAAAGCCAATTAGATCTTCAAATTTACGTGGATGAATTTTTGTTCTTTAACAATATAGAATGTTCTTAGCAGTTTTATTTTTAATAATCAAAACCTGGAAACAACCCAAATGTCAATCAACAGGTTTATAAACAGGTTATGACACAACCATACCCTGGAACACCATTTAGCAATAAAAGGCAACAAATTACTGATACGCACAACATGGATGGAATGGAAAATACTGATGTGAGTGAAAGAAGCCAGACAAAAAGGAGCATGTGCTATATGACTCCATTTATATAAAACTCTAGAAAATGCAAGCAAATTTATAATAAAGAGATCAGTGGTGCCTGGAAATTTTGAGCAGTGATGGATCTATTCATTTTGATGGCTGCGATGCTTTTACAGATGTATTCATATGTTGATACTGAAATTATATACTTTAAATATGTGTATTGCATATTAATTATGGCTCCATAAAGCTGAAAAAAGTTTAGGATGTGGTGGGAAGAGTCACATCACCAAAGTGGAATGGTGAAAGACTTCTGTCTTTAAAAGGGCCTCAGTGGAGGAAGAGAACCACTTCTGCACCCACCATGGCCCTCTAAGAAAGGAAACAGTCACATGACAAAGCACCCTATTTAGATCAGGCAGGAGGAAAGCTGTTTTCATTCTGCTGCTAAATCAATACGATTTCTAATAGCAGGCACAGACAGAAACAAATGAAAGTTCTGCTAGTGGAAGCAAGGGTAATTCTAACCCTGTCAAAGATCTCACACTGTGGTTTTGCAGCAATATGGAACCGTGCCTGCTGCAGAGGTAAAGCGGCTGCCTTCGGCCCCACAGCTCAGACCTTCTGGGACATGCCGGCCAACGGTAGACGCAGGCAGATGAGGCTGCTCCAATGGGCAGGCCTGCTACCTCACAAAGCAGCTCCCAGAGCAGCAAGGGCTCTGCCCAGATGAGACCCCGTTGGTTGTTGATTGCTAACTGGATTCTCCAAAGACAAGGATTCCCCAAGCAGGGGTTTTCAATTTGGAGCCTCAGTTCCAAAAGGATCCAGCTGGGTGTTTGGTTCTGATGGCTCTCGTAGGGATTTAAGGGCCATTTTGTGTGTACGTGCTGTTTCTTTGAGGAGGGCAGGGGAGGCAGGAAAAGGGTTTTCAGCTCTAGGGGGACCAAGATCCACAAAAGGTTAAGAAAGCTGAACTCTTGATAGCTATTTGCACCTAGTCAGAGGGAAACAAAGAGAATGGGATTGGGAAGGGATACAAAATTCATGATTATTTATAGATTTCTTTAAAAAATAAAGCTCTGAAACAAAATGTTAATGAACAAAATTAGTTAATTACAGATGGTGGGCACATGGATGTTGATCTGATTTTCTGCATTTTAAAACTTCTATAGTAAAATTACACACACAAATCAGACAAAAAAGATTAGGATATTTGAACTGAACACGGCTAAAGCAGCACAATTTCCCCCACATTTTTATGTGCCTAAATTTAAGAAAAGCAGCCCACTAAAGAAATCCCTGAACCTCCTTGTTCCACCTGAAAGTGACCTCAATTTATTTCTGTAAATTGCTGGATACCTTCTCCAAACCTTAAGTTCTACTTTTCTCTTTCTCCTTTGTAAAAATTAGACAATTATCTGTTCTTTTTTCAGCCTCAGGAATCTTACTAATAATCCTCTTTGAAGAACTAAAACAGAAGTCAAATTTTCAAGTGATCCAGGACGACTATTATCTTCTGCTGCAGTGTGGATTTAGGGGGACCTCCTTCTCAGGAGGGTGGTGCTGTGGTCACCCCATTATACGTGGTCTCCCCATACTGATCGGAGAAACTGACGAGGGCAGGATGCTGTGTGTGTGTGAACACCTCTGGTTTTTAACTGCTTTTTTTATTCACCACCCTTAAATAGCTAATCTAATCTTAGCATCCTTTTCGCTTCTACCCTAAAGATAATTTCAACACAAATCTGATGTCTTCTCTAGGCTGGCAATTTGGCTTTCGTTTTCTGGTTCGGTCTCTCAAAGCTCCCTCAGAAATACACACTAGTTTCCCAGTTTGTGTGTCTCCACTTCCCTCACTTCTCGCTGAGCCTCCTTCAGCACCAGCCTTAGCAGGCCTGCGGCCGACGCACCCCTCAGGGCGAGGCGGTCCTCCTTGAGGATCCTGGGGCTCGGAGACTCATTCTTGCCTGTGTGTCTTCAAAGTCTGCTTTGGAGAAGGAGTTTGGGCTAATAATGTGAACTGCGATTCATTTTTAGCAGTAGGTCCAGGGAAACCACAAATGTCCACAGTTTAGGTGACAGAACATTGTCACGTGGCCCCTAAAATGTCCAGTTAGCAACTTGTATTTTCCTATGTTTACGATAATTCCCTGGAAATGGAGGCTGTTTTTCCCCCTATATTTTTATTAGAAAATACCCTTCAAAGAGTACGTCTAGCTTTCTGAACAGACAAAAAGGAATATGTGAACAAATATGTACATGATGGTATTTCCTTGGAAGTCGGAACCATCAGCACTTGCCCCCATTATGAGGCAAAAACATCCTTGCAAAAGACGAGACAGTTTTTTTGTATGTTTCATGAAAGTTTTAATGGCATTTAGCTTTTCTTTCTATTCATGATTTCATTTTAGCACCAACTACCTTCACACGATGAACCTCGAAACAGCCGTGGAAAAACAGGACATGTCTGTTTCTAACCTAATTACAGGTAACAGTGGCAACAATCGCACAGAAAGATGAGAAGAAACTCATGCCGCAGGTTTTTAACAGACGCATCAACCACTCGGGTTTGCAACTATAAGGTTTAAGAGCCCTGTTTCTCTGGAAGGAAGAATCTGGAACAGAAAACGAGGCTATAGAATAAGAGATCTGGCAGTTCAGGACTATGGCTGCTGATCATAACTCTAAATTCCTCAAAAAACTGCCGGATTTTTGTCAGCCTATGGACAGGTTGGTAGGACCTGGTGAAGCCCAATAATGAATGCAGGAAGCAAAGTGGCGACCCCCGAGGATGATATTCAAAATCCTTGACCAGAAAGTTTGCGAAACAGCAACTGGGCTTTCACAAGCCCTTCCTAGAGTCTTCCCTGCACATGCTGACTGGTCTGTGATTCTGACATGCAAACAAAAGAGGGAGGAATCTGTGGCAGACGTTAAAGCCTGCTTGGAAGCCCTCTTCCTATGGCTCATATGATAGATAGGGTCACCCAAGCCGCTCTAGCTGCTCTCTTGGTAAACAGATCATCCACTGAGACTAGTGGACTGACAAAAGGGATGGGAGGGCACAGGCCTAAGTGAACTCATGACTACAGCTGAGTGTCTTGAAAGGTCACTGGAGCAAGACAGAAAATGAAAATCCACCAAACTATCAGCTTTGCCGCTACAACAGCTCCAAGGCGAGAGACCCAGAATACCACCTGGGACTCTCGAACTGCACCCTTCTAGGGATGCGTCATCAAACATGGCCCAGAAATCGGTGTCTCCATTGTAATAAACTGGGACACTGGGAAAAAGATTGTCCGCAAAGACTCAATCAAATAAATGTCCCCATATCTACCTGCAAGGATTCCCCCATATGGGCCCTCCCACAGTTGACGGGGCTCTGTGGGGTTCCCGGGTACAGCAAGTCCTCAAATAACGTCATTTTGTTATAACCTCGATGGGGGGAAAAAAAAAAGGATTCCCAGCTGAGGCCACCGTCTGTGTGGAGTTTGCATGTTCTTCCCATGTCTGTGTGGGTTTTCTCTGGTGCTCCGGTTTCCTCCCACATCTCAGAGATGCGCACCTGAGCTGAACTGCTGTGTGTGCGCTGTGTCTACACAGCCCCAGTCTGAGGGAGCGTGGGAGTGAGTGGCTCTGACAGAAGGGCGTCCTGTCCGGGGACGGCTCCCACCTTGCCCCCCTGAGCTGCTGAGCCATTTGTGACCCTGAACTGGAAAGAACTGGCCGAAAAAGAACTATCTGTTTTTATTAACCTTTCTTAAATGTATGCATAGATTATGTTTATTTCAATGTTTAACATTGGAAGTGGTTGGGTTCTTTATGTAGAAGTGGGATGTTTTTGTGACCAGAAATATACCCCAGGAACTTGACTCTTGTTTATTATCTCTTAGCCGATGATACAACCGCTTTCATTTTAAGTCCTTTTGCTTAATGTTGCAGCTTCCAAGAGCCTACTGACAACATTAAGTGAGGACTTGCTGTACTTTCCTTGAACAGCGAAGCGGAAGCAGAAACTACTGGAGCTACACTTTCTACTTTAAACCCCACCCGCATTGCACACACACACAAAACAACAGAGTAAAAAGGAAGTTTCCATTGTGGGGGCATTTAATCAAATTCAGAGAGAACTTTTATCTCAATGAGTACAAGTGGCTCTGGGACCTTTCACTGAAAAACACTCCTTTTTGCTATGTGACACAGCCCCAGAGAGTCTAGTAGGTGGGTACCTCCTCTCTATATTAGAAGGGCTAACACAGGTTGTTTCAAGTGGAGACTTTCCTTTAGAATTTCCTGGCCAACCTGAACTTTATCTTTTATGTACCTTACCGTCTCTTCTTGACATAGAAGAGGGAGAACTCCAACAAAGCTCTCCTAATTTAAATGAAGTGCCTGAAAATCTGCAGGCTACCATTAAAACTGACATTTACAAAAAAAAAAAAAATCCTCACTTGAGGACATTTTTTTCCATTGCTTTTAGACAGAGAGGAAGGAGGTGAGGAAGGGAGAGAAAACAACATCCATTGGTTGCCTCCCGCAGTGCCTGGACAGGGAATTGCACGCGCCTGGATTGGGGATCAAACATGCAACCTATGTATGTGGCCTGACCAAGATTTGAACCCACAACCTTTTAGTTAGGTGAGGATGCTCCAACCAACTGAGCCATACCGGCCATGGCAAAATAGGCATTTAAAGCCTGAGGCCCTCACACCCAGAGTAGAAGACCTAATTGCCAGAGGCTTCATTCTCCATACCAAGGACAGGACGGGACGGTGATCTGTCCAGGATTTGAGAGCTCTGAGTAACATAGTTATTCTTCATTTCCCAGTTCTAAACCCAAACACTTTGTTGTCATAATTTCCTCCTGACTTACAATGGTTCACTGCTGCAGACCTTTGTTCAGCCCTTTACAGCATCCTGTGGACTCCAACAGCCAGCATCTACTTGCCGTTACGTGGAACAAGCGACAATATACCTGGACGGTCATGCCTCAAGGGTTCAGAGGCCCCTCCTTATTTCTCCCAAGTATTTCCCCAAGATTTAAACATCCTCCAGTTCCCTGGGGAAATGACCCTTTTACAATGTGTACAGGACCTCTTGCTGTGTTCAGTTAACAAAGAGGTATCCATGAAGGATTCCATTTATTTGCTGCAACGGTTAGCTGAAAAAGGACACAGAGTCTCTAAGGAAAAGTTACAATTCTCTTTAGACAGTATTCATTACCTAGGTCATGATCTAAGAGCTGAAGGAATTCAGCTGTCTCCAAAAAGAATTAAACTAAGCCAGGAGTTTCCTAGACCCACAACTAAGCAGTGGGTTTGTGGATTTCTAGGCTTGACTGGTTACTGTAGACTATGGGTTCTGAATTTTTCTCTGTTACTTCTCCGCTCTATGAATTTGCTAAAAGTTCAGACCCTGGACCCCTTATTTGGGAAGATACACATGAGCAGGTTTATATAAGACTACACCAAGCGCTACAAGGACCACTCGCCTCAGGGCTATCAAACTGTTTAAAACCTTTCACTTTGCTTGTGCATGAAGGGAATAATCAAGCTCCGGGAATGCTCACGCAATAACATGGTAGTAAACAAAGGTCTCTTGTCTATTACACCATAGACAACTTGATTCAGGCACTGTGTCTAGCCCAGCTGTCTTAAGGCTATAGCTGCCACTGCAAAGTTAGTGGATGCCTCAGAAGATTTAACCCTGGGTAATGATGTTTATTTGCGAACTTTACACACTGTCCAAAGTCATTTTAACTCTGAACTGACTCAGCATTTTTCTGCAGTACACTAACTTCCTATGAGCTCCTTCTGCTTTCACCATCTAATCTCCATCTTAAACATGGGAACGTCCTTAACCCTGCTATGCTACTACCTCTAACTGACAAAGGTGAGCCCCATGAGGAGGTGATAATATCTCATTTTGTGATGCTGAGTCTTGACTTATGAGACACCCTGTGAACTAATTCCGATCTAATCTTGTTTGCTCATGGGTTACACTACAGAAATGGAAAGGGAATTCTCAAGCTGGCTATGCTACCTCTCTCCGATATGATTTACTCAGAAGGGGAAACCTCCCACAAGCTCGATCAGCCCAACAAGCAGAACTCCATGTCCTTACCCAAGCAGGACAAACTGAATCTTTGTACGGATAGCCATTATACCGCTGCAGTCCATGATTTAGGGTTGCTATGGAAAAAAATGGGCTTCCTTATGTCATCCCATTCCTCTGGGATGCCAATCAAAAATGGGCAATAAATAAATGATCTTCTTACTGCTCTTCCTTTTACCTTCTCAAGCTGCTATCACCGAAGTGAAGCTACACTAGAAGGACTGAACCTGAGTGCTGGGGGGACCCCACTGGACTGCCACGCACAGGCAGCAACGACGGAAGCTGTAAAGACTGTGGCACATGTGGATGCAGTCCATTCTGTTTCTGTAAAAAGTGACCTGTTGTTGCCCAGCTTTTGCCACCTTGGTGTCTTTAACATGGCAGCAGCGGGCTCCTGACTCAGAGAAATTAAGAGGCATAAACAATGGCTGTAAATGAGACAAACGCCTAGGGCGGTGGGAAGCCCGAGAAGGCCACCTGGTTCTTTGAGGCTCCCTGGCAAGCCCCACCTCCCAGCTTCTGCATTCCCTCACCCACCACAGTGCCTTTCAGAGGACTCAAATTATGAATAAACATGGAAGGGGAGACTTCCATACATTTGCAAAAACAGTCTACCAGCAATGTCTGTCCGGCCAGGCCTGGAAAAATTATTTTCGCCTCCAGAGGCCACAGACCAGCTCCCTCCGGACCTTCTGAGCCATCTCGTTATTGCGTGTGTGTTTTCCCGATGGGTCGAAGCCCTCCCCTGCTGCTGAGCCCTCACCGTGGCAAAGGAACTGATAGAAAGTGTGTTTCCCACTTAGGGTTTGCCTTTCACAGTTTCCTGTGTTCTAGGCTCACTGGGCAAATCACATGAGCCTTGATGGAAAGACTCGCAAAGTTCTCAGAATTATCACTGTCCTTATCGCCCTTGGTCATCAGGCAAGGGGGAAAGAATTAACGGGATCCTCAGTTGGAAATCTCTGAATTTGCTGAAACTACTGGACTCCCCTGCCTGCGGTACTGCCTTCGGTCTTGCTGGCTGTTCACAGTGCCTGCTCTGGGAAACAAGCTCACCCCACACACGAAGGCAGCAGCAGACCGGGCCCACTGGTGTACAACCTTCTGCTGATCCCTGAGTCCCGCGCCAGTATGACCAGCTACTGTTACGTCTCTGACGTCTTGCGCTCCAGCTCATCAGCAATAGGTTAAAGCAGCTTTCCCAGGTCCCATTTTAAAGCATCCTGTTGGCCAAGTGTTGTCAGAGGAAGACAGCCCTTGAGCCCCGCTGAGGGGACCTTATCCAGTACTGCTGACCACGGACACTGCGGAACAATTAGAAGGCACCGAGCTACGAACACACTGCTGGAGAAGGCTCCGCCTGCCCCCTGGTCCTGTACAGACACTGGAGACCTATGATCCAAATCCACGAGGAAGAGAAATAGCTGACGTCAACCTGACTGCTTCCACCCAAGACGCGGATCAAGATTTCATACTTTAACTAAACACGAAACCCCTTCTTCTTTTTTCTTTCCTTTACTCTGGCAGTCATCCATATCTTCCAAACCATGGCGGAGTGTGGAGGTGTTTACCTTTCAGACTTGGGATTTGTCACGAAAAACTGCAATCTGGCCATAACAGTGCCAATGTAGTGGAAGTGGTTAATGCCTGACAGGCTTTTGTATGCGGTGGTTATCACGCTCCTAGATGGTTGGCACACAGCCAGGCAATGCCTCTCCGGTGATCTAACCGTGCACAAACACACAGAGATACCTTCGTTGGTCAAATCCCCTGAGTTTACAGAGTTGAGTTAGGAGCTACCAGAAGGTTTTTTGTGATTCAGAATTCGCCTCCTTTGGAAAGTCCCTACTTCCCTAGTTCGGAATAAAGAAAAATAAGGCTATCACCAGGAACCTCTCCTTCACTCTGAAAACATCGCAGAATTCAGTGTTAAAGCAATAGCTACCCACAAAAGTCCTCAGAGTTTCTGTCAAGGCTGCTCTCGACAACAGAAGCACCCTAGATTATGTTTTAGCTGAGCAAGGAGGTGCCCGTGCCGTGGCCGACACAGCATGTTGCACCTGGATTAGCTCTGCTAGGGAAACTCAGCTCAGTTCTGTATTTATTGTGAGTTTGTAAATCAAGCCACTTGGCTTAAAAAGGTGACCTCCTCACCAGGGTATTTCTTTCACTTACTTGATTTTGATTGGTTTGGATCTTGGGGGCTTTGGCTCCAAAGTGCATTCCAAACATTAGATATTATCGGGTTTGTGTTTATCATACTAATTTCTCAGGTACACTGTATTTTCTCAAAAGCTTTAAATGCATGTTTGCAGTCCCTACCCACCAAGCAAATGATCTACTTAAGATTGGATAGTCAGAAAGGGAACAAAGAGAATGACCGCCTTAAAGGTAGTGAACCTGAAGATGTATCACAGAGTATCACAGGGATTAAGCAAAAACCCATATTACCCGTGAATATCACACAGAGACTCCGTGAAAGCTGTAGGAACTCCAGAGTGTGGCGTTAATGCCTTACATTTTGACCTCATCTCTCAGTCAAGCTGAGAGTCTGTTCAAAAGGAAGGGAATGTTAAAGAGAAAACCCAAAACAGGCCTCAAGTGGGTCATCTGTGCTAAAGACTTATTACCTGATCTGAATGCAGTTTCAACCTTCTCCAGGAATATAATCTTAAGTAGACTGGAATTTTCTGGTCAATACCAATGAGGTAATCCATCTGTGGGACCTTCCCATTCCTCATTGGAAGCCGAGCGCTCTGCCTGATAAGGTCTCTGCTTCCCCAGACCCCCCACCCCTGCCCCAGTTCCAAACGTGGCCCCTGGGAACATACCACATATACTTTCTGGTTCCCCATGGTTTGGCCCTTCAGGGTGTGGGGGACCAAGCCACCTAGGAACGGGGAGTCGGTGCAAGCCTGGGGCTCCCGTGTGCGCGGGCCAGCTACCAGCCACAGCCACCACATCCCGGCCAGCGTCTTCTGTTTCAGCCTCTTCACCCAGGTCCACGCAGCGCTCCAGGCTGGTGGAAGGTCGTCAGAGGAAGGGAAGTGTCCTTCTTAGTGTGGTCTGAGCCCACACTAGAGGTTTAGGATTAGAGGAAGTCAAGAGAGCCTCAGGTCATCTGTAGCACTGGTGATATTTTTTCCTAACTTGTCATGGAGGCTGGTGTGGCTCTTTTAGGTGGCTTCTCTGTCCTTGCAGGATGGACGGGGGTCTTCCTAGCAGGATCTCCTGACACTTTTTCAGTGGTGGCTCTGCCTGTCTCACCGGCTTTATGTCTCCCTTTAATGCTAGTGTTGCCTCTTTGGTGCCAGGAGACAGCCAGGCTCTTCTGGATTCTAAATGCGGCTTCCCCCAGACCAGGCTCGTATGTATCTGTGTGCTGGGGCAGTGTGATGTGGGTGACTTCCTCTCAGTCCAGTCCTGGCCGCGCACGTGCAGCCTGAACGTGCTGCCAGCTGGGTTCTCCCAAGGAAAGGACAGACGGTCTCTTCCCCAGCCCCGGCCCACACCCCTGCTCACCACCAAGACGTGCTCGAGAAGGTCCAGGTAGCTGAGGGTGCACTCCGTCCCATACCGCAAGGCTCTGGCGCGCACCTCCTCGCTGACGTCAGGGTGGAAGGACGCTTGCTGGAGGGAGAGAAACACTGACATCTTAAAACAAAAAGAGCCAGCTGGCGTGCGGACCAGGGGGCTGGTGCGAGGGGTCACTGGCCCAGCTATGTTGTGGAGCCCCGAACCCTTGATTCTGGAACTCCCTCTGCCTTACCTCAGTGACCTCCGAGAAACCTCCCCGACCCCTGGATTCCTCCTCCCCCTCCCCCTGCTGCCCCAGCTCCATAGCAGCCTCTCTCCAAGTTTGTGTGGTGACACGTTTAGTGCCCTGGAGCCAGACAAAAGCAAGTGACTCTGGTCCCCTCGTCTCCTCCTTTTTCCTTTCTCTCCCCCTCCCCCACCCACCTTTTATTGACACGTAAGAAATTCCCCAGACACCGAGAAGTTCAGGAAAGATTCACAATTAGAGCACCCAGCAGGAGCCGCGCTGTCCCAGGGTCAGTGTGCCTCTCTTCAGAAACGTGGGATGTCCTAAGGGCCCCTCCTGGTTCACAGGCTAATCACACCCAGGTCCTCACTCCGCGATCTGAGCACGCTGGGGTCACAGAGAGTCTCCCAGTCAGAGCCTCTGCCGCCTGGGGACCTTCAGACGCGAGCTCCCCAGTGCGCTCAGAGGTGCCGCACATGACATGTGCCCAGATAGGCAACCCAGACCACATGGTTAATGCAGCATTTTTCCCCCTTTTCTTGCCTTGCCCTTGAGACCCGCCGAGCTGCGTCCTTCACAAGATACCATTTCAGATGGCACGCCCACTCACGGGGTTGCTGGGCCAACTAAAGAATGCCCAGTTGAATTTGAGTTTTGGGAAAATAATGAAAAAATTTTAATGTAAGTCTGGGACACCCTATTTTTGATTTGCTAAATCTGGCAACTCTATCCATTTACCTTTCTTCCTTGTACAGCCTCACTCTGGAAAGAACTTGGGGGGGGCTTACAGGAATACATAGAAAACGGCAAATAAATCGCAAATCAGGACACTCAGGAATCACACATTAGGGGAAAAGGTCAAGACAGATGGGGGATAGTGACCAGACTCCACGTTTCTCCCAGTCAAACTCCTCTCCCTAGGACTGAGGGGTGCTGGGGGAATACCTGTGAGCTCTCCCCATACTTGACACCCTCCCTCAGCCTCCTTGGAAGAAGTGGGGGTAATTCTAGGGGCCAGAGTCATTTCAGGACTAACGGGCCTGAGAGGCAGGACCAGGCCGTGCTTGTAACCACTGCTTAACCTTGCGAAGGGCCACGTTCCTCGCCACCACTGCGCTGGGTGCATCCCTGCTCCCACGTCTCCAAGTGTGAGGGCGCAGCCCCATGTCCGCTTCCGCGAGACACTGCTTGGGGAAGACACGGACAACGGTGCTGCTCCCTGTCACCCCAGGAGCTCATGTGCAAGGTCCTCACTTAGAGCTGTGTGAGAGCTAAGTAAGGACGAGCTGCTCCTGCCCACTGCGGGTCTCTCTGTAACTTGGTGGGACAATGTGGGAGAGCGATCGGCAGTAATTAAAATGTTCCCCTGGCTGGGTATCTCAGTTAGTTAGAGCGTCATCCCAAAACGCCAAGGTTGCGGGTTCAATCCCCAGTCAGGGAACATACAAGAGTCAACCAACGGGTGCAGGAATAAGTGGAACAAAAAACTGATGTTTCTCTCTCTCTTTCTCTCTCAATCTCTCTTCCCTCTCCTTTCCCTCCTCTCTCCCAAATCAATCAATAAAAAATTATAAAATAAAATAAAATGTCATACCATTTGACTCACTAAGTTCTAACTTCTGGGAGTCTTGCCTAAAGAAATAATCCAAAACAGAAAACACAGATATGCCTGATGATGTTCCTTGCATTAAAGTTTATGACAAAAAAAAAAACCCAGTGCAGACACCCTAAATATCTGATTTTAGGGGAAAGACTGTATTCATTAACAGAGTATTTTGTGGTCACTAAAGAGTCAGTTATAATGACTCATAGCAACATATCCAATAGAAACAGCCACTAATGTTAATGGTAACGGTAGATACAAAATTGTATCTACTGTAAACATAGGTGCATGGAAGTGAAACCAGAAAAGAACAGACACAGAACTAATTTAGAGTGTAGGGAAAGCCTTGTCTCCACGTAGGGGATTAGTGTAACCCTTCCTTTCTAAGAAAATGAGCCAGTATATAATTCACTGCACCTCCATTTCTGCCCTGGCTACCTGCTCAGCCCCATATGGCAACCTGGCCCTCTGCTTGGCATAAGGGTTCCTTCTTGATCCACCATCAACACCCCTGGGAGTCTCCATATTCCCTACTGCATGCACCGCATTTCCTTTCTGCAAATGGGTGGAAATACAGGAAGCCGAAGCAAATGTAATGTCAGTCTGCTGAATTAATCCTATCCTAACACGAGCCTCAGGCCTCGGCAGTGACGCCTGTCAGCAAGTCTGGTTTAGGCCTGAGAAGCGCCAGCTGTTATTTTGTCCTGCAAAATCTGGATGACCCGGTCCAGGGGCCAGAGAAGAGAGAGGACTGAGTCCGGGCCAATGGCACCCATCCTTCCATGCTGAACCCCTCCCCTGCAAACAGGGGAATATATATTATGAAAGAGGCTTGAAAATCTGAGCTGCCTGCCACTTATATCTATTTTTTCCCCCTTTTTAATGTCCCCTTGTCACTTCATGTCTGTAACATGGGGACAAAGCTTCTGTCACTCCTCGACCACCGTGATCTTGATGGAGCCTTACGGCTGGAGGCCACAGCGGCAGAACAGCCTGGCTGCAAACTTGCAAACTCAGAAGACCGGGCTGCACTTCTGGCTCTGAGGGTAAACAGCTGTGTGACCTTGGTCAGGCCACTTGGTCCCTTCAAGGTCGTCTCATCACCCATCAGATTAGCATAATCCCCCTGGCCCTTCCCATCTGGAATCAAATGAGAATATACATGACAACCCTTCCAAGTCTGTGAGGTGCCTGCGAGCATTCCACAATAGCATTCGGGCCATACCCCCTAGGCAAGTACTGCTCCCTGCCTGAGACTATGATCCCTTTGGGAGTCATCACTTCTGGAAGGCAGATTCCATTAAGCACATCAAAATGGCAAATCCTTGCAGCCTCGGGAGAGAGTTTAAACTCCCTCTTCCAGAATATAAGGTCCTGCAGGAAAGTGGTCCTATCAATTTGCCCCCCTCTTCTCTCCACCTCCCACCACCCCCACCCTCTGTCACACCCAGGAGAACAGGAAATGATCCCGTGTCCCACACCAGGCCCTTGCACACCCACCTCCAACTCGTCCTACCCCTTCTGAGGAACCCCTGAGAAGCCACCAGCTGTGCCCATAACTCACTTCACCATGGAGAGTGGCCCTGTTCCCTCAGACCCCAGGCTGCAGTAGCTGCAGTAGCCAGTTTTCAACCTCTGTGGTTCATGCCCACCCCACCCCCTCTCCATGGCAGGGGGTCATCAATTCATCAATCACTGAGCACACGACAGAGTCCCTGGGGCAAGGCTGTCCCTAGAAGGGTCAAGGTCTAGGGATGCTCAGTGACCGTAGTGGGTAGAGGGCTCCTATGACTCACTTTCTTAATAGAAAAAAAAAATAAGCAGACGGTCATAAAGCTCAGGTCTCCCAGCTCCCTCCCCAAGCATGGGCGCAGGGCATCTGCCCTAGTTATCTATCTAAGTCAGAATCCGAAGAGTTTCTCCAAAGCCTGTCTGGCACAGAAAGCAAAAAGGCAGTTCCCCACGCGCTGTTTTGTTCCTCTAACTCGCTTCCTCGCCCAGTTATGGCAGTACTCCGCGCCTCCCCCCACCCCTCGGGGCAGAATGGATGACCCTACAGAAGCAGGAAAGGGTGCAGGCAGATGAGGGGGGCGGTTTTCATTTGGAGGGCCTGGAACAAAAGGCCACTGTCCCTCTTCACTGCTGTCAGAGTGGCCGGCACTCTGCTGTCTGTGAGAAGGCGTCCTGCCTGCTAAGCAGAACTGAGAGGAGAAGTGAGAGGGCTAAGTGAGCAGGGCGACTGCAGCCCCGCACACACAGAACTGCCTCGCAGAGTCACTTCCCGCGGGCTGATGTGCACACGCCCTCCGCATGCATTTTATTATATAGTTCAAGGTCCGGAGCTGCCCCTGCCTGGAACGTTCCCACCCCTCTCCTGCTCCAGACTAAACCAGACCACTTAATCATGACAGAGAACTGTCCTTCCATTCGAAACAACACTAGGGCCTTTACCTTGCAAGCCATCAACATATCTGACACGGCCTTCCGGCTCAGATTGGCGGTGGCGATCACGTCCTCCTGTCTACACGAGTTCCCAGCTGCCACGGCTTTGGCTGTTGCCATGGTGATGCCTTTCGTCATCCTGATCGATTCTTCAGGTGATGATGTCTTTTCAGGTACCTCTTTTGACTGAAACACCTGAACGTTAGAAATAGAAGAGGTGAGAAAACCAAAAAGGGAAGGACAAAAATAATTTATTTTTCTCCGACCAGGCTGCAGCTCAGTGTCTGAAAACCGAGCCAGCAGCAGGAAGAAAGCGTCAATAGGCAGGAAATGAGAAATTTAATTTGCGTGCAGTAATATTATTCTGGCTTTCAAGATTCTAGCATGGATAAGGCTTGCCCACCTATAATCGGCACAATGAGGTAAGACAGACACACCTACAGCATTAACCCATTTGCCAGCAAAAATGGATACTCAGTATTTGTAAGTCATTCATCCCCGGGAAGGTAGTTCCGTGGCTTCCTGCTGCCTTGCCCCGGACCTGCTGGAGCCTCGGCAGTGCCCAGAAAGTCCACAGTCCCGATGTTGGGTCCAGGGCAGGACTGACCTAGATGCCTTGCTCTGGACTCACCTCTCTCTCTTTAAAGGGGTTGGGGCCAGGGAAATGAAACATTCAGTGTCTTCTATTCTTAGCCCGTCTTACAAATATAACTGCATAATTGTGCGGAGGCGTTCATGGAGAGTGCGCCACAGCGACACTGTGAATTAGTTAACAACGCACACATGTGTGCATACCCGCCACCCCCTGTAGAGGAGGTGAAATAAATTAACCATGCTAAGTGACTATCCCACTTCAAAGTTCCACCTGTCAGTCAAGCCATCCCTTCATGCTTCCAGGCCACCTGTCTTGTCCCTCTAACATGCGTGATTGGTGCCCTGGCTGTGTGCTGGGTGTGCCCGTTGCTCCGTGTTCGGCCCTAGGCAGCCACGTTGCAGCAGAAAAGACTTCCATGGGGTAGAAAGGAAGACCCAGCCTGCACCCTTGCCATGCGCCAACCAGTGTCGAACATCATCATCCCCCTAAAAATGGGCAGCTGCAATTAAGGCAGGACCCGAAACCCCAGGCCCACCCCTGAACGCCGCAGTGGAATGAGGCCACACTTACAGAGCCCCACACTCGTGTGGTTCGTGCTCCTTTGGAACCTCCTACGTCGTGGAAACACAATCTGAGTCCATGTTAAATCACTGGTATACTGAGATTGACCTTGTGTCTGCACTTTCTCAGGAAAACTCTAAACTTTAAATCTTCTTTTCCACTGCCACCATCGAGCCCGCTCCCTTCTGTCAGACGTGCCCAGACATTGGTAGAGAACCCCTAGCTGGTGTGAGCAGGGAAGCGCCAGGCAGCGGCGCTGAAGGACACCAGCTGCGTTCCTTAGTTCTCCTTTGCAAGAGAACTAAGCGTGACATCGACCAAGTCTGAATCCATTCAAGACAGGAAACAAGAACGCGAGGCTCCCTCGCCAAGACCCGGCAGAACCACTCATGTCCACTGCTGAGCCTCAAGGGCTTGTGACCTTCATAGGCGACCCTCTAATGATGCAGAAAAACTGGCAGCAAAGGCCAGTCTCTCAGTCCCCGCCCCGGCCCCCTCCACCCCGGCCAAAGGAAGCTGAATCAGTAATCAGACCTATTAGAAAGAAGTCTCATTTTGAAAACCCTCATTTCCCCCATACTTCTATTTCCAGGGATCGGGGCGAGTCAGTCCCGTCATCGCAGAAGTAAAACAACAGGTAACCGCCATATCCCAGCAGCAGCAGGGCACTCGCGCTCAGCGGTGCTGGGACCAGGCAAGAGGGAACACGGGGTCGATGTCCCTGAGATCAGACGCTTCACAGAGAAGGGAGCTGGGTTTCAAAGGGTAGCACCTCAGGTAATGGCATCCAGGTTGCAAATCTCAGGCTTCAAAACTCAGAGTGAAGCGGTGCTGATAGCAACGGGAACCAGGAGGGGCTGCTCACTGCACACACGACCGAAACTCCAGGTGAGTACACGGAGCTAGACAGACATTTCCCTTCGCCAGGAAATCTCCTGTAATGCTTTGGTTTCATGCTGCCATTTTAGTATAACTAAACCTGAAGAGTCCTAAGTGGTACATTTCAATTGATTCCTAACTTACAATTACAAATTGATCCTAACCAAATTCTGGGGTGGCCATCTCAGGCAGGCAGGCGAGTGAGCCTCCCTAGCGCGGGTGCTCTGGGGAAAACCTCTTTATACCGAGTCTCAGAGAAGCTTGAGCTGGGGGTCAGTCAGCTGTTGGCTCCTCACCGTGAGCTCCTGCTTCATGTACTCAATCGTGGCCTCCAGCGCCCGTGTGCCCCGCGTGGCCTCGTCTTCCACGGCCTTCACAGTCTTGAGAAGGGAGGTGACGTTGGTCACCATCACCTGCATAGGAGAAAGGCCGAGAGGAAACAGTGCGCTGAGGTCCAACCCCTAGTCCTTTGGTTCCAGATCTAAGCCACGAGCAAAAACACCTCTCCTTAAGTGAGAGAGGAGCTCAGATGTGCATGCCCCCCCCCCCGCCCGTTTTCGTGTGTGCTTCTCTCTCCCACACTCCGCCTGCGCGCTCACCCCTGGCTGGGGCTCCACTCTACCTTGGCAGCCCCCTTGAGCTGGTACATGGAGGGGTCATCGGCGGGCTTGCTGGCAGCTCCCTTGGTAGCACCAATGAGATCTGAAAGGGCCTTGGCCACATCTTTGATGGCGTTGATCAACACCACCTGAAAGAGAGCACGGGGCCCAGGTGAGCACCCCGAGTGGCCACCTACTGGCTTCACTAAGGACACACGGCCTGAGGGCAGGCTGGAGGTCTCTCGGTCAGCAGCTCTCACACCCACAGCTCCCAGAATCCTGGGAGCCACCCCTGGAGATTCTGATGCAGGAGTCTGGATAAGGATTCATTATCCGAACTTTGGAAAGCTCCCCCAGGCTGGTACTTGATAGGTTCCAAACACCCTCCAGAGGGCAGCCCTGCTGAGAAGCTGCCTAAGAAAGAGTGAAGGCGGATGAGCAGACTCCGAGAGGCAGCACCATCCACCTGGGCTCTGAGTTGCTGACCAAACATGCTGAGAACAGAATGTGAGCCTCACAGCCCGGCCTGCACGGCCTCCATGGCCACCCACCTGCATTTTCGGCTTCGGTTCCTAGGGTCCTCTGACTCACTCAACGTGCTACCAGACATGGCTCTTTCTATCTCATTGAAGTCCTAACTTGTTCCTTCTTCAGGGCCTCTGCTCCCACTGTTCTGTCTGGAACCCGGCTCTTTTCATCATTCAGGGCCAGCATCCTGTCCTCAGAGACCTTTGGACCACCCTCACTGAGGCTCCCGCCAACCCCACCCACGCCCACACAACGCAACTCCATCAGCTTGCCCTGCTTTATTTATAGCACTAATTGGTGTGTGGAATTATGTTATTATTCATTCTCTTAACCACTGTCTGCCTTTTCCCCTGACATGGATGTAAACTGCAAGAAGGCTGGCCTGGACTCCTGTGTGTGTGTGTTTCACACTCAGAACAGGGCCTGTCATGTTAGTGAGCACTCAGGAAATGCTCGTGAATGAATGCACACACAGATGTGTGCCCACATAACACTGGATGTGATACAGCATCTACACGCTGCTAATTGAACACGGACGACCTATCAGCGTGCTAGACGTGGGATCTGAAGGACCAGCCGTACTCAGGGCTTAGGTGATGCAGGGCATTGCATTTCACTCTTCCGGGTGCAGCCGCTACAGCAACCACTCCTACTCCGGTAACAATAGCTTCACTTGACTGAGGTCAGTGTTCTGGGGGCCGAGCACGCACGATACACGTGTTCCCTCATCAAACCCTCCCCACTGCTGCTTCAGGAGGGAGCACCCACTCTCCCAGGGCTTGGAAGTGAGAGAGTCAGCATTGGAACTCTGGTCAGCATGACCCCAAGGGCACAGTCTTAACCTCCAGACTACGTGCCTCGCTCTAGGCTCTGGCTCCCGCCATCGGGACCGGCTGCGCCAACTCCGCCTGTCTCACCGCACCGCTGTGAGGATGAATGGGTCACGTATGAAACACATGTTAGGAATTAGAGTCTCGGACAGCGGCACGCACAGTGACACTGCAGTTTCACAGCCTCCTGCACCCCCTTCTCCATCCCGTGCCTTCTCACCCACAGGGCACGGGGAACCTTGGAACCTTGGCCAACCTCTGAAACCGCGGGGCGGGCAGGGCTGTGCTGGGCCATGGGGAAGGGCTGACTGGTGTGGACCACCCAGATTGCTGGGAGTGTAGCAGGGAGGGGCAGGGAGGAGACCGAGGAGCAGGAGCACTGCAGCGGCCTGCACCCGAGTGCCCTGTGCCATCCCTGGTCACTAGGCAACTGACTGGCAAGTGGGGACATTTTTTGCCAGAGGTCTCATGAAAAATTGAATAGGCTATTCAAGTTTTAGGATATCTAGGCTATCTGGGAGTTAAGACCAAGCAATGCAATACATTTCTCTATTCAAAGGTTCAAATCTTTCCCGGCCAAGTCACTTCTAATGTCGAGCCAGGCTTGGAGAGTGTGAGTTCCCGCCCCAGCGATGCATTTCCAAGCCTCTTCCTCCACGGTGGTGAGAACAAACTGCAGGCAGGGACTTCTGTGAAGACTCCGAACTGCGGAGGGCAGCCAGTCTGAGCTCTGATGTTCTCAAAGACAAGTCCGGCAGAAGGAGTCAAACGGCAATGTTCAGAAGGTTCCTTCACAGAGCTCGGCTGCGCTGGAGGACGTCAGGAAGAGAAGGTCATGGCCATGTGGGAGCAACACTGGTGGCCATGTGTTAATTAGAGCGGTGGCTGTCACCGACCCAGGCACGGAACAGTAGGGAGCTTTCTCTCCAGTATTGTCCATATGGGCCAGTGAGACTAGTTTACTGAATATGGTCTCATCAGTGAAAACCAAAGGGTCAGCCCCTTGATGGTGCTGGCACAGAGAGAACAGAGGTACTCAAGTTTGGCACTTGGGAAGGGGCAGAATTCACTATTGATGGCTATGGTTGGCTGCTAGTTCAAAAACAGCTGAATATATATTTGATGGGTGTCCACTATGGCCTGGGAGCTGTGCTGGGGGCTTAGGTTTCAAAAATCAATAAGCTGTGAGCACTGTCCTGATGGCTGACAGCACCGGCTGGGGGACCAAGGAACAGGCAGACAACTCCAATGAAATTGTAAATCAGAGCAGAGTGTAAGAGCACGGAGCCCCTCACCCCCCATCCCTCCAGTTCTTCCCTCTCACTTCAGAGCTGAATTTCTCAAGCAGGGTGTCTACAGGTGCTGGCTTCGTTTCCTCACCCTCGCCTCGCTTCTCTGCCACTCCACAGAAATAGCCCTAGTGGGCATCACTACTGCCTTCCAGGTCATCTGGGCCAGTGGCCAGCTCTCAGACCTTCATCTTTCTGGACTCCTCAGTCATCTCTGGTGGGTTGAAACACTACCTCCTATCAGTTGCATCTGCTTCTCAAACTCCGTACTCCGTACTCATCTCTTGCTCCTTAAATGTCTTGAATAGTGCATTCCGCGGGGCCCCCCTTCTCCTCCCACTCCACGCCTTTCCTCCTGTGTGGCCACAGTCACGGTGCATGGCAACAGCCCCTGAATCCACATCCCTGTACCTGAGCAGGCCTTTGCCCACACACTACCTGTACCTGCCCGTCTCCCTGCCTCTCCTAGTTCCACACGCCCCAAACTGAACTCACCTTCATCTCCCCGCCCAGGCCAGCTACCTCCTGAATGCGTACATGGAGCCACCCTCTGCCCGCTGATCTAGCCTGAACTGAGGAGTCAGCCTTGCCTCCTCCCTCACCCTTATCTCCAAATGCTCACTGCATTCAATTTTTCACTAAGCTTGGCTGAGTCTTCTTTACAGATTCCTCTCAAATCGGTCGGCTTGTTGCCCACCCCCATGGTCCACGCCATGGATAACGGCATCCTGCCAGGCTCCAAAGCCCAGACACACTCACACACATATTGTTTACTTCTAGGTTCCTATTGTGCCTGTGGCTTCTTCTGAGGCCTGGTGTGTGGTGTTTAAGAGACCCCACACCTCCCAGGCCCACCCATACCTGGGTCTCGGGGTCATCAGAGCCCAAGCTGGCGGCCCCTAGTTTGACCACCTCGGCCAGCTGGGTGATGGTGGCTGCCGAGGACTGGGCTGCCTGGGCCAGCTTGTCTGGGGTGGACGCAGCCCCAGACACCAGCAGCTTTGTGTCCTCCACCAAGGCCTTGGCTGTCTTCAGAATGTTCTCCCTGGAAGGGGGTGAGACAAATGACCAAGGCTGCTTACTAAGAGTTGGGAAGAAAAGAAACCCTTCATAGGGGGCCTCTTCGTTAAACGACGTTGAAGAGGAGAGGCGATACGTGTCTCCTCCCTTACCAGGGGTGCTCCTCCTCCACGTGGGGACACTGAGAGGAGAGGAAGTCAGCCCTGCACTCACAAAAGCCCATTACCAGTAAAACTTCACTGAAAGATTCAGGCCCACCAGCTTGGCCGCCTGCCCCCAGCCCTGTCGCTAAATGAGAGGTCACTTCTTTCCTGGGCTTCCCACCCTCCCCAAAAGTATTTCACAGCTACAGGGAGCTGTGAGAATACATGGACCAGGGGACCCTCCCTGCATGTCAGCCCAAGAGGCTGGGTCCCGGAAGGGGTGACCACCGGGAATCTCTTCCCAGCCCAGCCCTGGGACAGAAGAGAGAGGGAAAGAGTGCTGGACATGTGGTGAGGACATGGGTGGTCTCCAGAGCAAACAGAGACCCTGGCACCAGCCTTTTGAGTGGAGCCCGAAGGGCTGGCCCAGGGGGCACAGCAGGCTCAGAGCCCCACTCCCAAACACCGGGAAGAACCCACTGTCCCTGCGCCCGTTGCTCCCAGTCCTGCTGGGTTTGAGGAGCGATCAGAGGCATCCCTCTCCCAGGAAAGTGAGGGGCGAAAAGCCACCCTCTGCAGAGCAGCTGGGCGTAGGCTGAGAGGGAGGCCAAGCTGGACACGACTCCGTGTCGACGCTGGCAAAAGGGGCTCCCTTTGATTATGTGGTTCACTTCCCCCACTGGAACGTCGTGTTGAAATCAAAATGAATGACCCCACTTCTGGCTCCTGGGCAGCGTCTCCAGTGTCTGGCAGGCCAGCCTGACCCTCTCCGCTGCCAGGAGTCCCGTACCTGTGGTCTGCGAAGGTCTCGTTGTTTTCTGCGTTCAGGGTCCCTGCGGTCGCAAACATGATGGTGGTGTCCAGGTCGGCAATGATCCCGGACACAGCAGTGGCGGCTGTGATACATGCCTGGGTCCCCTTGTTCCCAGCTTGGAGAGCTGACAGCACCAAGGACACCTGCAGGCAGAGAAGGCACGTCAGAGGCAGCGGAGGCAACAGGACTCAAAGGTGCCCATATTCTGCAAACACTGATAGTTTTTCTCTGGGAGTCGACACAGCTTCCAGGTTCATAGCACAGTCTGGGGTCAACAGCCTCAGTCTGAACTCCAGCTTTGCTCTTTGCTGGCTACCTAACCTTGGGCAGGCAGGTTTACCTCTCTAAGTCTCAGTTTCCTCATCTGTAAAATGGAGCTACTACTTCTTGTCTGCCAAGGGTTGTTGGCAGGATTAAGTGCAGGAAAATGTAAGTACAATGCCTAACGTGGAACTCGGCACATAGCAAGTGTTCGGCAGGGGGCAGATGCTACTATTTAATTATGATTATGTTTCTGAAACCACAAGCAGGGACACAGGATGAGGCTCCTGTGAAAGGTGTGGCCATTCCTGTCCCCTCTGACTAGGTTTTTGTAGCATAGGCCCCTCTGCTAACATTCGTCCCTCCCTCTCTTGGCCACCTCTTTAAAAAATTTTCATTTTTGATATACCTTTATGTATTCTTCATTTTTAAGTAAGAAGTGCACCTCTTCATTGGAAATTCTCCATAGTTCACCCCAGAGGGGATCACTGTATGTTACCTCCACCCCAACACCCCCTTAAGCCACCATCTGCCACCAAAAAATTTCAGGGACTTGTGGGCTCAGCAAGTCCGCTAAGCATGCATTCCAGTGTCTCTGTGTCAGCAACTCCACAAGCCCCCAGCCACGCCCCCTCCAGTACACCCTCTCTGTTCCTAGAGATGCCCCTAAAATACAACCCTGACCCCACCACTAGGCCGCGTACAGTTCTCCCCTGGCTGTGGAGAGGGGTGAACAGGTTCAACTTCCCCAGCCTCCCACCCGACTCTTGCCAGCTCCTTAGTGCAGTGTTACAGTTCATTACTATGTCAGCCAGCTCCTCACTTCCCCAAGCTGCTCCCCCTCCCAGGTGGTCTGCCCTCTGCCTGCCATGGCCCCGCCCCTCCTCTTCTCCAGCCACTGACCTGCTCATCCCGTAAGAGCCAGCTCCAAGTCCCCACTGGGATGCCTTCTCCACTGTCCCTCCCAGAGAGATGGCTGCGCCTCCTGGGGATTCTACACACTGCCCCTGCCGTCAGGATGGCCCACCGACCACTGTCATAAACAGCATGAATCCAGCCGGCGGCTGGAGGCCCTTGGAGGCCAGGAGCTGTCACGTGAATCCCTGTGTGCACACACTCACCATCCTTGACTGTGGCTGACCCAGAGAGGAGTCTGCACACGCTTTGTGAATGCATTTTTAAGAACACACTGACCAGGACAGGGCAGTTACAGCATCAGTGAGAGGCACAGTTTGAATGCTATCTCTCTCCTATGCAGCCTAGACCCCAGCTGAGGCTGTGGACACGGCCTGGTATGAAGGGCAGAGGGCACCGCCAGTCCCAAGGCCAGCCCACGAGCAACTACTTCCCAAGTTAAATCCCACTGTACCCTGCCAGGAAAAGATGAGTCAGACCGGCACAGAGCTGGCCTGGGAATGAGGGATCCACTTTATGGAAAGGACTCCCAGAGGACAAAAGGCCAATGCAAGTAATCAGAAGTCCAGGAGGGAGCTTCTCCACCGGTGTGAACAGGAGGGTCCAAATATAGTGCCCACCCACTGCAAAAGGTATGTAAGTCAGCGGGTGTTTACTGAGCATCTACTAGTTACTTGGGAATGAGGACAGAAAGTGAATAAGTCAAGGGGCTCGTGGCTGGGGCAGTTATACAAACACAACCAAGACATTTAAGAAACACATGGTGGTGGGGGATGGGAGGGCAGGAGCTTAGAAGGGCAGGGACCCATAGTAAGAAACCCAAGAAACCAACAAATTGACCAGTTGCTCCCAACAAGTCTCCTCTCTGCCTTTGGTCCTCCTCCAGGCATCCTAACTCCGGGCTCCTCTGCTGGGAGAAGCAGTGAGACCAGGGCCAGCTCTAGAAGATCACATTGGTTGGCCAGGCTCACCAACATCATGCAACTTGAATGCCTCCTCCTTCTCCCCCCCTCCCCACCCCGCTCCCACTACAAGGTCTTCTACTGGAAAGCTTGGCAAGAGTAACTTCAATGACAGAGAAGGGCTTTCAAAGGAGGGAGGAGAGTGCCTTCCTCCAGCTGAGAGATTTACTTCCTCATCCCACGGAGTCCAGGGGGGCCCGGACAGTCCTGCGGGCCGTGGGAGATGGCCGGATGGAGGTATGGCCTGGCAAGGGTGGGCGTACACAGCAGCCTCTGTAGGGCCGCTTCCAGGTGAGGGGTGCCCCACCCACCCTCCACTCCTGTTGCCAAGCTTCTAAACAGTGCAGAGCTCTATGTCCTAAGAGCCGGACTGAAGGAGAGGGAAAGCCAGCCAAGCGCAGATGCTTCAGCCTGTACTCCCAGTGGCCTGTACACGAGCTGCCCTGAGAAATGGCTCAGAGAAATAAGCAAAGGAGGTACTGGGAATGAAGGGACATCTAGGATGGGGAGGACTTCCCGGGGAGCAGTGGAAGAGGACTGCTTACACAGAACAGCTGCTGGCGTTTATTAAATGAGCTGTGTGTCCGGCACTGTGCGAAGCTCATACATACACTGCAGCAATTAACCTGCACAGCCCCGTGGGCCTGGAATGAGTGATAGTTCTTTATCCCCATTTTCCAGATGAGGAATTTGAGGCTTGGAAAGCTGAAGTTACTTAGCTGAGACCCCAGGACCCCATCCACTACACGGCGTGGTTCTCTCTACAAACAGCTGCCACAGAGTCAGGAAACGTCGCACAGGCTCCTGCTCTCCCTCCAGATGCCATGCGATGCCAGGCAGGTGCTGAGCCCTCCCCCACATCACTGTCTGGTCTGGAAACAGAGAGGCTACAAGAAAGAAACTTTCGTTCTTCTTACTCAGCCCCCAGCACCTGGGAGCCTCCCCGAGAAGGAAGCCCAAGGGGCAAAAATGCCAAAAGGGTTGCAGGGGGTGCTGATCCTTGACTTTGTTATGGTCTGTTCAGTCTGTCCGCAGGAGAGCCATTCAAGGTGGCCCGCCAAGGTCCTGGCCTTCGTGGGACAGTCTCCCTCACACTCTCAATTTTTTAAGGCATGTGGATCACCCCCAGCTCCCTGGTGTGCCCCATCTCTGGATGACCGTGGGCTGGACGAAAACGACCACACCTGACTCGGCTGAGTTTTTGGCTTAGTTTCCTGCTCATGTCCCTGATCACAGCAGGTCACTGTGGCCGTGCCTGACCCACGGGCTCTTCCTTACCTTCTCCGTGACCGCACGGGCACACTCGATGAGCTCCCTCTTGGTGTAGCTGTCGGTGGGGCACACCTGGAGGGCCCCTGCCTTCTGCACCAGGAAGATGCAGCCGTGGCCCAGGTCCTGCACTCGAGTGCGAATCTGAAAGCCGATCTGCAGAGGCAACAGGGGTGGGGAAGGAGAAGCATGATGGACCTGGCCATTGAGGTCCTCCCTACGTGGAAAATTTCTCCTATGGGAGCCTGGCTAGGAAAATTCCACTGCTATTAGTAGTCCGTGCTTGGTGAAGTATGGAATTTGGTTGATTTTGCTTCCCATTTTTAGAGACTGCAAAATGCCCACAGTCCTCAGTAAGCAAGTCTGCACCTCATCATCCCTAGCATGCTGCCTTCCTGATATTGGCTGCCTTTTCTGATGTATTGCTTATCTGTGTCCTGTACCACCTGATAAGAATGTCAGTTAGATGAACTCTGCGAAATAATTGTTATTCCTTCAACAAGCATTCACTGAGCCTCTGCTGAGTGTCAGGGCCTCTTCTAAGCAGGTAATGCATTTCATTTCATTTATTCTTCACAACAGCTCTAGAGAGTAATTAGAAGTTCAAAATATACAACTTTAGAATTAAAAATATTTTAAAGTGTTCAGATTCTTGGAACATTGGTATGTTTACCAACCAGAATACCCCCCTCCTCAGCTGTACCCATGGGGAGAGCAACCAGGCAGGGCCCAGGCTTCCTTTCTATCAGGCCAGGTTTGAGGTTCCCTTAAAAAGGTACATTTTTAGAGCTGACAGCTCAGCAGGCGCGCATTCTTTTAATGACCTCTGGCTTGTGTGATTATCAAAGGTACTTGGCCTAAACGAAGCCAAATGAGCCCCGCTGTGGACAAGCTGCCAGCTGTCCCTTTAAGGTGTAATAAATTCTGCAGCCACCTCCCAGGGTCTGCATTCCTCTGGCTGTTTCACATCAGCTTTCATTTGGGTTTGGTCAATACAGCTGCCATAATAATCTAACCTCCAGCCCAGATAAGCAACTAAAAGCAAAACAAATAAAAACCTCTAGGCGTTCGTCAGTAAGTGTTGTTTTCAAGAAATCACAATAGCAAGCAGCTGTGGCTTATCCTTCCAGCATCTCTCATGGAGAGTTACTACAAAACCAGGGAATGAAGGCTGACAGATCCCAGCCATCTGGATACTGTCTTCCAATATCATCCCAGTAGACAGAGTTTAAGGAAGGGTGACTTTGAGTGAAGGGGGCTGCACATGTTAACTCCTGTAATTGAAATACTTCCTGCCTTTAGGGAAAATGGGAATTCCCTTAACTCCTTAAGGCCCAAAGGACGTTTATATGCATTTAATAGAAAATTCTCCTTCTCCAGAAATTTGGGGTGTCTTCTATTGTACCAGGGGGCTGCAAAAGCTTGACAATCGGGTGGGCTTCTTGTCGACCACCTCCATGTAGAACACAACAGGAGGGCCACTCCAGGATCACAGGACCCAGCAGCTCTGCAAGCACATCTGGACCAGAGCAGGGACCAGGCGGTGCTGAGGAGGGGAGAGGCACTCTGATTCAGCCCACAGCGGGGGTGCCATTTAAATAGAGCTGTTTGCAGGCCTGCTTGCTGCTGTAAGCACGAAGTCCAGCTGAAGCAGGGGGAGGCCCCAATCGAGATTTAAACTCCACTGGCTCGCAATGCTTTTCTGATCCATATAGCTGACCCCTAATCACTTATGGGTCAGAGCTCAGCCAGAGGCAAGGGCTCTGCTGTGGAGGATGACCACAGGTCTCTAAATGATAGGTGCTGCTGGGAAAGTCAAGGAAGGAGCAGATGGAGGAAGAAACATTCATGGAATCTGAAAATTTACAGACGAAGAGACAGAGGCCCAGAGAAGTGATGTGACTGGCCCAGGATCACATTGCCTGTCAGTTCCTGGGAAAGCTGGCCGAGAATCCAGGTCTCGAGTCCCAGCATAGTGTCCTATCCATTAGACCACCGTTTTGCTACTTTCTTTGACATTTTCCCGTTGAGCAGCAGAGCCTCCAATCCACACCGCACCACACCCCCCTGCCCCCGCCCCGCAAACTAAAGCTTTCAGGAAACCGCAACATGTAAAATTCATAGGGTAATTTATGAGCTAAAATTTATACCTCGACTCAACAAAAAGTCAACAATGAGACTGAGTGAACCCAATTTTAAAAGTCAGGGTTATGAAAGCTGGCTATAGCCTCAGCCACCAATTCATTTCTGCATTTTGCTTTGGTTGCACAGTGTTGAGAAAATCCTGTTGCGTGTGTAAACAAAGCAAACAGGAGCGGTTTTCTCGCAGTTTCCACTATGGGCAGGACAGAGCTGGTTAGCCTAAGGCCTGCATACCCCGCACGGCCAGGGTGAGGCATGGGTGGCCCCCAGTGAGTTACCATTTGGCCTAGAAAACATATATTCAACAGCACACGCAGCTTTTCCTAACAGTTTTAAAAATAGTTCAATTCTATTTAAAAAGTAAGGCTTGAGTCCAAAGCCCCTCCTGGCATCAGGGTTCTGAATAATAAGGTGTGAGACCCAGAATCCTGCTCCCCGCACAGAGCCAAGCCAGGGCTCCGTTTACAGAACGAGGGGCACTGGGAAAGCACAGGCCTCTTAAAGCACTCCTGAATCACCCTGGGGTGGGAGGGAGAGGGGACCTGCTCCGGAGCTGTCCCAAACCTGAAACTACCTCAGACACGGTAAGGGGCAGGGATCCGTCCTCAAGGACACTCTCGGGCTCCCTCAGCGCCTCTCCAGAGGCCATGCCATAACAGTGCACACCAGGCTCCTGATGCTCAGCCCCTTCTGGAGGTGACACCGTGCATATAGCAAATGTGGCAGAGGAGCTGGCACAGCAGTCATTAGGGAGGAGATTCTAGTTAGGAAGCACCGAGGAGGAGCAGCACCAGAAAGCAAAGGGATGAGACAACAATAAGGGAACAGTTGCAAAAGTCCTGGTGGTTCCTGGCCAACCCAGGGCTTGGCCTGGGCAGTGGGGTCTGGGCCAGGTCACACAGTTACCTTCGAGGTGCCTGGAGGCCCCCTGGAGGTTTGGCCATGCACATGTCCTGCACAGTTGGCTGCACGATCCTATTTCAACACGCAGGAGGGGTGTAGTATTATAAAGGCCAAGTTGAAATTGGCTTCACTTAGTTATTTTCACAGGCCGAATGTAACGAAGGGACCTCAGGACCCACACCCCAGCCCCACTCCTGCTCTCAGCCCTGCACCCATGTGGGCCCCATGGGGCGCAGAAAGGACCACAGAACTTGCCTCCAGCCTGGCCCTTCCCTGGCCACCGGCCTCACTGGGAGAGCCCGCTAACCTCCTGGGGTCTCCATTCCCTCCCCGGTGACACAGGACAGACTCTGCCCTGCCCACTTCTCAGGGCGGATGGATGACCCAACGAAAGGTACATGCGAAATCATAAAGCAGAAGGTGCCATGCAAATGTCCACTGTTGGGAAAAGAGGCAGCTTGGTGCAGGGGAAAGAGCAAGGGTTGCCCAGCAAAGCTGGGTTCGAATCCTGACTGCACCACAGTTACTTCTTAACTTCCTTACTTGAAACTTTACTTATTCCAAGAAGTTATGTAAAGTGTCTCCAACACTGTGGTAGCTGTGTGGCCTGGGCCAATGTAACCAAGCTTTGAGCCTCGTTCGCTGATCAGTGAGGTGGGGAGGAACTCATGGTCACCTGACATGCACAGGTGAGGGCACAGAGGACAGCACAGCGTCTGACTGGCCCACGCGCTTGATAAGCAACTCTCACCCTGCCACTGTTTTCCAGAGGGTCCTCAGTGAAAGAGGACAACAGAATCAACACACCAACCAAGCATCGTCTACTCGACTGCACTTCCACAGAACGTTTTGTGCAGCCAGAGGATCATCTACAAAAGGAGTACATTTTTAAGACTGTATTCCAACAGATAAGGGCTTTTAACATGCTAAGTTTCTCAAAGCAACACTAAACTTCTCAGCACACGTGGCTGGCCCCCCGGGGGAGCCAGCTCACAACCAGTGGTTATTACAAAGAAATGTTGCTCGAAGACATTAAACGTGGGGTCTTAAATGGGCCTCTTTAGTAAAGCATGACTTGAACCTCAAGGAAATCCCTCCATTCCCTCCTTGCCCAAATAAAAGTAAAATGGAAAAGACTGTCTCCAGGTTTTGCACCTTGAGGGAAATGAGGAGCCTGGTCTTCCTGAAACTTTGGATCAAATTTCAACCGAAGGGAGTCGAGAAACACTAATCATCTTCTTTACTGCTTAAAATCCAAACGAAATGTGCAGATTTTTCTCAGGCTTTAAAAACAATCGCACCTGAAAGTGGGTCAAATACACCATCCCCAGGAGAGCTTGTGAAAGTTGAACAGACAACGATGGACGTTATCTGACAAACTTCACAGTTTCTTCTCAGACAGAAAAGTGGGAGGAACAAATAGTGCACCACAGAAGCAGGGCATCGCTCTCTGAGCTGCAGAGACCGTGTTGGAGTGGAAAGTTTAGAGGGTCTTACAGCAGACACCCATCTCCTGGGTGGGGAGACTGTGGGTTCTGGCCACAGGCTCTGGACGAAGAACATTCCTGCCAGCTCACAGTTTCCTCTGAAACAAAGCTGCAGTCACTAAATCTTCTCCCCGGCATTTACACTCAGAAGCCGCAGCTCACAGGATCTGCATTTCTTTCCTTCTTTTAAAGAGGAAGCTGATCTTAAATTGCCAAGTGGCCAGGGGGTTTAGGTTTAAACTTTTCTGAAGAAAGAAGTGTTCCCAGTGATGTTAACAAAAGTTTCAATTTTCCTTGGAAAAATAAGCAAGATAAAGCTCCTGGTCGATGTTCAGGGGCCAGAGCTGTGACTTTTCCTGTAATTGTCACATTCTGGAAAAGACCGAAATGCAGACTCGGCTCAGCAGAGGGCAGGACTGCAGCGAGGGCAGCAGCCTTGTATTTGCCCGGGATATAAACATTTTCACATGCTGTGATACGGGGCTCTCCTGGGTATACAAATAATTCCACGGTCTTGGAATAAAAAACTACATTGCTTCAGGGATCTCCCAACCTTCTCAGTTTCCCCCCAAATATCTGTCTGGCAAATGCACACAAAGAATTTTCCTTTGCAAGTCACTGGTAATTCTATATTCTCTCTGCCCCTTTTTGCTCCAGGTCACACTGCTCGTGTCTGGAATGTAAAATACATCTCAAGATGTAATGGAGAAATGGGAGAATCTTAATGAAAACATCAGCTGCTACAAATGCAGGGCCAATAACTAAAATTAACTAGTTGTGCTTTTAATAACACATTTTCTTTTCTGGCTGCTTGGGTATTATTTTATCTTCTGCTTCACTGCTCTGTGTTGCATAAGACAATCTGCTTGTTTCACACGTGGGATGGAACGCAGATGTGGAAAGGGCTCCAATAGATTATTGGGTCTCCACTCCATAACTCAGGCAGGCCAGCATTTTAACTAACCAAGGCAGATGGTTGTCGACTCCACTTTTAGAGATGTCTGGAGACAAAGCCAGCCCTTCCTTGCAATCACAGTCTCTTTTCGTTTTAATCTCCTTGCAAAGCCAAACACTTCTACCCTTTGTCCAACCAGGCTTTCCACCCTGTAACCTAAGTTCCCTTACACTTGTTTATGAAATTCCAGATGATCGGTCTACTTTTTAAAAAAACAGATGGACCTGTGTACAGACTCCACAGAATCCTGATGGGGGTCTGTGATCACTTTTCTTTCTTGGTGGTGACTGAACACACTCATTGAGAAAAGAATTATTCGCGCTGCAGCTTAAATGCTCAATCGTTCTAAAAATCGTGAAATGCAGGCACTGTTAGACGCGGAAGTCACCCCATGCTGGAGGTACATGTATGCAGGCACATACGTACGGTGCTCCTGTCCACATGCATCGTTACAGCGTGCGTTAGAAGTGGGCTTTATTTCGGGCCTGCATTCCTGCGGTATCCCTGGGAGCCTCTGTCAAGACATGCTTACCCCTGACTCCCAGGAGCAACAGTGGCACCGAGTAATTCGGGGACACTGAGCGTCATTGCGTGGAGAAAGGAAGACCGGTCACAACCTTCTGCCTTGACAGCCCGGTTCATTTAGGGATGTGGTGAACAGGGTTTGTGCCCAATAAATGGCTGGCTGAATTGCACGGAAAGTAGTTACCTTCACCTCCCCAAGGTCTCCACAATCCAGCCCATTGTTTTTTATTTCAGACTGCGCTCTCTCTCTAAGGAGCCACGTAGGAGCTGGGACTGAGCCTTGCTGCGTGTTAACACTGACACACATGCAGCAAGCACCCCGGGCTCCACCCACCCGGCGTGCTTCCCAGCGGACCGCTGGTTTTCTCAGCAGTTTCAGAGATGGGAGCTCTTAGAAAGTGGCCTCTGGAACCAAACGTTGGCCACGTTAAGACTCTTAGGGGTGCAGGCATTCTGAGGCAAAGTCTGTGTTGGCCACTAAGGAAAGTGGGTTCAGGGAAGGCGGGTGGATGATGAAGAGAAGTCTGCAGAAGGACAGGGATAGGGATCTGGGCCAGTTCTGAGAAAGTCACCAAAAATATCTAGGAAGGACTTTGTTCCATGAAAGTAGGCTACACAGTGCTTCTCAAGAGAGGGGCAGTGAAACCCCACACTTCAGTGAGCCTTCGGAAAACATAAAAGTAATCCAGGGGAATGTGCTAGGGAGGAGTAGGGGACAAAAGGAAGCGGGCAGTGGGTGTTCTGCCCTTGCATCGGTGATGTGCCAGGGGACAGGTGACCTGGTAGAACATCGTAAAGAGTCCTTCTGTCTGAAAGCCCACCTCCCCAGATGGCCCCAGACCTCAGCCCGTTGGCCTCGAATAGGACAGTGGGCCCCGCGCACAGCCGGGGCCACTGGCTCTAAACCTGGGAGCTGATAGCACAGCAGCGAGAACCGGGCCTGGCTCTGGCTATGGGGCTGGGGTCTTCCGTAGGAGCTAAGCTACGGAGATCCTCCCCTCCACCCCCGGAGTGGGCACCACCGTGGGTTGGCTCCTTAAAACAGGGGCTTAAGGTGGCAGACCTCCTCTGGTTCCGCCGTGGCTGCAGCCATCTGGCCCTGGAGAGCCAGGTGCCCGTAGTCACTGGTCATTTGTGAAGCCAGTCCTCCCAACTCCTCCGGGTTAGTAACCGACTTAGTCATCTGGAAAAAGAAAACAAGCAAGACACAAAACACACACAAAGAAAAGCATGAGAATCATGTGTTAATACCTTTGGAAGCCAAAGGATTTCATTCACTTTTAAGCTTTTGGCTCGCATTTGGGGCTGGACACTGGAGGGGGCGGTTCAAGCGAAGCCCATGCTGCGTCGCACACAACAGGCCAGGGCCCCTCTCAGGCCACGGGACCTGGCCCAGCCAGTGGGCAACATGCTAGGCCCTCAGGGTCCACCCTGGGAGGTGAGAGCGGCAGGCCAGCCAGCCCTGCCCTGTGGGTCAGTCACCAGAAGAGTTCCCCCAGGGAAAGCCCAGGGGGCACAGTCCCTGTGCCCTGCACATGCCCCGTCACACACTCCTGCAGAGAGTTCACCTGGTCTCCAGGGACCCAGAAGTGGGTCCCACTTGGACAGACAGGACATGAGGACAGGGCTGGTAAAGACTTCTCATGACTGAGAAGTGACGGATAAGACAAAAGCTCTGGGGAAGAAATTTACAGAGCATACAGCTTGGTAGTGCCAAAGAAGGACAAGGTTTTGGCTCCAAACTGAGTTAAGGGTACACCACCGAGCCTAAATGGTCAAGATCTGCCTTTTCACTATCCAGATATTCTGTATTTCCCTCCTGTCTCACAGGAAAACTTCCCTCGGTTCACCCTGCCCAGCTAACACGCTCGCTTCCCCCTCCTCCGACCTCCACCCAGAGAGCGACCCTTGTCCCTCTTGGGTGTGTTCCCACCCGCCTCACCTCTTCTCTTGCTCTGATGACACCGCTTTCTCTCTGTGGCATTTGAAGACCTTGATTTTAAAGGGCTTTTAAAAAACCCTTTTCAGTGACTCCACATCCGTTGAGGCGGGATGGAATGTATAGCCATGTTTGCCAGGAAGTGTCAGGATTTCAGGCCGAGGTGTGGGGTCCCAAGAAATGCATGCTGAACCCCAAGGAAGCAAGGCTGTCCCCAGAGCTGCTTCATTTGAGCCCTGCCACGCAGAGCACAATGACGCCGGGGTGCCCCGGTGCAGTGAAGCAGGACTCTTGCCAACTCAAGGCCCAGGCCAGTTATCCCAGGAGTGGCAAAGCAGCTGAGGCCAGGCTCCGTGAGAATATGGGCACCAAGGGTCCAGACAGGCTGGCTGAGAATCTAGCCCGGGCATTCCAGAAACACCCTGAGGCCACTCAAAGTGTCTGCACGCTCTGCTGCACTGTGATCCCTGCCCCAGGAGTCGGCACTGCCGGGCTGCCTGACTCGACCTGGGACCTGCTCCTGAGCAGGGCCAGCCGGGCCCCACTCCAGCCTTTCCCAGTCGCTGAGATGGGCACTGTTCCACCCTCCCTCCTTCCCTCCCAGCCTAAATCCTTTCAACAACAACAAGCCTGGCACGACCACAGAGTTTCTAAGAATGAGCAGCAGCAGCAGCAGCAGCAGCCAGGGAATCCTTTGTGGTCCAAGCTCAACCTCTAGTGGACACAGGACTACATGACAAAACTGTCTGGACAGGCGGTGGGCCTGGCGGGGCAGGGACTGCGGCATGGCTCGGTCTGCACCCTCCAGCTGGGAAGGCTGCTTGGCCGCTCCACGTGGGCTTGTGCGGTAGCATCACAGAGGCGCCTTTCAAAATTCTGTCCCGTGCCACCTGAACCTACAAGAGTTGAGTGGGACTTCTGTACTAGTATTCCTGTTAATTCCTTGAGGGCACCGTTTGTCATCTGTGGTACAACTGTTTAACATATCAAGATAGCATCCACTGTCTCGCAATGCCATTACCGCTAAAGATCCATGCAATTATGACTGTATTACATTTTAGCCAAAAAATGAAATAAAATAAAGGTTACCTCTAAAAGCGACATGCCTCCTATTGTCAGGATATTTTTTTTAAAACACATTAACTGTGCTGTTTCATTTTGTCTGAAAGACTGGCAATCTTACTGTTCAAGTACTATAATCTGATTTGTCAATCTATGTTTTATCCCCAAACGTCTTCTCTTGTACTATAATTTTAATCTCTAAAGACACCTCAAGTCTTTTGTGAGGTGAATAGGACATTTTTTCTTCCTCTGTAACTCCCAACTTCATCCTCATTTCCTCCTTGGGTCTCATTTTCTCTCCTTCCTTTGCTCCCCTGTCCTCATGCCCAAGTCCCAGCCGTCTCTAATTCTCTCGGGGGACTGGGGCTTCTAGACCACAGGCAGCTACAGAGACCGCAGATAAAGGACAGAAGCTGGGGCCCAGGAGGAACTAGGAACACCAGCTAATCTCCCCGACACAGAGCCAGGAACCGAAGACTCCAAAGGGCACCGACAGTGGGTGGGGCAGTTCTTTTTCTTCTTACCATTTCCTGCGCTGTCACCGCAATGGCTTTAGAGTATCTGACCACAGTCGTCTGATAGTCGACAAATGTCCCCTTTGGCTCTGGCGGCGTGCCGTCATCCAGCTGCAGGAGAGGAAAAGAACCCGGAGGTCATAAGAGGACAGTTGAAATGTGGACTGTATGTATCAGAATTAGGAACTTTAGAACTGGACAGGCCCTCAGGGTTTCTTTGGCCAGGAGTCACCGGGATCCCACGCCTTCTGCAATGAGGACTCCCACAGAGGTGCATGTGCGGCATTCGAGGTACACAGGCAAGGAGACGCCCCCGGCACTGCCTGAGAGGAAGTGGGAGGCCTTTCCAGAAGAATGATGTTTTAGCCAAGTCTTACCAAGGAGAGGAGTCTGCTGCATGTATAAGGCGGGGAAGGTGTCCCAAGGACAGGGAATGACATCCAAACATATAAAGGTGGGAGTGAGCTGGACAGTTGTAGGGAAGCACAGTGACGGGAGTGGCTGGGAGAGGAGGCAGAGTTTATATCACATAGGGCTTCCCCAGATGTCTCTGCCCCGGGATGCTCACTTCTGATCTGAGTTGCGAAAGAAGAAGTAGGAAGCACCAGGTGTAATTTGTTATTTGTCCGACTCTAAGCGCAATAGGAGTTGAGAGAAGGGCGAGACCACTGGGGGGTGGAGGAGCTGGAGAAGTGGGACAATGGCTGTTCCTTAAAGGGTTATCCTGGGACACATCGGTTCAGGAGACTTGGACTCAAGACCTGGTTCCAGGGCTTGTAAATAGGCTTCGAGCTGGTGGCTTAAACTCTCTGAGTCTCAGGTCCTTCGCTGGAAACTTCTAAGCATCAGAAGGTCAACTGAGATCATACCCGGTCAAGAGTTACATGAAGGAAGAGGAGGAGATGATGACCATGATAATGAACAAGATGACAATAATGATGTTAATGTCGATGATTATGATGAAGAAAAAGGCAACCCGTCTTCACCACCACGTCATCGTTACTGTCACCACTGGTTGCTGAATGACAATAGGTGAGAAGACAAGGTGAATATAAATAAAGGGAGACTAAGAACAGTGAACAGTGGGGGCTGTTGCAAGTGGTGGGAACGAAGCTGGATCTGTTTAATGAAAAACCTTGCCCCGGCCGGTGTGGCTCAGTAGACTGAGTGCCAGCTTGCGAACCAAAAGGTTGCCAGTTTGATTCCCAGCCAGGGCACATGCCTGGGTTGCAGGCCAGGTCTCCAGTTGGGGGTGAGCAATCTCTCACACACTGATGTTTATTTCCCTCTTTTTCTCCCTCCCTTCCCCTCTCTCTAAAAGTAAATAAATAAAATCTTTAAAAAAGAAAGAAAAACCTTGAAATCATGAGAAAAATGGTGGCAGTGGGGGTAGGCAATGACGTGTGTGAGAAGATCTCTTTGGCAGCTCTGCCAGGTAGTTTGTGGTCAGGGAAGGGCCAAGGGCCAAGAAGGCACTTAAAAAACTGTTAGACGCAGTCTTCAGGAAGAGCTCCCCTCACGAACAGCATGAGCTGCAATGTGAATTGAAGGAACGTGCGGCGGTAGCCTACGCATGATAATGGGTGTGCTCGGCCCGGGATGTAACTTCCACCAAACCATCAACACAAACTCCAGGCCACGTCTGTTTTCTTAGGTTTCTTTATCAGGGAGATAGATGCTGCCAAATATCTCCATCACACCGTGGGAGCCTTGTGGGTCCGATGAGGACTGAGTTGTGGGCTCATACACTCAGGCTAAAGTGACTGTATCTTCTTAGTGTCAGGAGATGTGCTGAGAGCCTTTGTGTGAGACATGGCACAGTTGCAAACGCTCCAGAATTTTGGAGCTAAGGGCAGCTTCAAATACAGGGGCCACCGGCCACCAGGATGAACCTTCTTCTGGTTTGAAGACAATGAGAAAAGTAAGAACAAAAGGCTGAATTTAGAAATTTTTCAAATTTAGTTGAAAGAACTTTCCTTTATTCTGAGATTATAGCTTTCCTACTGTTTTTGCTGTCAACATAATCTTTTATGAGGTAATAGTGATGTAGATCGCAGTGTTTTTGCTTGTTTTATTTCTTTAGTTTCTTTTCTTGCCCTACCTCCTCCCTGGCCAAAAAACCCCCACATCAAACAAAGAAAAGATATTGGGTCACAAAATCCCAAAGGTTGAGAACTAATGTCATTGAATGGGAAAACCAAGGTTCAGAGAGCTTGAGTGATTTGTCCAATGTTACCATGGAGCTGATTACTTCCTATTAATTTATTAGTCCCCAAACCTTCTGGGGCTTACTCACAGAGAGAGAATCTCAAGAGTCTCCATAGCAGAAGCCTCAAAAGTGTCAAGAATTGCATCCAAGTTAGAATCAACTTAGGGCACATTCACATTTTTCTGCCAGTCACTGTTTTTGAGAATTTTAGATAACAATTCTAAAAACAGATCAATATTTTAACCAAATAACCGAGACTCAGAACATGCCAGATTTCTAATGCCTTGCTGCTTCGAGAGAGGCGCAAAGGACCCGAAGCACAACCGAACACAAAGTGCCAGCACGGCAGGCTGGGGGCGGGGCTGCGTGAAGGGAGAATGGGGAAGAGGCGCTGTATGGTACACCTTGGGTGTCAGGTCTGGGTAGGTGAGAATTTAGGGGTATCAATGAGACCCCAAATGCATGCTTCACAAAACCAAGGGGGAGGGAAACTTTTGTTCCTGGCCTCAGTGGCAGTTCCTAATTATTGCTCCCAGGTAAGCCCCACTTCCTTCCCAACCCTTCCAAAAGAATAAACACCGCTGACATCAGAGTGTACGAGAGCTGCTTTCCTTGCTGAAAATCCACCACAGCATGTAAAGCTCAACGGCAATCAGGAAAGGACTTCAGGAACCTGACTTTCATCGTCTGGGGATTTATGAAACTCTTCCCTATCACTATACTGATGGTGAAAAACCCCTTTTTCTGAGAAGAAAAAGATTACCATTTGGATTTCTAATTTGTACTGAGAAACCTTGAGTACCACTATTTAATATCCTCGGTAGACACGTGGCTTATTTTCAAAGCTCTGGTATTCTGACGCCCTGAAAACGAAACAAATCCACTGAGACTCATCCTAGGGCCTCAAAAAAGAGGGGGCATTTCACTCACGTTCTGTCAAACCGTCCACACATGCGGCCTGAGAAGCCCACGGCGGAAATGATTGGAGTGCTTTAACAGGGCAAAGCCTGGAGTCTCGAGTCTGGAAGGCGAGTCCCAGCATCCCTGCCTGGCTTGTGACTTCATCAGTCTGATAATGACTGCGTAATGTTTAAGGGGATTCATCCTAATTATAGTTTCAGCCTATCATCTCTTTACAGAGATATGAACGCTCCAATCTACTCTAAATTAGCAATTAAAGGCTGCTTATTATCCTGAAAAATTATAAGAGTGTAGTCACAATCTGACAATGGATGTTTCAGAACACAGATGATGTCTAAAATTCCTGGCTATGCTATCATAGGATAGCAATCAGATGTTTATGAACAATTGTTAATTCTAATGAATGTCAAACTGACATGACTAATGAGCCCAAAGATACGGAGTTAAAACTGGCTTTAGTCACATATCCTACTGACAGAGCTCAACTGCTGGGTCACCAGAAGAGAAACGATGCTGACGGTGTCCTCTCCGTCCACCGCCTACCAGCGTTCACTAAGGGCTTCTGTGCACACTACTTCAGTGGTTCCTGCATCTGGCTAGATTTAAAAATCTGAAGAGATTTAAAAAATACAAAGAGTTACCTAGCCGCCACCCCACAGAGATTTCAGTGGAGTAGGGCTGGGGGAGGGCCCAGGAATGTGCGTTGTGAAATGATCCCAGAGATTCCAAAGCAGGCATTCCAAGGACCAGCACTTGGGAATCACTTCATTATTTCATTTAGAGTTTGTTCCCTACAACAACTCTATGAGGTAGACAGGGGAGGGAGATTAGTATTTGCATTTTGTAAGTGAAGTAGCCAGTGATATCTTCTGCATCTCCGTTTTCCCGTGTATAGATCTGGAAGGAAGGGTACAACTGGTTTACCGCACTGATCAATGAACAATGAAGAGCTGGTATGCTGGACAGATGACAGTGCATCTGTACAGTAATCAAAACCCTCAAGAAAAGGGAAAAGGTGCTCTTTAGAGAAAAGCACAAGTCTGAGGGAAACCCTGGAGGCAACAGGGTCAGGAGTGGGGGGAGTTTCAGGGAGCCCAGACCCACCTTGCTCATGGCTTCTGCGATGGCGTCGACCATGCCTCCCACCAGCCCCACTTCACTGGCGGCTTCGTTCAGCGTCACCATGATGTCATCCACAGCCTCCTTCATGAGCTGCGCGGCCTCTGTGATGGCATCATGGGTGTGCTGTGCCTGAGAAGGGAAGCGGGGGAAGAAGATGGTGAAATGTTCCCCTAAGCAGAAAAACGGTGCTGTCTCTCAAGAACCACTCCACTGCTTTTAAGAACAACCTGAAAAAGCAGAGCACAAAACCATATCCCCCTTATGGTACACAGCAATGTATTCTATATTTTTCCTTTTCTTAATAACTTTGTACATTGGTTTTAAAAATAAATAAGCATCAGAAAAACAAACAGGAAAAAGATCTCTTTATAATGCAAAGGAAAAATAAAACTGCAATATTAAGCAGCATCTTATGATATGACTAATTTTATGTTACTATGTTTGGGGTGGCAGAGAATGCCACAGATTTCCAAATACACAAGTTGACATATTTGATTAAAAAAAAAAAGCTTATATAAAGGAAAAATGTGTTCACATCAAATGCACTTCTCTTCAAAGCTTTTTAGCACAGTTAATTCCCTTTCTACAAGTAAGATTGCTTTATGGAAATATAGGTACATACAGGAGACATAAACCTGTAGAAGACCAAGAGGTTTTGGAACTAATTACATTGCCAAGAGGTTGGAGGACAGACACTCTGCAGGCATAACCACGGGTGTTCATGAATTCCCCTTGGACATGCTTTCACTGCAGGTGTTCAACCTGTGCGTCCAGCACATGGTAGGAGCTAGATAAGTGAAGGAATGAAAAGGATGAAACAGTGAAGGATGCTAGGCTCTCTGAAAGGTAGCTCAAATGGTAGCAAGGTGCAGGAGCAGGAGCCAAGGTCCTGGGGTGGGACGTGGTGGTCAGGAAAACCTTGGTTCTAGATCTAGGTCCACTGTTAACTAGCTAAGTGGTCCTGAGCTTGGCTTCCTAAGCAAAATGGGAATTATAATAATGCTATGCAGTGGAATTCTGAGGAGATCATATGGTGCAAACCCATTATCATTTCTAACAAGAGTGGTCTAGTTGGGGTCTGTGCCCGTAACTGGGAAACCTGGCCTAATGCCACGTAGTGAGCATCAGAACTGCACTGTACCTGGGCACTGCAGGCAGTGGCTGTGGTTGCCCAGGCCAACTCTCGGGGGGAGGCAACCCTCCAAAAAGGTCCAAGAAATCACATTTTCACTTTGGTAGATGAGAGGGTGAGGAAAACAGTGAGAAATGGTAAATGACAACTCTTTTGAGTGATTTAAATAAAAGAGAATTCCAAGAGGGTATGTGAGCTGTAGGAACTAGCTCTGTCTGCAGCATTGAAAAGCCATGGGAATCACGAAGAGTTCTTCCAAAATGACATGTCAAGATGCGAAATTAGTTGATCATATATGGTATTCTTGAGGCAACAACTGTGTCAGGATGTAAACGTTAACTATTGACCTTAGTACTCAAATTACTTTAGAAGGAAACAATGAAAAAGAACCTTGAGTAACAAACATTCCTTCACTCTTTACCCGACTAGTGTCCACCTTTTCTGTTTTTCAGGCCCTCGATGGGGGCAGGGAGGCAGCCTCTCTCTAGACTTACTTCCCCTTCTCCCTGGCATGGAATCCTGGCTGCTGCCAGGCTGGCCTTCTCACAGGTCCACCCTTTCACCCTCTGTCTGCAGAGACTGGTTCTGCTCACATTCTTTCTTCTCCCCTTCATCCAAATCCAGGCACCGGACCTGGGAGTGACTGAGCCTCAGGCCATTCGAGCCCCAGCCACTGTCTCAACGCAAGAGGGGCTCTGAATGAGAACTGTCTTACTGAGCTCCGTGAATTGGCAGACCCACCATGGATAGGACTAAAATGGTATTTTAAGTCACTGCGTTTTAGGATGGCTTGTTTGCTGCAATAGCTAACTGGAACAGTATCTCAGAAGGGCTCCTAAGACAGCCTTAGGGTCAGGAAGACTCTTCAAAGGAGGCGTCCAGGTTGAAGGTGAACCCTGGAGGAAGAGACCAGCTGATGGCAGAGTTGCTGGGGTGAGAGAGAGGGGGGAGCCTTGCAGGAAGAGGACATGGCCAGTGCAAAGGTCCAGAGGTGAGAAGGAACGGGGAGAAGATAAGGTGAAGCACCGCATGCAAAGTGCGCGGTGCCCAGCTCCTGCCTGCCTTCTCTTCTCTCTCACCCATTCCAGTTGGTCTCTCCAATAGATCGTGTGCTTCTTGCTGACAATTTACTCGGCTTCTCTTTGGAAGCATAGTGTTCACAGGAAATGAAGGACCTGGTGAAGTCACCAGGTGGGGCTAAGTAACCAGTGAGACAATTTTATTTTCAGAAAAGTTTTTTATAAGGATAACCTTCACAGGCTGTTGGTGCCAAGCTCTCCTCTGGAGAGGCTCATTTAGAAATAAATGAAACCATCTGTTTTTATGATGTGAAACAGCCACGAGTGGCAGAGCTCAGGGCAGAGACAGGGCTTGGGGGAAGTCAGAACAGGACTGGCCCTCCCTCCCCAGCCCGGAGCCACTGACTGGGCTTCCTTGGCTGTGATGACACGCTGTCGCTCTCCTGCCTGGACCCAGAACATGTGACGACATTCATGATGATGCTGGCAAGATGCCAAAGGGTCACGTGTACTTGATACAATGCAAGACCCAGCCTGTAGGCCCAATACGGCGTTCATATCAGTTTTAAAATCTACGCTCTTGTCATCTTGGGTTCGGCACTTTAGCATTTTACAAGAACAAAAACAAATGACAAACCACGTAACAGCAGCAACGGCAAAGACAGCCACTGCATGTAAGAGGGACTCCTTGGTGCCGGCGCTGTGCCGGCTGCTGCTGCGCTCACCTCCTTTAACCCCCGCAGCCCAGTGGAAGGGGGACCCTCTGACAGTCATCATGTGGACACGGGTGCTTACGTGCTACAGCTTAGAGACCTGGTGGATGACAACAGCCGCTGACCAGCTGGCCATCTGTTGAACTTACATGTCACCGGTCAAAAGGAAAATGAGCATATGGCTAGATTGGATCAAATGTTTCAGCACTACTGAAAAAATAAACCTTAACGTAGGGAATATGCCACCTCCAAGAGGGAGGTTCCAGCCAGTTCCCCCAAACAGGAGACTTTTTAAACAAGGTAAAGCCACCCAGGTGCCACATGGCAAAAGTCAGGGGCCTCAGGACCTGCTATCACTCTGAGAAGCTGGCTGGGTCACTCTCACTCAGAGCCCTCCCCGGCACATCAGCATCAACCTGGCCCTCGCTCCCTCAGGTCTTTCTGCCACTGTGGACTCTACACTCGCCTGTGAACTTATTGCCAGTTCAGTTTCCAAACTTGCTCCTTAGAGCTCCCCAGGGCCCAGCCTGCATATGTCTTCCGACTCCTGGAAGCTTGCCATCAGATGGGCCTCGACCCTGGCGTTGAACAGTAAAATATTTGGCTGGTCTTTGTCTGAGGTTCCTCAGGGGGAGCCCTGGAAGCTCTTAGCGTTTCCTGGGCAATGGGAAGGCCCCTGTCATTCACGGTGGGCCCCTCAGGCCACACGCTGGTTTATGCTAACGAGGTGGCTCATGGGAGCCCCCAGGTAGTTTTAAGATGGGCTCAGGCCATGCTGGAAAGACTGACCATGTGATTAGAGGATCGGGGCTTGAGCGACATAACAGTAGTCTGACCTCCGTCCGCCCTCTAGGGAGATGAGAGGGTGGAGATTGAGTCACTGGTCATATGACTGGACGCAGTCTGTCAAGCCTATGTAACGGAATCCCAATAAACACTCTGGACAGTGAGGGCAGACAGAGCTTCCCTGGCTGGCAATGCACAGCCTTGTGCTGGGGTCGGGGTGGGGGGAGGGGGCGGGGCAGGTGCAAGGTGACGGCCTGAGGTCAGGAAGCTTCACGTCTGGAACCCTCCCAGCTCGCATCCTCTGTCTCTTCTTTTGGCTGGTTTTTATCCTTTATAATAAAACATGGTTGTAAGTAGAGTGATTTCCTGAATTCTTTGAATCATTCTAGCAGATTATAGAACCTAAGGGGTAGTGAGAACTCCTTGGTCAGCGTGAGGGTGGCCTGGGAACCTTGGAGCTGTGGCTGTGGCTGAACTGGGGGCAGTCTAGTTGGAACCTGTGCCTTTGACCTGGGAAGTCTGACCTAATGCCAGGGAGTTAGCGTCAAAATCACATTGCACCCAGGCACTGGGTCCACCCAGGCAGGGGTCATGGCTGCCCTGACTCTCCCCAGGGAGAGGCGACCCTTCCAAAAGGCCCAAGAAATTGTATCTTTACTGAGGTAGATGAGAAGGTACGGAAGCCACAGAGAGATGGTAAATAACCTTTTGGAGTGATTAAATGAGAGAAGAAATCCAAGAGGAGGCTGTGTGAGCCACAGGAGACTGACCCTGTCGGCAGAATCAAAAAACCACAGGAGTCAGAAACTTGAGTGAGCGTGTGTACTGTGTGGCCATCACATTTGAAATGACTGAGCAAGGAGAGCCATGAATCTGCATCAGATTTTGTGCTAAGCTTGAACATTCCTCTGTGAAACTATCTGGATAATTCAGAATGCCGCAGCTATGGGCAACCGGTGATTGGCAGCTTCATCACAATGCACCCACTCATGCATCATGTTTCATGCAGAGGGTTTTGCCAAAACATCAAATCACTCAGGTGATTCAGCCCTGCTACAGTCCAGATTTGGCGCCCTGTAACTTCAGGCTCTTCCCGAAATTCAAATCACCTTTGAAAGGGAAAAGATTTCAGACTGTCGATGAGATTCAGGAAAATACGACAAGGCAGCTGATGGTGATTGGGAGAACTGTGTGAGGTCCCAAGGTGCCTACTTTGAAGGGGACTGAGGTGTCATTGTCCTATGTATGATGTTTCTTATATCTTCTTCAATAAATGCCTCTATTTATCATATTACATAGCTGGACACCTTCTGGACAGACCTCATATAATACATATAACATACAAAATGTGTGCCAATTGACTGTTTATGTTATTGATAGGCTTCTGGTCAATAGTAGGTGGTTTAGTAGTTAAGATTTTAGGGAGTCAACAGTTACACATAGATTTTTGACTGTGCAAGGAGGCACTGCCCCTAATCCCTACGTGTTTTAAGGGTCAGCTATACACATTTCGGGGGAGAGGAGAAAGCTGCCTGCCAAGTATCTGCTCCCCCATAACTTCTCAGGAAGGTGTCAGAAGCCCATTTCGGGGCAGCAGCAGGAAATCACAAAACTGCTCTCTGAATTCTCATGGAAACGTAAAGGACACTTTCTCTACACAGAGGCACCAACACCTACAAAAACCCATCCTTGCCCTTGGCTGTCCCAGAAATAAATTACTGTCCCATCTGCTCACACTGAGAACTTCTCTAAGAAATGCCTGCTTTCCTTCAGTCTCCCTGTTTAAGTTTTAAAGATGCTTAAAGGGTTAGCTCCGAGTCCGCTTCTGTGACACCTCCTCCGATTCCTGCAGGCCTCACCTGGGGCCGGTTCCTCTAACGCCGATGGCGAACCTCATCCTGATCACACAGCCAATCCAAATCTCACACACACACACACACACACACACACACACACACACACGGGTGGGCTGTGCATGCCAGTTTCAGATGCCCAAAGACACAGTGGCCTGGGCTCTGGATTCAGGCGGGCTAAACTGACATACAGCGATCTGGAAAGTGGAGCCAGCTGGCCCAGCAATGAACTTGTTATTAGAGATTCTTGTCACTGCTTCTCTCGGCACTACATGGGAGAAAACTCAGAATGCTGTTCTTTTTTGGAAACATGTCTGAAGTTTACTTCCAAGAGAGCACGATTTCTTCATTACCGCGCTTCAACTACCAAGCCCGGTACAGCCCGCACAGATGCCACAGCAGTTTGGAAATGGAGCTTCGGGGGCAGACCTCCACTCTGGTAGAGGGAAGAAACAACTAGTAATTAGAACCACCCAACAACGGATAGACTGTGTATTTGCTGAGTGTGGAGGCAGAGCTGGAGGAGCCCTTCAAGGAGAATCTAGGAGGGAACTTGGTGGGGTAGGGGTGAGGGCAGAGGGGGCTCAGTGGGGTGAGGGAGAGGCTACATGGGACCCATTAATGCCAGGTTCTGGGGCAGCCACTTTTTTTAAACACATAATGGTATCAGGCTCATTATCTTATTTAATCTCTACATCTACCCCAGAGAGGCATTCATTATTAACTCCATTAACTCCATTGTTTAGATGAGGAAACAAAGAAATGAAGTAATTTGCTAGCAAAAGGTAGAGCTGGGATTTGAATCCAAGTATGTCAGATCCCAAAGCTGGTGCTACTTTTCACCAAATCAAAGCTATTGGTGATAATTATTTAACCACATTTTCTGTGCAAACAGGGACACACACACAACATACATAAAACATGCATATAACATAACACACATGCACACATATCACCTAACACATATCAAGTAACACCTAGTAAATATCTGCCTCAAGAATGGCACCCAAAGTAATTAAGTCTGTGCATCAGTCCTCTTAAGAAAGGACCTAAAAGCCAACTTGTAGTGTCCAGGAGTCCTTGCGACAAGCCTGTCAAGGTTTGCAGACAGAGCACAGGCTGCATGACATCGTTGAGGGGACAGACATAAACACCTGCCTTGCCTTTACTCATCTCAGTCCATCACCCAATGCTTTAGGTCATTCACACTGGTCTCCAGCCATCCTTTCCAAGCAGATGTCTTTGCAAAGCCTACAGTTCGGGTTCCTCGGTATAAAACAGAATCCCATGAGGAGCTCTTTAAGATATCACATGTGGAGACGTGGCAGTAAAGAGCCCTGGAGAAAAGGCAGCCCAGAGCGGGTCCTGAAGGTGCGTCCTGGCTCCTCGGCTTGGGGAGCGTGCAGAGGGGCTCGGCTGGCTCCGGGCACCTGCCCCTGATCTCCCGCAGGCAAGAGGGTGCTCTTGTTCGCGGCGCTCTACGCCCTGGCTACAGCGACTGCACTTACTATTTTCTTCCAGAAAACTCAGAACAATGTGAGGGCACTGGCCGACACTCAATATTTTTAGCATTCCCACAATTAGGTTCTTAATAGTTGCCAGATACAGGAACGAAAACCTGAATAAAGGAACTGCACGTCTGAGACATTACTCATGCACCTACCAGAGTGGTGACCCTACACTTCGTCTTTCCCCACTGCTTACTACAAGGCCCGAACTCCATGGTGTGGAAGAGGAAAGCTGTCACGGCCCAGCCCAGGTGTCCCCTCGTCCCACTGCCCCACACTCTGTGCCTCCCTCCACGCACACCGGGCTGCGGGCTGCCTCCTACAGCTATCGGAATTCTTTCATAACGCTCTCTTTGCCTTTGTATATGCCCTTCCCTTCTCCGACGAACACTCTAGCCAATCTTACGTGCTGGATAATTCCCTTTTTCCAGATCAACCAGCCCAATGCCCCCACTTTCCTGCAGCTTTCCTTGATCTGTCTCTAGTCTCGGCTTTGGGCAGAGCTGGCAAAGGCTAATAGGGCGAAGCCTCAGTCCTGGATCTGCATCCACCCTTGGTGATCTCAGACAACTTACCTAGGCACTCTCTGTCTCTGCTCCCACATCTATAAATGGGAACCTTCCTACTTCACAGAGTATTTATGAAAATTAATAAGATGAGGAGATAAGGTATAATCGGTGACAGTCAGCATTCAAAAACTTTTAGCTCTGATACTATTTTCCAATTCTCGTACTTCAGTCTCCTCTACTGTACCATGCTGCCAACTGGAAGACCTTGCAGTTGTTAACAGAACACATTAAAAAGTAGATATACCCACATGGATTCCTACAGCATGTAGGTAAGTGTTTCCCACAGATCTTTCTAGTCAGTTTTGATTAGTCAGTCTAATCAAGACTGATCTAAGACTGATCTAAGACTGAAAGATCCCTGGGAAGGCCAATAGAAGATTACTTCCCATCTCTGAGTGGGAAATCAAATGCCACCAACTAAGAACTGGAGGTGTGTTCCCAGGAGGGACGCAATACAGAGAAACACGATGGCTTCTCAGTGGTCCTAAGAGTCCCCGGCATCCTGAGCTGTACCTTGGGGTTCCCGCCACCTTCTTTGGCTGCGTACAGCATCTGCAAGGCAGACTCTGCGAGCGTCTTGGTCTGGTCCAGCACCGTCATCTGCTGCTGGTGGTCCAGAATCTTGGAGGCGACACCCACCGCGGCTAAGATCAAGGGCTCAAAGTAGCTCGCCAGCTGCGTCACCTTTCAAGACAAAAAAAGCCACAGATGCATCATGTGAGTACATGTGTCTGCTTTAGGGGCCCCACTCACTGGAGGGGGGCGGGCTGGGACAGGGATGGGGTGACTCACAAAGAGAGTCAGGTCTGCTGAATTTCATTTTGTGTCATTTTTTTCTATTACACAATGCGGTATCACGAATTATAGTCAGCACATTATACATCGGATCCTTAGACCTTACTCATCCAGTCATTGCTCTACCGTGCTTTTGAAAGTACTCGCTGATTCACGAACTCTCGCTTGGAACTCTTACTTCCTCTGGGGAGCTCTCTGTCTCACCTCTCATCATGGCCTGAGTGCTAAGAAATCATTTCTAAGTTTGGAGTGAGAATTTTGCAAATAGAAGAGCTTTTGAAAGAACCAAAGACTAAGAAGGAAGGGGGAGAGGAGAGGGGCAGGGGAGCAGGGCAGATGGGAAGAGAGACTAAGAGGAAAGGCACCAGTTTTTAGGACGCCGATCCAACTGCCCTCTGCCCTGAGCACTTTGACCAAACTGTGTGGATTTGGAATAAAAGCAAAAATGATTTCACATCAGCCTGGATGTTCTGCTTACGCTTAGCTGAACCCAGGAGAACAAAAAAGCCTGTCGCGACAGCTCACCACTGTTCCAGCAGAGCCCTGCTGCCGGGGGGCGGGGGGGGGGGCAGCACCGGGGATGGAGCTTACATGCTCACCCAAACTCACCAGCTGGGCGCTGCAGCACCACACGGCACAGCGCTGACGGGGGCGTCCCACTGCCAGCCTTTCTGCTAAATGCTTACCCTCCACTTGCTCATCTAATCTTCACAACTGTGGGAGGCGGTACAAAGGAAGGACCGGAGATTTAGACAGGTGACAAGACCTGCTCAGCCTCAGGCCGCCAAGGGTGGGGCTGAGACGGAGCCGGGTGCCCCAGTCTATGCCCAGGTTCTCGGCCACCACTGCACGGTCTGCCGCTTTGCAAGTTCCTTCCAGTTCCGCTAAATTGTCATATTGGATTTCAGCTTACTGTTTGGCATTTGTTTGTTGCTTTGTAAGGTATTTAAAATAAAGGCCCAGGAAAACATAGCAACACTCATCCACCTAGCATCCAACCTTGCATTTTAACCGTTTGCTGTATTTGCTTCGGGTATCATAACCTATTCCCACTCAGATAAAACGCCATGATTAGAGTGAATACGCTGAGTACAGTATTCCGTTCCAGCTCCTCATTTTGTGTGACGATTGCTAATAGCTAAGTTATTCCCACCAAGTGTATTTAAGCTCTAACCTTGAGGCAGCAAGTCCCTTCATGCTTCCTCCCGTCACGTGGAGGAAGAAGCGTGCGAGGGGGACGTGGGTAGGGAGCCTGCTTCACGTGAGCAGCGGCAGTCACTGGGTGAGAAACAAAGCGGGGGCTGGGAGTTTGTGTGTGTGGAGGGGTGGTGGTTGGGGCAACGTGGGGTTCCAAAATATTAAAGCTCATGGTGAGACAAGGCTGTCAGCCAGCAATGAACATACTGTTTTTTTTTTTTTTTTTAAATCTCTGATTCCAGTTATCTTATAGATAGGTTTCAGAGCATGTGCGCAGGCCTGCTGCTGGCCCTTCTGGGGCTTTGTATGAACTCTAAAGGGGCTCCTCATCCTGTGAGCAGATGTGACTGACACCGTGACTGACAGCAAGGTGTGTGGCCTGGCTGGATGTCGGGGACCCCCCACCTCCTTTGGCCAACCCCAGGTGGCAGCCCCACACATTTGCACTGGATTTCCTTCTCTTGCCCAGGAAGGCCACCGGAGTCACCACCAAAGGGAACAGTGCACGGACGGGTCACCAGGGCTCAGGGCTGAGGCTGTGTCCCACATGTACTCAGGGAGTCAAACTGTTTAATGAATTCCACTCTTACACGGTCTCTAGATTAGTTTTATTATTTTAAAAGTACATTTCATCAATGCAACTGTAAAATGTCAAGGGGTGCTGCACACTGAGGATAATCAACTGCAGCTGAGCCGGCGGCCGACCTCCCCATGGAGGTCGTGTGGCCGGGTGACAGAGAGAAACTCTAGTGTCAGAGCCACGGCATCGGAACCCTCCCTGCCAGCTCCTCACTGAGAAATCGTGGGCAAACTGCCTCCTGTTACGAAACGCCAGTTTCCTCCTCTGTAAAATTGGGATTCATAGTGGCACGAAGCTCAATACCATTGTTAGGAGGATTAAATTAATCTATGTGGAAACACTTAGCATGATGCCTGCCATGTCGTAGGCACTCAATGTTGTGTCATTCTGCACGTACTGGGGGCAGAGGCTTTAGAAGGGACGAGCCTTCTCCTGTGTTTAGGGAGCTAACACCTTCTGTTCTCGAGAGACAGGACAGGACAGGAGACGTCCTCACCGGGGCTAGCACGGAAGTTAAAATAAGAGAATTCTGAGCATTTAGCACATGATGTTGATTTGCTCAGCCCAAGGTGGCGGAGAGGGTTGAATGGTGGCCTGCAGAGCACACGTGTCCACGTCCAAATCCCTGGAACCCGCGAATGTGATCTCACTGGGAAAAAGGGTCTTTGCAGGTATATTTAAGGATCTTAAGATGAGATTATCCTGGGTTACTCGAGTGGGCCCTGCATCTGGTGACAAGTACCCTGTAAGAGTCAGAACAAGGAAAGACAAACAGAAGAGCGGGAGACAGTGTGCCCACAGGAGCAGCCATGGGCATGACATGGTCAAGGAATGCCAGGGGCCACCAGGAGCCGGGACAGGCAAAGAATGGTTTTTCCCCTGGAGCCCCCAGAGTCTGGCCCTGCCAACCCCTCGATTCTGGTCTTCTGGCCTCCGGAACTGTGCAAGATGAAATTTCTGTTGTTTTAAGCCACACGGGTTGTATTTGTTACAGCAGCCGTGGGGAAACTAATACCAGCAGGGTCTAAGAATCTGCACTCCACATTCCCAGGCGATGCTGAAGCTGATCCAGGACACCCCCGAGCGCTGTAATGAAATGTTGGAACCATGTGGGTATCAACTCTCAGCCCAAGACTCCTCTGCACACAGGCCTAGGCTGCCTTTTAGAAAGTCAGACTGGTGTAGCCAAAGGGCCAGGGGCAAATTTATGACTCAAGTGATGCAAATATGTTATTCTTTTGATGCCACCCACCGACAAGGGAATAAATCTTTCTTACTAACGATGTATCTGCAGAGACAAGGATGTTGCTCTGGAAGTGTAAAAGTATTTTCTTATGAGATCTCTACTGAGAAAAGTACTGGCTTCTTTGCCAAACGGTTTCCCAGCAGAACGCACCCAGGCAGTGGCTGCGGCCTCTAGGCCGGTCCCCTAGCCCTTGCAAACCTCCTCCCACCGGGGGACAAGCCCCTTTCTTACTCTAAAGGAACTCAGCTGAGAAATAAAATTTGCCGCCCTGGAAAAGGCAGAGACACTGACCATTTAAATCTCAAAAACCTCTCCTTGCAATGCCAGCAGCAAGCTTTGCAGGCCCTTAAGCTGTTCTGTAATTTAAAAAAGCAAGAATATTGATTTCCTAAAATCAATATCTACAGAGACAATTCTGGCTCCTGGATTTCTTGATATGCACATCGATACTGACGGCCGCCTTGATAAATGCTAGGTAACCTCGAATGTTGTTAAAAATCCAATTTCTGCCCTCTTTCCACGGAGGCATGGGCTGCTTGACAAGCTAACTCTCCATGAAGGATCTGCAGCATGAACACCAAACAGGCCAAACATTATTGGTCACTTATTATAACAACACAGCAACCTATGTGGCCTCTGGGGTGGCCACGCAGGGAAGCTTTAGTTGTGCAGAGTGAAATTTGCAAGTTCACTTTGCTTTCTCGTGTGTGAAAATAGGTACTATATTAGAAGCTGTGGAAGGACAATGTACCCCTAAAATACATGAGAATGAGGCCAGCCAGCCAGGGCCAAAAGGTGACAGACATCAGGCTAGGAACATCAACTTTAGTTTCTGGTATATCTCAGCGAAGGTCGCGAGCAACAGATGCCTGTAAATGCCTCCCAGGCGGAAAAGTCTGACCGCAACCAGAAAAAGTTCCCTGGAGTTTCTGTCTCAACACCAGGTGAAAAGAGATCCCGAAGGGGACGTTTTTGGAGGAGATGCTAGAGGGATGTTGAGGCTGTTTTCCATCATGTAAGCCAGCAGGGACCCAGGCACAAGAGCCGGCACCAGGGTTGGGAACAGTAACAGAATCAATAAAACCTCTCCCCCAACCCCCGCTCTCATGAGCGTTCTCAGCAGGATCCCCTGGGTGCACATCACCTTGTGTCCCAGCTGAGCTGCTTCTCCCCGAGCCGCCGTGGCGATGGGATCAATAAGGTGCCCGATTTCCTGGACTGCTGAAGTCAGCTGCTCCTGCAGGGCCTGATGAGGAGAGAAAGCTGTCAAGTTCACCCCATAATGGTTCCCTATGTAGGCACACCGATTTAGAAAGACCCATGTGAAAGACAAGGGAGCCCACAAGAAACGGACGTGGAAATGCCTGGGCACATCATCAAGCTGCTGCTCTCCCTGCCCCTCCCCAGGCCAGGGGTCCTCAGCTCTTCCAGACCGGGACTCCCTCCCCAGCGGCACCCATGAGGGACATAAGGCAGGCCTGAGGAACACTATTCCTTCTGGCTTCTCCCTCCCACCAACCGTGGTGGCAGCTGATGCTACTGGTATCTTTCCACTGGGTTATTCAGCATAATTCCTGGAACTGTGGACCAGCCATGGCTTTCCAAGAAGAGAAGATGGCTTTGTCCAAATGGAGACAACTAACAGTGGGTCTGAGGGACCATCCAGGTTGCTGTGTTCTCAGAACTAAGAACTCCTTAAGGGAGTAGGAGAGTGGGTGACGTAAAAATGAGGTCACTTCTCTGGAAACAGGACCATTTCTCAGATGCCACCCTGTGAAAATGCCAGGAAGAAGCCTGCTGAGCCCATCAGCTCAGGTTCTCCGTCCACTGTACTTGGTGATGTGGACACAGTCACTGAAAGTGGCATCCTCATGGCTTTACTTCTCAGGTTCGGGAGAGTTTAATCTCTGCATCCCAAAGAACTGAGTACATGCCATACAGAGAGGGGGCAAGGTATCTCGGTGATGCTGGAGTGAGAGTGGGTGGAGATTGTTAACTAATAGTGGGAAAGATTAGATCCTTTGGTAGGAATCTTCATAGGAGCTTTGCTGGATAGAGTAAGGATTTAATACGTTAAAACACTGGCCATTTGAGGTTTGCATACACCAGCATGGAATGGATGCAGTTCCTGACAAGGGACACTGTCCTGCTCATCAGAAATGAGACTCAGTCCTTTACCACTGAACAATGCTGCATATGGGCTGGGAGCTTTGAGCAGACTTAGTCAATAAGCTGAGCAGTCTAACATGAAAACAAAATCCTGGGAAAAAAGGAAAAACAGACAGAGATAAAGAGATGGAGGAGGGCAGTGAGACACCCCCAAATTTCCAAGGGTCTCATTTAGCTAATTCCTTATCTTCTCATTTATAATGTGACTATAGTCAAGAGTTCAAGAATATTCCAGCAATGCTGTCTTATTACAGATGGCCTGTTAAATAAAATACGGTGCAAGTAGGGAGCACGTGCAGTTCAAGCGGAGGGTTCTTCTCCCAGGGAGGGAGGCAGAGGGTATGCACAGGGAGAGAAGGCAACTGGGTGGGGGCGTGAGGGGGCTTCTGAGGGACTGGTCACCTCTGTTTCTTGATCAGGATGCTGGTTAAAGGGTGTGCTTAGTTTTGATGACTCATCAAGCTGCACACTTATGCATACTTTTCTGTGTTCATATTCTATTTGAAAAACAGATAACACGAATTCTAACATTCGGCACAGGGTGAGAATGCTTATTCCTTCTTTCTTTTCTTGGAAATGGGTGGTGGTCACATGAAGCTGAGGCGAAACAGCTCTATTAATAAAAATGAACAATATCAGCTCTGGGCCCTTAGAGATGGGCCACATAGTTCACTGCTGATGAATTCAGTGGCAGAAAGAGAATCATTGGTAAAGAGACCATCCACTTTTATTAAGCACCTTCTGAGTGTCAGGCACATTCACCAAGAAGAAAGAAGTATACTCAGAGCCTTTTGGACAGGTAATAGAAAAAATCAAAGGATCAAAGTAGGAAAACTCAATTCTCAACCTTGGAAAAACTGGCGAGAAAAGGCAAAGTGGCTCTGAATTAACAACAGAATGCAAAAGGTCCCCAAATACCAGTTATTGAGTAACTTAGGGAAAAAATCCATCCGTTATCTCTGAATGGACCAAATGCATAGAGTTTAATGCTAAACGTGCCCATTAGTCAAAAAGCGCATCGGTGAAACATGATGACAGTGAGATGTTCCCGATGTCGTGCTTACGTCTGCTCTGCCGGTGTGTTAAACTGAACATGCTAGCCCCAGCTCTAACATGTTCTTATCAGACATTGATCTTTCTTCAAACTTTAGCCACATTGGAACCCCCAGGAGGAGATGTGCTCCTCCACCAAACCACCATCCTCTGCTCAGCATTTGCCCTACCCCATCCCAAAACATGTTGGTCCCATTCACCCATCCCCCCAAGCCTGGTCCTGAGATTCTTCAGCACTTCCAGAGGCCACCGAGCCCCATCGTACCTCCACAGAGATGTCATCCCTCGTGGCCAGACTCTGGCTGACTGCTGCCAGTGAGGCCTGCTCGATGTCCCGGATGCACCGGTTGATGCCATCGATGGAGTAGTCACACTCCCTCTGGCCAGGGGCCTTGTCCCTGGAAGGGACAGAGGGAGTTAAACAGGCTTTTGGGGTGCAAGTCCCACAACCCAGCCCTGCATTGATGAGCCAGGAGCCCCTCTCTGCCCCACTTGGCTGCTTAATTTGAGGAGACAACCCCTGACACTGGCTCGGCCACGCTGTCCTGCACGCCCATTGCATTTCTTAATTGAACACACATGCTAACTCTGCTTATTTCTGGTGAGAAGACTGTGGTGCTGCCCTCCACCGCAGGCTGGTGCCAGACAACTACCAATAAAACCGTCTGGACTTGGATTATCCTTTCACTGGCTCAAGCACAGAATCCTCACTTAAAAAAAAAGTCAGTGCTATTTCCAGGGCAACCATATTATGCTCTCTATACTGCGTGCTATTCGCAAAGTCCTGGGTTATGGGAGAAATGAAAATATTTCATGAAATTTTCTTTGCAAAGCATTAAGAAAGTTAACCAGGGTCCCGAGTTTCTAAAGTAATTGAAACACAAAAGATAACTAATAAAAAGGATGCATTCCATGACGTGGGGTACTGACTTCGCTCAACCTCAGGAACGTTGTATCTGCTTAGGGGATATTTTCTCAGGCTCCTACTATCACCAAGGAGGTCAGAGGTGCCTAGAGATACTGTGGGACCTAGAATAACTTTTTATCTTATTAGCAAAATAAGTTAACCTCAAATCCTGCTAAGCAAATAATGGTGCTCTCTGCCTAAGCTCCTGACTATAGACAATGTGGTAGAACGGCTGGAAAGCCCGGACCAGGCCTGGGGCTGACCTTGGGAATGTTACCTCAATCCTTCCTGCCTCAATTCTCTCCTTAGTGAAATGAAGACAATGGTAGTATCTGCCTTCCAAGGTGACTGTGACAATCAAATGAGATAATACAGGTAAAATGCTTGGAAGAGTATCTGACATAAATTCAGCCATTATTACTGTGACCAGTGCTGCCAATGATCCCAAAAAGGAAAGAAAAAGATGATGATAAAGATTAACCACATTGTTATTAAATACAAGTTCTAATGGGCTTATTTCCCGCCTGCCCTGTTCAGATGGAGGTCCCTAGCACTTTCTGGAGGTGAAACTAACCTGATAGAGGTGATGAGACTCTTGATGGAGTCAGACACGGTGTGGGAATGCCCAGCTAGCACAGACCAGGTGGGTGGGTCTTTGGGGTTGATGGCCAGTGAGCGTGCCGTGCGGATGAGGTACGATGAGCTCTCCAGCATGGTCTTGGCTGAGACCAGGATTGGTTCCTGTGCCTGGGAGCCCTGGGAGCAGATAGCAGAAGGGTCAGGAACAGGCTGCATAGACTGAATGACTTGGGCCCTGGAAGGTCCTGTCCTTTACCAATTCACTGCCTTTGTTCTTTGGAAGGAGACACACAGGGTAGGGAACCAGGGAGGCAGGCTCATGAGGGCCTTGATGGTGAGAACTTGGGTCCCCGTTCACTCCTTACATATCATTTTTGTGTCAGACACTTACCAAGAATCAGCCCCAAACCTATGCAGAGAGATTGTTCTCAACATATAAAGCTAAGGCATTACCTCTTAAGACATGTGCAGACACGGAGTTCCATTAACTCTGCGCATGCATCATCGACAACAATAACAAAGCCCTATGTGGTGACAGATCTTTGGGCGCTCTCCACTGTTTGGGCTCACTCAGCGCCCCACACCACCAGCCAGAGTCTCCCTACCTCGGAGCTGATCTGGGCAGGAACACTGACAAACTCAGGGTTGGATGCGAAGGCTGTCAGGTTCTCCACGGCTTCGATCAAGGGGGCGGTGGCAATGCGGCACTTATTGCGGTTGTCTTCAGAGAAGTCCCCGTCCAGGGCCTGATGGGAGACAACACGGAGACTTTACCCACCGAGAAGCACAGAGCACTCCTGGGCCACGGCAATCACCTTCCAGGGAAAGAAGATGGTTTAGTGGGAATACAAAATGTTTGGTGAATTCGTAAGTGATAAATAAGAACTAATTAGTGAGATGTCTGCCATCAAGCAGCGGGGCCCAGTTAGCAATGATAAGAAATGAAGCTGAATGTGCGGCTCACAGGACAGCTGACCTCACAGGCCATCAACAGGCCACTCACGTGAGGCAGACACAAATTCAAGTGACATTCTGCTCTTCACTCCCCCCGAGCCATGTTGCCAAACCTTACATCCGAACCACTTCCTTCCCTGTTTTTGACACAATAACGCTTGGGTTCTTCCTCTCCATTTTCACTCCAATTAAGTCTATTCCCTCCCAAACTATAAAACTACTTTACATTGTATAGCACTTTTGACTTAAAGTTTTACCTCAATGTCCCTGAATGACCAGTGGAGGAAGGACTTGCATATCCACCCTTCTGAAATGAGCAAGATGGAATCCAGTGGGAAGGAACAGACTAGAACTAACCCCAACACTGGACAAATCTCACACATACAACATTTAGTTAACAGGGTCAGACACAAAATGGTACCTACTGTACGATTCCACGTGTGCAAAGCACAAACAGAGGTGAAGCTCACTTAGAGTGCTGGCCAGGTACGACAGAGGGAGCGCCAGCAGGACTTCCGGGGACTGGCCATGCTCCGTGTCTTGATCTGGCTGTAGTTAGCAGGTGTGTTTAGCGTGAGAAAACTCACTGAGCTCTACACATATGATCTGTGTAGTTTTTTTCTTTTGTCCATCTTATGCTTCAGTAGCTTTTTTCTTTTTTAAACTAGCAGCAGGTAACACAATGGCATTGAATGATCAGTTACATTGCTGATTAATGGCCCGGATGGGTGAGAATCCAGGAATGTGGCCTGTGACCCGTGCTGAGCTGCCTCACAAAGCGTTAACACCTGGAGTTGAGGCTCCCCAACCCCAGGCGCACCTGCTGAAGAACAGGACTGCCGGATCCAACGGCCTGTGATCTAGGAACAGCGCCCCCGCCCCACAGCGAAAGGCCGCATCTGAGAAGGCAGTTATCTTCATAGAAAAACGTAAATTTCTGCACTAAAGAATCAATTAAACTTTTAATCTAACTGTTAGGAGCACTATTTCAATGCTGATTCAGATAGCCAGTGAACAGAAGGACAGAGGCGCCAGCATAACGAAACAGCCTGGACCTGAGACGGGCACATCTCTACTTTTCATTAAGGCAAGTGGAGGCAGGCACCATCAGATTAAAGGCTATTTCTGAATAACAACTACGTTCCCATCAAGCGCTGGCAGCTTGGGACAATAATTACACATCCACCACGCTAGGGTTTTCAGAGGAATTCCCAGGAACCTGGCTGATTGACCATCTTTGCTAATGCTGTGCATGGCCTCAGTCCATGCCCTTCCCCGCCAGACAGGCTCTGACCTCTACCTTGACCCCTCCGATTCTGCCACCCTTTGGGCCCGATGGAAACCCCATGTGCCTGCTACTTTTTGCTCACATAGGTGGCCTCAGTTCGAACTGCCACTTGTGTACTCACTAACACTGATTTGGTGCCTGTTGCCTCCACTGGGCCAGGCGCCAGCAACGTGGATGTAAACCTGGCACTAACCTTTTTGCACTATTAACACTGACTCCTTCAGGTCAGGCCCTATCAGGCTGCGGAGCAATCTGGGAATACAGCGGGAGGCAGGTGGCTGCCCCATAGCAGGAGCCCGTAGGGAGTGGCCCCAGCTCAGGCAAACCAGCGAAGCAGGCAGATGGCAGGAGTGGACTTGGGTATCAAAGGAACTCATGTCCTAGCACCCCCAGTGGCCAGTCACGCCCCCCCTCCCCCCGCAGGTCGGATGACATGGCTTCCAGCCGCATGGCGGATGCCCAGCCTCCTCCTAGTGCTGCTCACTTCTCCCGGGTCCGACCTCTCCACACGCTTCTCGCCCCCTTGTCTACCTTCCACAGCCCTCCCCGCCTATTTGGAAGGCAGGTGCCTGATGGAGCCAACAGCCCTTAGTTGAACTTACTCAAATGAAAAGATGATTACCTGAGGGAAAACCTAGGGAGTGGTTTTCTAATTGTGCAGTTTCGTAAGCTGCCTCAGTAGGATGAAGGTTTTTCTCTTTGAGCACGAGTCCTAAAGTCACACGGAATTTAGTGCGTTATCACTCACAGGACAAGACCTTGAATAACGTGGAACAGAACACGAACCTACATCATCCGCTTTTTTTCATTTTCAAAAAGGAAAAGCTATTTCCTCCAAAGGAAGCGTTCAGCATCAGCAAGGACGGTGCACACACAGGCACCGTTTCACTTGTGGATGCTGTCTCCACCCTGGGAGTGGCTGAGCCACCGAGGGAACTGAGTGCTCGAGCCCGCCCGCTGGAGAAGCTGTAAGCTGGCACGGCAGTTTTCGTGGAGACTGTCCAGACAGAACGTCAGCCTGGCAGCCCTGGCAGAGAATGGGTGGGTTCCCTTAGCCGAGCACCCAGGACCCACAGGGACAGGGCACTCTCGACCCCTGGGTTGCGCTCACGCAGCAGCATCTTACTAGGAGTGGGAAGAAACGGTTTCTGCATGAGTACCAGCGTCACAGATTCCTGACTCTGGGAGTCAGAAGAAACCTTAAGAGATCATTTAATCCCAAATCTCCAATGTTCCCAATAACAAAATCAACACCTAGAAAGGGACAGGCTATGCCAAGGTCATGCCTCAAACCAGAACCCAAGACCCCCCCCCCGCTCCTTTCTCTCCTACTGACCTTTTTACACAAAGGCAACAAGAATAATGAGTATGAGAAGCCAAAAGGTTTTTTCTGTTTTCCTTCTTTTTTTCTGAAGATACCTACTTTACTAATCCAAACAGAAGGACAGCCAAAAAGAAAAAAAAAAAAGTACAGCCAAGTGAAATTGATTAATGACAACTGGATCTGGCTGGTGTCTTTGGTACCTGGAAATGCTTACTCACAAAACCCTGAGCTTCGACTCTGCGGCGAGAGGCAAGGCCACGCTCCAACTTCTCCGAAAAACAAACGCTGTTGTTGCACAATTTCTACTTGGCATCCACCCCCGAGCGGCTGCACAGTTAAAATTGCATTCCATTCCACACATCTGACTCGAGACTAGGTAATGCGCTGACTGAAGCTGGAAAAGCAGGCAGCGTTATGCGTGGTGACTGGTGGAAATGGGACCACCTTGGTCAGGTCTGCGTGCTCCTAACTTGCCCTGGCAGGAAGCAGGGCGAAGATATTTATTCTCTCTGAGCCATGCTTTGGCACTTTAAAGAATGCCCTCTGTGGAGGTTTAAGATTCCTGGAGACACCGGTTCTCTGTGGGTGCTAATAACCCACTGCCAGGTGATCTGCTCCCCGCTCCCCAATGTTTCCCACTGGTTTCCCCTCCTTTCTTTGCGACGGTAAGGGTGTGTCAGCTGGGATTTATGCTTGGGCACAGTCTCCAGGCTAAAGGGGAAAAAAGCACTAAGAAGTGTAAAACTTAGAGCAAAAGGCAGCTGTGAGGGCAGCTAGCTGTCTTAGGCATGTAGGGCATTGAATATTCATTTCTTTTATTATATGACAGGATTCTTAGCCATTCCTTAAAAAAGGAAATCTCTTCAGCACATGGTATGGCGGGCTGCAGTGAAATGATCTTTTACCATTTTCCTATCAGTAAATTAAAGACAAAGCTTACTGCCCCCCCGCAGACCCTGCTACCTGATAGGAACCAAAGAACAAGCACATTTCGGCAAGTTGAAGGCACAGGTTCGCGGCAGTTCCGCGGGCATTGCTACCGACTCCCGGCACGCTCCTGGGAGATGAGGGCTTCACCTTCTCCACACGACAAGTGCCCTGCACCCCTTGCTGGTGCTCTGCACAGGCCTGTCTTCCAGGCCATCACAAGAGCTCATGTGCTGCAGGGAGCTGCAGAGAGGGTTTGACACAGTGAGGGGAATCTGAAAAGATGAGCTCTTGCAACAGCAACATGTAGGATTTAAAAGCCACGGAGGAGGCAGAAAAGAAAGGTTTCCAGGAATTTCTAAAGAACGGTTTCTTTCTTTCTTTCTTTTTTTTACCCCCATCATCCATTTAAATATAGCCTTTTTAAAAAAATAATCAGAAAATGGCCAAGTTGAACTGAAATCAGTTAATAATAGAAGCAAGCAATAATGTCACTACTTTCAATTCTCTTGCAGTCTTTCCATCACCCCCACCCCCTCCCCACTCTCCCCCAAACTTGGACATGCACTGCAGACACATCAAGGGATTTCTCCCAGGTCGGTGAGACGAATTAGTCTCCCCACGCAGAGGACTGGAACAGCATCACCAGGGATGAGAGCAGAATTGAGAGTGGACAGAGCAGGGGGTCTGGGTTTGCTTACTGGTTGGGTCACCTTGAGGAAGTTACTTAACCTCCTTGTTGCTGTGGTATCCTGTTTGCAAAATGGGAATGACCAGCACTGGGCGGTTGTGCGGACTGAATGAGCAGTAGACACAACACACTGGGAATAGGCCTTGCACAGGCTAAACATTGGAAAAGTAAGCTTTGTTACCTTCTAACACTATGGACCATGATGGTCACTGAGGTGAGCCGCCACCAGGATTCTAGGGGCACGGACTTTAATTTTTTCATTTTCAACCCATACTATTGTCTTTAAACAGGCAGATTTCTTGTTTTTTGTTGCTTTTGTTTCAAGACTCCATTTAACAGCTAAGACATTGCTGACTAGGGCGCCTGTCCCAGGCTCGGGCCCACCAGCTGCCAGCTGCTGCTGGGCTGTGTTCTCTTCTCTACTTCCGCTTGGCTCGGCCTGTCGACTCATGCCTCCGTGTGACTGAAGTGGCTCTGTGCGGCGAGAGGAAAATGAGGGGCCCAGTGCCCCACCCTCTGGAGTCAGTGGGGGAAAGTTCCATCACTCCAGGGCTGCCCAGCAACAAAGCAGACCGTCCTAGCTCAATGGACATGGAAATCCTCAAATCAAGTGTTAGTCCTCCAGTGCCTTTCACTCCTGCATGACCTGGTTTGCGTGGAACTGGGAGCTGGCCTCACACAACAATCTCTTTGGGGGTGGGAGGTGGGGGTGGGCACTGGGCTCTCTGCCTGCGGTCTGCTGCCCAGGTTGTAAGTCTCCCCACAGGGTCAGCTGCCCCTGCTTGCTCGGTCCCCACTCAGGGAAGACTGGGTTTGTGGTCTAACAAATGCTACAGTCCAGCTACTGCAATTCCCGCCTCACCACGGCCCCCATGAACTTGTTATAAACACAGAATGATCTGTTTTAAAAACCTGACGCTCCATGGTAAACATTTAATCAACTATAAACAGAATACATACCATAGGATTGATGAAGTTGATTTTTTTAGATTAAAGTGATTTCCCCATAATTTCCCATTCCCTCTCCCTCCACTTTTTCTCTTGATCCAGATCTACAACCGAAGGCAGACTCTTCTACCAGCTCCTTCAAAACTGCCCCACGTGAGGACACAGTTTGAGTAAATGCAGGGTGTTGCTCACCACCACAGCGCCAAGAGATGCCCCAAAGCCAACCCCTTCCAGATTCCTGCCCCTAAGCTTCTCATGCACTGAATTTGGGGAGTGCTCCCTCCTCAGCTATCTGGAAGGTTAGTAGAAACCCAGGCTGTTAGTTTTCCATGATGACTATTTCCACTAGTAAGGGACTCCTCCTCAGTGACTTAAATCCCGTGACCGAATTAGATATTAAATCTCACTAGAAAGAAGTCTCAGCAGAGCAGAGCTTAAATCCTGTACTTCCCTCTGCCCCAGGTGTCACGGGAATTACTATGGCCTCAGTCCAGCCACCTACCTTGATGGTCTTCACCAGGTTGGCGGTGCTGTTGGCGACTTCCTTGGCTGACTGAACAAAGTGCCTCTTGGCCACTGGGTTGGCCGTCTTGGACGAGGCGAAGCGGCAGGCGTTGCACAAGGCGGAGGTGTGCTTGGCGACAATCGTGGCAGCTGAGAGAACCTATAAAGCATGGAGCTGGGTTGGGGGCACCCCATGTTCAGTGCAGAGGGCTCCAGTTCAGAGGAGTCCACCCCGGTCCCGAGCCCTGGATTCCTCTTCAACTCGCATGTGCAGCGCCCATGTAATTATAACACGTGTGTCTAGCTCTGCCACCCCCAACGTCACTCCAAGAAAGGAGAGGGCAGGAATTATTCAGCAAGAGCGACTAGACCAAGAAAAGGAAAGCAGGCGCTGACGTAGTGGCGGGCATGGGCTGGGCTCCAGAGAGTCTTAAAGGTGATGCAATCGGCTACCGTGGGAGCCCCCGGGGAGGAAGCATTCAGCCAAGGTCTAGGCCAGCACTGCCCAAGAGAAATACACTGTGGACCCCACAGGTAATTTTCAAACAGCCATGTTATTGAATAAAATAAGTAGAGAAACAAGAGAAATTAATTTAAATAATATATTTTATTAAACTTGAGATATCCAAAATATTTCATATTTTACCATATAATCAATTTGAAAATATTATTGAGATTTTACAGTCTTTTCTTATCATACCAAGTCTTCAAAGTCCAGTGTGTATTTATGCCTGTAGCCTATCACAATCTGGACAAGCTACATTTCAAGTGCAGCTAGTGGCGGCCACACTGGAGAGTCCAGGTCGAGATAAGTAACATAAATGTCAAGGTGTGATAGCTTTCGCCTCATGTAGGCACCTTATTAGGTGGCCTGGCTCAGAAATCTCCCGGGCTCCACCTTCTCCCCACGTCCCCCACCTGCGAAACCAAACTGCTCTCCTGGATCCACCTGATTTACTTTGCTGAGGCTGGTAACCCCCACTTGCCTTTAACTGGACAGGTAAGGAATCTCAGGTGCACTGACACCTTACAAGCCAGCTCTGAGGCCTGCTTTAGGTCCACATCTTTCCTCGATTTCCTCCTTTACTCCGTCCTTCTCCTGCCTCAAGGACGCTGGTCCTAGGCTTCACGATGAACATGTCACTCACTGGCTGCCTCCGACACCCCCCCCCCCCGCCCTGAGGCCAGTTCTTGCTTGTTTCAGCACATACTGCTTTGATGAGTGAATGGGAACCCATGCCACTCGAGTATTTCAAGTGTCATGGAATGTCACATGCTGTCTAGGCCTAAAATGTCTGTGGCTCCTTTATGCTCTGTGGATCATGCCCCAACTTTGAGACCTGACTCGATGCTACCTTCTCTGAGATGTGACCTCTGACAGCCCCTCAGAACATTCATCACACCTTCCTCTGTGCATCCCTGGCATTCTCATCAAAGCCCAATCACTCATTCTCCAAACTCTATCCAACAGACTACGAGCCAAGGGCGTTGGGCATTGGGTCAGACTCATGTTGACCCTTAGTGCTAGCAGAGAACAAGCCCCCAGTGTATGTCCCCTGAACTGAATGGAATCATGAGACTCCTGACGAACCTCATGGTGATTATTTTACTCCTACAGCCATGTAGCATCCCATTTCAGAGCACCTACACATTTCCATTTTCATCACACTTTGTAATATCCCTCCGAGTCACCATCTATAGCGCTGCATTAGCTACCTTTGCTCTGTAAGAAGAGTGTTCTTTACTTATTTCTCCCACTGTCCCACAACCCACCTACAAGAGCTTATGGACTCACAGATCACCTATCCTCGCCCCATGGTTACCTGTGACGGGCTGCTGCCAGGGTCCACCAGATTCTGGCATGCCATCTGGATAGCCTGGTTAGCCCTGGCAAACTGGATGGGGTCCACAAGGCCCTGGTGGCCTGCCTGGCTGTTTGGATCAGAGATGCCGACAAGGTACGCAGCCTGGAAAGAAAGCAGGAAGACCGCAGCTCAGGTTCTGTGCTCCCAGATGAGCCCAGGGGGAACAATGGTCCCACAATGTACATGCAGCAGCCGTGCTCAGGAGCTCCTTAGTGCAAGCTAGTCAGAGTAATCTTGTCAATAACAACGGACAGGTGAATGCCAGCTTGGGCCAGGGACATGCCAGCAGGAGTTTGATACAGGCTTTGGGGAACAAAGTCTCCTTGCTCTTAAGAAGCCTCCAGAAGCCCTTCTGTGGGGCATGATGGATGCAGCCCTGACTGTTTCTGGCGGACGTTGTATGACCACGAGGGTACTCAGCCTCAGCACGAAGCTGACCCTCTGGCTGGCAGATGGGAGAGGCAGAAAAACGTGGGTGCAGGCAGATGGCACGGAGCTGCTGGGTCAGCCAGCCCCGGAGCATGCCCTTCATGAGGGTGTCTCGTCTCATTGCCTAGCACATCCTTAGTTTCTGGGCCAGTATTTCCAATAGCAACTAGGAAGAATGGGTATATGGCTCAGGAAAAAGACAAAGGTAATATTTGGTCTCTAAGAGGACAAAAGGCTGCAAGAGGTCTTTTCTTTAAACCCTCCGGATGTGTTAGACTAGTAACAGGGGGAAAATGAATCTGTGAGCAGGAATTCATTTCCCCTGAGATAGGAGGGGCAGGATAAAGGTAGATAATTTCATCCCCAAACCTAGGGACGTTTTTCTTCCGTCCAGCATAATCTTCTGGGCTCAAAGCAATTGTCAAATGATAACTCCTTTAAAACAAATGCTGACATTTTTGAAGCTCCAATCACAGGAGCCCAATGATGACTGGAAATGCACAGGACCGTCCAAGAGCAGGGGACATGCCCGGTCACATCTCTGTGTGATGGCATCTAATTTTTCCTCCCCCTGATGCTAAAAAGGTTGTGACTAAGATTTTCACAATTATAAAACCTCAGAGAGAATTTGAATCACGTGATGCCTACTTCTCCCCTGGCTCCCTAAGCAACTCATTTGTACCCGGGACCTTCAGAAAAAGAAAAAAAGTGAGCCAGCCTCTGAAACCTCTACGCCGGGTCTGCAGCGCTCAGTGCACCGGGCTGTCCTTCCCAGGATGTTCTGCTCCTGCGGGGCAAGCGGCTGGTGTCTTGTCTAAAAGTCTCAGCCAGTGCAGCAGCCACGCCTTTCCTGTGGCTTCTGTGGTAGTAGTTGAACAAGGAACTGACGCTGGAGCTCCCCACCCGCCCCCCACAGGGATGTGGCAGGGCCACAGTCTGGCACAGGTCATGGGCTGCACTGCAGGGCATGGGGACAAGCAGTCCCTTACCTGAGCTGCTGCCTCTGTCAGCCCGCAGAGAGCCTTGGACGCAACCCCTACACACTCCCCGAAGGCAGGGAGGTCCCCGGTCTTGGCATTCTGCGAGATCCCTGCCATCGACTCGCCCAGAACCTGCAAAACAAACAACCGGCAATATTCTCTGACCAGCGTTCTTTCAGACCATGCGGTATAATAGGGAGCTACACTTCCAACTTCAACATTCAAGGACACTTAATTTAAAGTGTTTGCCATTATTTTCCTTTATTTGAATCAAAAAGACATTCAAGAGAGTCATATTGTTATTGTTCCATGAAGAGAAATGGATAATAGGAGTGTAGACCTCTTACCCACAAGTTATTGATACCTCAGGGAGGAAAAGTAAACACTCAGAACACCAGAGTAAAATCTATACAGGGTGTCCCATGGGTGAATGGTCTGAACTGAGAACTCGTACTTCTCAGAACATCAAAACCAGACACATCCACTGAGTTGTAGATGAAGTCGTATCCAGAAAGCAGAAGACACGTTCCTCCTGATGTGATTCATTTACTAATTTACGGTAAAATTGAAATGTCTTTATGAAATACACATAGATAGTTCATCTGAACGCTAACGAGAGGGTTTCCTAAATATTTTAAGAATTTTCCCTTATTTTGAAAAGCATTGGTATATTTTCTTCAGAAGTCTTTAAAATAGCAGCTAAAAGGGATTTTAGGGTTCAGAGTCCAACCCAGAGAGGTCAAGCACTGTGCACAAGGTCACAGAGAAGGTCACGGGCAGAGGCAGGGTGCCTGCCCCTTATCTGGTATTCTGTCTCCTCTGCGCCTCCTGAGGCTCTGGGGGGCTGGATCTGCCTTCCAGGATAGCGATGGGGAACGGAAGGCTGTCTGACGCGGCCCTCTGGGGAGACAGCGGGGTTGCTAAGTCTAGAACCAACGCAGAGCTCACTTGTCAATGAGTCATCTTGGATGGTAAGAAAAAAAAATACCTGAAATTGCTTGAATATACAAAATAATACCGTTTACTTAAGGACTTGCAAAGCAAACAAGTTAGAGGGCATTTTCATGTACGGTATTTTTGTCTCCCTAACTCTGCAACCCTCTTTGGCTCTACACGAAACACGGGCACCCCCGCCTTTTCCATGCTTCACAGAGGACGCTGACAGAACAAGCGCTAGTCTGCGCCCAGCGCAAAGCAGGCTCTCCTGACATCACCAGTGCATGTGTCTCCCCAAAGCCAATGTCAAGTGATGTACACAAACACACACTTGTGCTCCAGGTACAAAGCCAGACTGCAACTGCGCACTATTCATTCACCTCACTTGAATTTCATCTTAACCCGATTTTGGCATTCTCAAACACATTGACATCATTATCATGGGTCAGTGTCTCTCAACCTTTTAAAAATTATTACTCCACAATATGTCTTTTTATAACATTTCCCCCACAACAGCCAACCACATCAAATTAAATACTAAGACATAAGCTTTTGTTGAATAAGGTTTAGATGAGGGGTGGGAGGAGGGGTGGTCATTATTTTAGATTTTTCGACACCCTCCCAACCCTGACTCCCCACAGTTTTTCACTCTCTTTGAGAACGCACGCCGCGGGTGGATGGCAGGAACGCAGAAGAGGGGCTCGTGTAAGCCACAGGCACTGAACGGCTTTCCCCAGCAGTTTGAACCCGGGTGAAGAAAACACACGATTAGATTCACAGTGATCCACCTGTGATGTGGTATGTGCAGTGTCTCTCAAAGTGTGGCTCCTGGGCCACGTGAGCAGGACTGGGGACGTGTCAGAGATGTACATCCTCAGTCCCACCGCAGATCTACCGAATCAGAAATTCAGGGCTGGGGCCCTGTAAGCCGTGCTTAGCAAGGAAGACCCCAAGGTGATTCTGGTGCACGGTCACGTTTGGAGAAGCACCTGGGCACAGGGCCCCACCACAGGGCTTTGTGACACGTGCCATAGAACAGAGTAGCCACGGGCAGATGCATATGAAGCACGTCTAGACTCCTCCCCACACCCAGGAGAAGCGTCCAGAGCACGGGCAGGCCTACCTTGGAGTTTTCCATCACACTCTCGATGCAGTCGAAGTAAGAGAGGTCGCTCACAGGCTCGTTAGGGTTGTCCAGCATGCCCTTCACAGTCTGCAGAAGGAGAACACAACTTAAAAAGCAAGTGCTACAGAACAAGAAAAATTCAATGTGAAATACCATTGATCGGCTTCCCACAGTCAGCCCTCCGCCCCCCACTGGCACGGCAGGTACTCCCGCCTGGCCAGACCCATGATAATCGTCCATAAAACTCAAGGGAAGTTAGGTGCAGCCGACCCATACGTACTGAGACATCCGTTTGGCTGTTTCAGTGTAACCTTGTGTGGGTTAAGACTGTTCTACGTACTAGTAGGCACACTGGTTTTATGGTTACCCACACCTATGGCCATAAGTTAATTTTAAAGTATCGATAAATCCTAAGTACGAACATAAATGGAAAAGCACCCACGCTGTGTTCGGGGCCACTAGGAACCCCACAGGCACCTTGATCGGATGGTAATGGGGAGGCACTTTCGGGTTTCCTCTTAGGTGCCCCCTACATGTTACAAACTAAAATGGGTGGGGAAATCATTTTTACTCTGAAAGCACATCTATCCCAGCTTCTCCCAATGCCTCAGAATAACTTCTCCCAAACTTTTTGGGTAGAGATCCTTCATCTTCAACCTACACCCACTTCCATAGACCTCTTCCTGCATGAAATAAAGAAGCTTTAACAACATAACTCTAATCCTAGTAGAAAAAAGGGAAGCAGGGATGGTAATCCCACCGAATCTAATCTTTCTTCAGTTCTTTTCCCGTTGGGATTGGAACTTCGGGCCAGAAGGCCTCCCAGGAAGAAAAAAGACAAAGACAGAGGAGAAGCAACTGACCCCGCAGGCAAAGGACACACTCGTAGGCACTCAGCAGCCTGTGCAGGGACCTACCTCCAGTTCCCGCAGGGCGTTGTCGCACTCTTTCTGGCCAGGAGCTTGCTGGGTGCACAGAGTGATGAGTTGATTGATGCTCTCTGTCACAGCTCTGTGACAGAACAGAACATGTGGGGTATTTTTGTTTTTAGAGATCAACCATAATTTCCCCAACAATGCTTTGCAGATTCACTAGAAATAACAACTAATTCACGGGACAGCCTGGGGCCCCCAGGCGAGCTCTTCTACAAGACTCTAAACAACCAGAAATAAACCACACCCAGGGAAGAGAGAACACGAATCCCTGCCTTGCTTCTGACTGTTCACGTCATTTACCCTTACAGGATACTGGAAGTGTGACTGCCTTATACATATTCATCAGAAAGAATTCACAACAATGTTGCAAACAGCAAAGAGACCATATTAACACTGTTTTCAAGATCCTTCATTAGCAGCCCATAAAGAATAAGATCATCAGAACAAGGCTATTTTGGGTAGCTTTTGTACAGTTTGGAATATCGTGTATATATTTAGATACAGTGACATATAGAAATCGGTGTCTATAGTTTTTAAATCCCTACTTTCCACTAAATTCTACATGTTTGACTAGTTCCTAGAAGCTATCTCAAAATTACCAAAATTGTTATTCATTTTTAAAATCCTCTCCTGAGGATAGATATGTTTATTGATTTTAGAGAGAGAGAAAGGAACACCGATGTGAGAGAGAAATATCAGTTGGTTGCCTGTCGTGTGCACCCCAACCAGCGATTAAACCTGCAACCTAGGTATGTGCCCTGGGTGGGGATTGAACCCACAGCCTTTTTGTGCTCCCATCAACTGAGCCACCTGGCCAGGTCCCAAAATTTATTCTTTAAAATAGTTATTGTCTTTGGCAATAATAGGAATTAATTAGAGACCTCTGTATGATTGATTTTACATGTTTCTATTCTTAGAACTTAAAAGGCAGCTCAGATTTTTTTTTCAAGGACTGGAAGTTGAATTATTCCAGCACCGTTTGCTTAAAAGGCTATCCCCCTTGACCGCTGAGTTGCTTTTGCAATTGTGTTGACAATTGGCTAGACGTGTGTAGGTCTACTTCTGGACTGTATTCTTTCCCACTGATTTATGTGTCTCACCCTTTGCCAACACCAGATCACTTTGATTACTACAGCTTCGTATGAAATCTTAAAATGAATACTTTTGTGTTTTATAAATTAAAAAACAGAGAGATGAGATAATTCCCCGAGGGGATGCTACAAGGAAGGAGCAGATGCGAGACTTAACTCCATGCCTATCTGACTCATAAACACTTTTCTATGGGGTTGTAACGGGCCCCACTTCTGGCAGGGCCCCGAGATCTATTTATAGTTACTAACCACTGCAGCTGACAGGCAGCTTAAAACAAAAGAGGGCACATATCGCTGTTAATCATTAACACCGCCTAATATGAAAGATAGCTCATTTTATTAGTTCAATTGGCTTTGCAGCTTCCCACGGAATACCAGATTAGAGGGACATGATGTTGCTAATGCACAAAGGTAATCAGCTTCATTATCTGATGAGGAGAAACTGCTCTGAATTTTAAAATGTAGCTAGGATGATGGGAAGAAGAAAAACACTCCTGAATTCAAGAAAGAATCTCAAAACAGTTTTTTGCAATTCTGACTCTAGTGATTCATTTATTTGGGAAAAAGTGCTTAATTACGGTGCCATTGGGAAGCACTGTGCCCTCCACGGCGCAAAGCAAAACAAGAACCACTGAGCTGGCAGGGCAGTCCCCGTCCCGAGCACCTGGGAGGGCGCACCCACGAGGTGTTCACTAGCACGTCCCTCAGACAGCCTCACACCGTGTTCCCAGTGGACAGGCCGGCCACGCCGGCATGACGGAGGGTACAGGATGTCCTCAACTGCGATGACCCGATCATTCGGAGCATATCACACGAGCTTTCCATCTGCCTTATTTCTTTCAGCGTTTCCTGTTTATTTGCATTTTTAGAAAGCCTGGCTTTTATACGAAAATTTTTCCATTAAAAACTAAGGGCTTAAAATCGGTGAAGTCTGAGAATGTATTACTGTTCAATGCCCTAGTCTTTTAAGTATTTTGTGGATGTGAAAACCTTTCACATCACAACTTGGGGGTAAAAAAAACAAACGACTAAGGACCGACTAAGAGCGTGTGGTGGGACCGCCCGCAGAGGTGCCGGCACGGCGCGGCCTCTGGCTGAGTCACCGGGTAGTAACAGCGGTCCGTGACCGAGGAGCGTTATTCCGGCATCATTTGTCCCTCCACTCATTTCGGACTCTGGTTACCCAGCCAAATAATGAACTAAGTGGCCCAGAGGCAAGCAGCTACATAGATTGGACAATGAAAAACAACATTTTAATGTTTCAAACTACAGCAATTATTTACAAGAGCGAAGGACTGGAGACAACACAAATAAACTGTGATAAAGGATTAACAAAATAAACCTATAATCCACAACAGAATCCTGGGTGTCCATTAAAAGTCACAATGTACAGGGTGGGGCAAAAGCAGGTTTATAGTTGTGAGTACACAAAACACAGGTTATTCTTATATTATTTATTAATTATGGTATTACTTTCCATGTGAACAAATGTAAACATACTTTTGCCCACTCTGTATAATAACATATTTCTAATTCTATAAAATAGTCATGATACGCAAGTAAAGTTTACAAAACACTATAAACAGTGAGAGCCCACAACTGAAAAATATGTTAAAGTGTTAAAAATGAATTTATATTTTTATAAAAAACTTTCAGTAAATCTACTAAAAATTATGAATCAACCAACTTAATATAGTATCAATAAATATATGGCCAAAGTTAGCAGCATCTGTTCTATATAAATCCCAAAAGGCCTGAACCGTAGTTATTTTTTCCCACATTTTTTTAAATGGTCAAAGCTATGCAACTTTATTTTTAAAAATACAAACAAGTTAAGTGACCATAACAACACCATCCAGAGACAGCAGTTTTCTTGTACTTCATTCTTTATCTGGGCACATCTAGCCAGGCCCAGCTTTTAAAAATTGGGATCTACAACCTCAGAGGTTACAAAGGGGCTTTCTAACCTACAGATCGTTTAGTGTTCAGAGACACTGAATTGATTTAGCTGAGGTTTGGGAGCTTTGGTGAAAAATTTTAGCTAGATATGGAACTGGACCAGGACTAAGAGAAGAAAATCAACCAATCTGTGCTTTTGACTATGTGCGAAGCACAAACCACCCAATAAGGAGCTTGGAGGGAAAAAGAGACATTAGACAGTTCCCTTCCTCAAGGGAAGAGACGCTTAGGGAGGGAGCAAACAGCAAATGGAAATCCACCTGTAGCTATTTCCTGGGTCCTGCATGCACAAGGCTCAGGGATTTGAAAATGATAAAGTGTAGGTCTCCCAAGGACGGAACGGTGCTTGTGGTCTAGTTGAAGAGGCAAGAGGGTGAACAGACAAGACACAGAGAAGGTGACGGGGTATAACATGAGATGGGACGCGGTGGGTCCTGATCCTTTGAGGGGACTCACAGGGCATGAAGGAAAACTAAATGAGGCCTTGCCGTGGGTATGGGTTCTGCAGGGAGGGAAAGGCTCGATGTGGGCCGGAGTCGGGTGAGTATGATCCTGACTCCAGAGGAGACCAAGAGGCAGAAGGCCCAGTTTACCTTTTTTTTTTTTTTTTTACAGTTTAGAAGTGCTCCTTGCTCGGTCATCCTTGCTCACAGTCTCTGGATACAGGAGGAAGCCTATTCAGCAAGAACCTTAAACCAGAGGGTAGACAGGGGAGAGGAGCCACCTGCAAGATGCTAGGGATGCCCTCAGGAGACCAGAAAGCAGCTGAAAGAAAACCCAGTCTGGGATGGGCCCCACGCTGGCAGCTGAACTGGGGAGTCTCTCCGGCACAGGAGTCCTGCCCAGAGTAACTGTGGTGTGAGCAGCAGCTCAGGGGGTGCTCAGAGGAAGGCCGAGCCCTCCTTTTCGCAACCGCAAACTGGTTTTCCATTTGACTAAGTTCTGGGAGCATCAGAGCAGCCCCTGGTCGGGACACGCGCTGATGAACAGTTGACAAAGGGTCTCCAGCTCCACCCAACCCGTCAGGAAAGAGCCAGAGCCCACCAGTTACAAGGGAAGAATATGAACAAGCCAGACACCCAACAGAAAATGACTTCCTCCCTGCTATGTGTCAGATACCAAGGGACCAGGTTCCTCAAAGGTACCTGGGCTCAGAGGCAGAATAAAGAGCAGAGGAAAAAGACATATTCTAGCCTCTACTTTCCCAGAAGTACACCTCCTTCCCCAACGCAGGAAGGATCACGGAGACCACCAAGAACAAGGGGTTCAAGGCCCTTGACACAGGGGTAGGGCAGGGCTGAGTTGACCCAGGCCTGGGTCCCCACAGTGGCATCCCTGGTTGGGGATGTCCCCATGAAGGGATTGGCTGTCCCAAGGGCTGGGAAGGCGGTGGGACTGCAGATGAGGGCAACGGTCATCAGATCCCTGCAGGGGCACTTAGCACAGCACCGCCGTGAGGCCTCGATGCCTTACGCTCCTCGTCTATGCCGCCTGCCCACACCCCACCAGGGCCACCCCGTCCTGCTCACGGTGTGCGCCCAGCGCCCTGCACTGGCCCTATCCCATGTCAGAGGCATGGTGTAAAAATTTGTGCAATGGGCAAATAAACTATGAGAATGAATGCACCTCCACGTGGGAGGCCTTTACCTCCCAAGAGGCAGCTGCCTGACTCACCTGCCGGGAGCTTCGCTGGGAAACCACCCCAGGAAGCAGAGTTCGCCAACATGTGCCAAGAAGCCAGGAAGAACGTGCCAGCATCTTCTTGCAACAGTTCCATCCCAAGGCATTCATTTCACATGATGATTTTTAAGTGCTTACTTGGCTATAAAACCGTCAGTCTGGGAACTCCCTGTCAACGGTTCAAAGCCAGGACACAGGCAAAGAAAGCTTTTTTCACCTGCAAGTCTCCTGGTCCTTTCCCCAATGTCACCACCAGGGGGCCTGCAGATCCCCACAGAGCCCTGTAACTAGGACATTCCCGGGGGCTGTGTTTCTCTCCTTCTGCGGCTTTCAAAAGGCCAATTCTTACTCTCCCCTTCTTCTAGTCTAAGAGAGTGAACAACACATTCTAAGTTGGAAATTTTAATTCTGACCTGATGCAAAAGATTGAAGGTAATGAAAACCATCTGAGTTCAGATACCTGGAAACGTCGGTTGCCTTCTCCAAAGGCTCTTTGTAGGAAAACAAGATCATTTGACGGAGGGTTTTATATCAGAAACAGCTGCCCAACACAGCACAGGTCACCCAAGCATTTCAGAGGAGCTTCCCTGATGTGTCTAATCCGCCCCCCTCCTCCCTGGAGTAGCACTACGAGCCATGAGGGGGCCATAGACAGGTTTTCACCCCAGTACCACGGTATCTAATGTACCAAGAAGGGGGGAGCTTCGGGATGATGGAGTACACGCCCCCACTTTGCAGATGGGAAAGTTTAGGCGAGCTGAGTGACCTGGCCAGTGTAACCCAGTCAGCCACGCATTAGAGCCCGGACTGGAATTCAGGTGTCCCTACTCTGACAACTTAGGAAACAGCCATGGAGCTCCCAGGAAAGACAGACACACACCAAAAAGACCAACTGAGTAAACAAACAAAACCAAGTTTTAAAATGTAGAATTTAAGCCACATTTTTGAAAAATCAGTAATCTGCACATTTTGAAAAGTTTCCAATTATGCTTTATGTCCTCACTGCTTTACATGTATTCTGTCGCTGCTGCCAGCCTTCCTGTGGACAACGGGACGCCGATGGGAACGCATGGCTACACCACCACAGAAACACAAAGTACCCTGCCCGCTCGGGTCAGGAAAACGAACTTGAAAACTCCACTCCCGTTTCTCTGTGTACCAGCAGTCACACACCAGTAATCCAACTACATTGTCACAGTGGCCTTGGAGCTGAAACCGTGTTGTGTCCCCCACCTCCTGGGGTGGAAACAACAAGAAAGGAGGGCAATGACACCATCCGAACTCAGATTCATGTTGTAATATATTTGCAAGAACCCCTTAAGCCCACCGCCGCCCTGTTCATCCTCAGCAAGAGCCGTTCCGCACGGGACGCACCGAACGCGTCTGCACCCGTCTCACTAACGCTGCCGCCGGGCAGAGCTAAGTGCTCAAGAAACGAGGAAGGTGAGTCAAGTATCATCATCTTTTTCTATACTCTCCAGTATTTTCTGATTTGATTTTCACCAAGCATATATTACTTTCATAACTGAAAGATATAACACTGTTTAAACAATCTACTTAAGTTATAATATTTATGAATCATTGAGGATCTTGTCTAAGCAAGGTAGACCAGAAAGTCTGTAAGAGAACAGAGACGTCTGTAGTGGGGAAAGCACATGGAAACGAGCCCGTTTCATGAAATACCAGTCTCCATCACTCTTGACCCCACTGACCACACAGGGACAACATCAACTCTTTGCTCAGCAAACACAGCAGGATGTCAGGCGTACCTTTCAAACAGTGACATTGTTTATCAACACGCAAAATCCCCTTTTGTTCCACGCTTACCTTGCAGCTGCAGCGAGGAGATTTTTTGCATTGGGGGCTCCAGGATCTACAGAGAGAGACTTGGCAGCTAACAACAGCTTGCTGGATGCCATAGAGATATTCTTGAGGTTCCCTATCACCTGGATCTGGTCTTCTTTGGTCTGGAAGGTCAAAAGGTATCAGGGTAATTAGGGACTCTCCATTTCTCCTAGGAAGCATCCAGAGAACTAGGAGCAGCGTCCCTCAGTGGAAGCACATCATTCATATAGATTTCACTAAGCCCAATTACTTTGCAGATGCGTAACTTGTTGGGACACTAACTGGTGCCTACCCTTCCCCAGTCAGATACCCAGACCAAGATTCACAAAGCAGGATAGAAATCCATCCTCCAGTGAGTCAGCCAAGAGCTGTGCTATCCACAACTGGAGGCATTAAACGGAGAGGGAGGGAGGGAGGAAAAGAGAGAGCACGCGCACCAGCCCACAGCCAGGCCACAGTCCCCGCATCTTGCTCAACAATGCTGGAGTTGTCAAACAGCTCGTCCATCCCGGCCTGGCACAGATGGCCAGCTCTGTCCTGATATTCAGAGCTGACTGCATCCCAGAGTTCCTGACTCGGGAGAGGACGCATTTCTCACCTGGTTTGCCATCTGAAAAACCACCCCTGTAGATAACAGAGCAAGAAATACCCTGGGTACCTCTTTTAGGGCGTTCATAGGAGCTCAGGAAAAACAGGTCTGCAAGCTGACACCAGACTGGTCATGCTCCCTTGTTCTAAACAAGGAGTTTATCTGTTCATCTGAAGGGCGTAATTTTGAATCCTTGGACTCAGTGTTAGATACAGTCCCTTTAGATGGGCTCACTGAACCTCAAAAACATGTTTTTTTATTATATTATACCACATCTGAAGTATAGGATGCAGAGTATCCTAATCTTAGCTCCTCTTTCCACCCTTCCTCCAAAAAAAAAAAATGTAAGTAAAACGATGGATATTGCTGGAGGACCGTGGGAAAAGTCATCTGTCTCCAAGAATCACTTCGCACAGACGCCGATAGCATCTTGGGGAATGCCGTTCCTGTCAGGTCATGGCGCTTCCTAAGCGGCAGAGGGAATGCAGCAGGGTAGCCTGTGGGTAGGTTCCTGATTCCTATTTGCCCAGCTGGCCTTGAGGGTGGACTGTCCATCAGAGTAGAGAGTTGAGGGTCAATTCCAGACAGCCAGCTCTGCACTCACCTGAGCTTGGCCCGCCATCTCAATGCCAGCGTCAAGGAATTCATCAAAATCGTCACTGAACTTGCCAGAGGCTGCAGCCAGCTCTCCGCTCTGGCCACGGGTAGCATGGACCACTTCCCCAGCAGACTGGTTCAGGTCAGCTGCCGCTTGGTTCAGTTCGCTCTGGGCTTCCTGGAACGGCTTCGTGCTTGGAGGTAACTACGGGGAACAAAAGGCACAGCCTAGGAGAAGTTTACTTTGCACGAGAGGGACAGAGGAAGGGATTATGGAGGCAGACAGATTCTCCAGGGATGCATTTCTAAGTCATCAAGGCTAAAGGCTCTGTGAGGTGTGAGCTCATGTTAGGTTTGACCATCAACATAAGTACATTCACTCACTCGCTTTAGTTTACTGACCACCTGTTTAGTGCTAGACACGGTGGATCTAAAAACAGCAAGCACAGCTATCGTCAGAGGCCAGTCTCCGAAGTGGTACAGCCGGGACTCCCACCTGGGCCATCTGGTCCAGGAGTCACCGAACCACAGCTGTGTCGTCTCTCTTAGATGGAGGCTCTCAACATCTTGGCTTTCAAGAACTAAAAAGCTGATGCTATTAACCTTCAAATCCTATTCTTCCAAACCAACAGCTGACAGTTTTTAGTGGTGGTCTTTGTTAACAACATAGCCTTTCTACAGAACCATCACTGGCAGAACTGCAACTGCATATGAAAAGCTCCGGAGACTTAGGCTAGAGCCGGTTAGGCACACCGCATGCATTGCTTGCATACGGCCCGTGCCAGGCACCAGACAGAAAAGCAACAAAGGAAAACGGGCACAAGCCCTCCCGAAGAGAACTCACAAAACAGGGAAGGGAACAGGTCCATGTGGAACCCCTCAGACTACATTCACACTTTCAATGAGTCCTGGACATGTGTCCCTCCACTGCCTGATGGTCACTGTCTGAGACTCCCTGATAAGAGGTCAGATGATCATGTACACGACCCTTTCCTGTCTCACTGGGATGGTCAAAGGCAAACAGCAACGTGGGCTCAAAGAAAAAGTGAACTTTTAAAAGCTCTACCCGGAAACTTCTCTGATCAGAAAGCCAAACAAGGAAAAGGCAGGTTGGCAGGAGAACAGGACTCCGGAAGGAGAGGCTGGCACGCAGACATCCGGCCCACTGACGGGAAAAGACCCCACTCACGCCTGAGACTAGACCAGTTCCCCCAGGCCCCCTCCCAATCCCAACCGCTCACCGAGTCCACAAGCAGCTTCTTGCTGGACTCCCCGATGCTCTTCAAGGCCACGTCCACGTCCTTCTGCCCGGGGAGGCAGTTCACGCAGCTATTTAACGAGTGCGAGACGGCTTTGGCCACCTGGATATGTGCAGGGAGAGAAGCTCCGTAAGACAACGGGTTTCTGTGCAAACATTCGCACACAAGCGTTGGGAAGGCACAGTGACAGTATGCAGAGCTGACAGAAGATGGGAAATCATCTGCCAGCATCCTCCTGACATTGTTCACTATCAGATCGCCTCCTATGGTGCCCTCACTGCGGCTAACATCCGTCCTGGCAAAGGCCCCGACTCGCTGAGGGAGTGCACCCTGCCTTCTCCCCACAGCCAGGCTGAGTCGTGACTGTGGTTCACACACAGAACTCGCCGGTGTTATGTCAGGTTCTAAAACAAACATCTAACACCAAGAGAAATTGAAGCAGCTCTGTTGTCGAGAGCCCTGCGGAGGTCCCTGAGGCGGAAGCAGGCCTTGAGTTCTCTGGATCATACTTGGCTGGGCCTGTGGTTGATTTCTGCTCAGTGGCCCTCTGGGCCATCGCCCCAAACCTCACCGCCCAAGGGCAGGCGGAACCTCCCGAGCCATTCCAGACCAGCCTGGAGGTGCCCACAGGATGCCCTTCAGGTAGGTCAGGTAGGGACTCGTTGGAGTCCTCAGTTAAAGGGGAAGCTCATGAGAAATGGGTTATGACACTCCCTTTAATCTAAAGCATCTCCTTCTTAGCTCCCTGTCTAAAACTTGGCTTAGATGCTCTCTAGCCAACTAGCTTCTTTAGGTAGTTGAAGACTCATCCTATGAGGCAACAGAAAGTCAGAGTTTAAAGCTCTGAGGGGCTAGCCCAAGCGTATCTACCTTATCTCCCAGGCTGGGAAGAAGACTGTACTAAGCGTGCGTAGGCCCAAAATGCACAGGCTTCTAAAAGTTCTGTGTCCTGGCTTCTAAAGTTCCAAGGGCAGATTTCAACCAAGTTCCCCATGCTCCGTTGACACACTGCGTGGGCCACTCGGCAAGACTTACAAGTCAGTCGGTATTGTGTACGTGTGGCCAGCACTGCTATGGCACTATGCAGGTCCTGAGCAGAAGTGGTCCCACCAGAAGGAAAGTGCCAGGAGGGAGCCTGCCAGCATGTCCCTTCAGTGGTGGCCACAGTTCCGGTTCCGGCCTCACCTGGGCCAGTCTCTGCTGACTCTCCGCGTCTCCAGGTGCTATCAGGGCCTGCTTGGCCTCTTGGATGAGCATGGCTGAGCCCTCCATCACGTCGCGAGCAGAATCTAACATGGCATGCGCAGCCGCGGGGTCGCTTGTCGATGCAGCCACGCCACGGGCAGCCTGGGCCAGTGTTTTCAGAGCTTGGGCTGTCTCTCTAGCAGCCACCCCTGTGGATAAAAGGCGTCAAGACTGCTAGATTCCATCTGAAGTCATACTTCGCCGTAAACCTCTAGACCAGAGCCTCCTAGAACAAAGAGAACCCCTGACAGTGTCCGGCACAGCTGAGCCCCAAATTCCTTATTATAAAATTCGAATTGCTGTGCCTCCCACGCCACTGGCTCTGTGCCAGTCCAAGAGAGATGGTATAACAATGCCATGCTAGAAATGATTTCCCTCTGGTTTTCCTCACTCCCATTGCCCTACCTGGCCCTAGACCTGAAACACTAAGTGCATGGTATCATACGCAGATGAATCAATCATTCACACTCACGTCTCAGTTGTTTGTATTGTATAAACCTAAATACATAATAAGTAAACAAGTCTCTGTGAGCAGCTCAGTGAATTTTTACGTGTGTTCATCCACACATACCGATCATCTACATGGAGACATAGACCACTTCCCTCACGTGTGCCCTTCCCCAGTCCACGTCCTCTGCCCACAATGCTGTGACATTCCCCCACACTGTCACCCACAGCAGTTCATCCCTTTTTCCTGATGTGTAGTACTCCATCATGTGACTATATCAACGTTTGTTTATCCATTCTTCTGTCGGACATTTGGATTGTTTCCTGTTTGGGCTTTTATAAATAAAGCTACCAAGAAAGTTCTTGTACATGCATTTAGGTTGACATATGAAATCACTTCTTTAAATATAAATGTAGGAGCCCAATTGCTGGGCCATAGAGTAAGTGTATATTTAGCTTAGAGGTACTACAAAGCTTTTTTCAGAATGGTCTCACCATTACGCACTCTACCAGCAACGCTCGAGAGTTCCAGTTGCTCTACATCCTAGCTGCAAGTTGCCAAAGTCAGATTTTTATTTTAGCCTTTCTGGTGGGTGTGCAGGTGCATCTCACTGGGGTTTAATTTTTATATCCATAGTGACTAACGACATTGAGACTTTTTTCACTCAACGGCCATTGGAATATCCTCTTCTGTGACGTGCCTGCTCATCTTTAAATTCACTTCTAAAGATGATGGGATTTGGTGATAAACTGCAAGTATAAACTGGTCTTTAAAAACTCTAGTGAGCCTTCTGACATGGCGCCTCGTACCTGGACACCCAGGAAGAGGATGCAGACCAGAAATGCCAGAGCATACAACAGAGGAATCTGAGAATCCTGAGAACCGCAGAATGGCTGACCGTAGAGCTCATCCCACTGGCCCGTTTCACAGATGAGGCCCAGTGCCTGCCCACAAACAGTTTTAGAGGCAGCTCCAGGGGCAGATCTGAGGTTTTCTAACTTCTGGGTCAGACTCTCTGCATAGTGCTCTTTGGAACAAAGAACTGTGAGGGATCTTGCTAAAACATATAACATCTACATGAAAAATGGACAAATAAATTTCTTTCTCTCACTAAACTCTGAGGTGACTCTTTTCTAAAGGCTTCAGCTGGACGGTCGACTCAGACACAGCAGGCGGTCCCCTTCTTCCCCAGGGGAGGCGCCGTGATGCAATACAGAGTGCAGCCGGCTCCAGGTCCATAAAACGAGACAACTTTGCAGCACTGCAGACTTGCCAGTCTGTAAATATTTAGTGAGCTGCACAGTTGGGACGTAACTCTACAGGGTAATCATGGCGAATTACAAAACTGCCAGTCTACCGCTTCTCGTGTAGCACTTCCGAGTGCAGCGTGTGGAATCAAAGATTTGAAACCATGTGTTTCTGTGGCAGAGAAGCCCAGAAGAGAAAACATAAAGATTGTACAGCTAAGGTGAAGGAGAGAAACAAGCTGAGTGAAACAGCCATTCCATTTTACGTTGAAGCTTCGGGCAGAGGGCTGAAGGGTGTCCTTGCTCAGAAGAGCAGCAAATGTGGTTAGGGCCTCATCCAGCTCCAGCTCTGCCGCTCATTAGCTGGGGGCCTAGACTGTTGCCTTTGTCCTCTGGGCCTCAGTTTCCCACAAGGTTTAGGAAAGGCTGAGATCGCAGCTCTGACCATTGAAAGTTGCACCCTGGAAGTTTTAGACCTCTCCTCTTGCCTTCCTACTTATTGTATGAACTCCTGAATCCATTTCTATTTGCGTTGTGCATGACTTTGGAAGAAGAATATTTACATATGTAATAAGACAAGTCATGTTTATGCAAGAGTCATTCACTGAAAAACCTTTTATAGACTCAGATAATTTTTTTTTAAAGGCAGAAACCAGAAGAACTGAAATCCAAAAGCTGAAGTTTGTTCATCCACATGTTTTCTGCCAAGAACTTGCTATGAAATATCAGAGTACACCAAGAGTCTTCTTTGGAGGGATCAGGTTTCCCAGAAAAAGGAAGCCACACCATCAAAAGGATGGAAAAAGGCCACCAGAGGCTGGGGAGCCCAATGAACATCTAAGGCCGAACTCCCAGCAGCATTGTCAATGGTAGTGATGAGAATCACCAGAGTCAGGTCCCCAAGCAAACACCACCCTCCCAGCGGAACTATTCTCACAGTCAGGTGTGCATGAGGATGCCAGAACTGCTGGCGGGAAATACTAAAGCAGACCACTGTTTCAAAACCACAGTCCTTTGAAGACACAAATCACTTTCCCAGTATTCTTGCCCTCTGGACCATAAACTATATTCAGCAACGGTTTTTTTTTTTTTTTTTTTTTAAAGATTTTATTTATTTATTTTCAGAGAGAGGAGAAGGGAGGGAGAAAGAGCAATGTATGGTTGCCTCTCACATGGCCCTCACTGGGGACCTGGCCCGCAACCCAGGCATGTGCCCTGACTGGGAATCGAACCAGGACCCTCTGGTTCCCAGCCTGCGCTCAATCCACTGAGCTACACCAACCGGGCTCAGCAACAGTCTTAAGAAGCCACATCAGTGATATGAAATATAGTGGAATTCTTTGTAGTTATTCTTGATCAGAATTCATGTAGATTGTGTGCGGATAACATTAGAGCCCATGGCAAACTCAGAAGGTTAAAACCAGGTAGGCAGATTTTTAATCTGTTCCAAAGAACATGAAAAGGCGTCTGTCTATGTAATTGTATTCAGCTGAGGAGAAATGTATTTTGAGTATTTCACTGGCCAAACAAATGCACACCTGCATTAGAACCCAGCCCTGCGCAGCTAACGTAACTTCTGAATACGCCCCACGCCTAACCACGGACAAGGGAACTGAGAGCCGGGGAGAAGCTGTCCACACTTACGTGTTCTCCTTGCTTCCCACCCGTTCTTCGACTTTCCCGACACTGCCTTCAACAGGAAGAGCAGCGACTTTGTCTTTCCTAAAGCCAATGGATGCTCCTTATGTCACTCTTGGGTGGCTTTCTGGTCAGCAATCATCTCTTTGGCTCTGCAGACATCCCTCTCTCCTGGTCTCCTCGCTCTCTCCAAGGCTGCATGTTCTCATTTCTTACGAACGTTTCTACCGCTCGGCCTTCGTAAATATATTTGAATTCCTCAGGGTTACATCCGATAAACTTTTCCTCACACTATCACTCCCCTCTAGGCAAACTTATCTATATCCATGGTTTCAATCATTATCATTTTATTAAACATTTACAAATCTTTATCTCTAGCCCAGACTTCCCTACTCAGTGCCAGAGAGAACTATCTAGCTGCCTAACGGGCACTTCAAACTGCTGGCATTTAAAGTTGAACCTGGCATCCAACATACCTGCCAGTGGTCCTGCATTTCAGTCACAGGGATCCAGACAACTCTTCATCCAACTCCCCGGCCAAACGCTTGGAGCTGCCCATGTGCCTCGCTTACTGCCATCCCTGCCGTTCCTACCCAGTCACGGCCTGCCAGGCCTCTCTCTGGTGCGTTCCTTCATCTCCACTACCACCTCCAACGGGGTGGAGAACGCAACAGCCGTCTCTCTGGTCTCCCTGCCTCCAGCTTTATTTCCTCCAATTTATCGGCACACGAGAGGAAGGGCAGCCTATATAAAAGGCAATACAAACTGCATCCATGGGTAAAGACTCTTCAGTGTTTTCACATGCTCTTAGGTTAAATTTCAAATTACTTAAGTTGGCTTAAGAAGCCCGTCGGGATCTGACCCCAGCCTACCTCTCCAGCCTCACCTTCTTACTCCTCAGCTCCTTGCCTTTGCTCAAACCTGTCTCAGGTCATGGGGTCAGCCTTCCTTTCTCTCACCTCTGGGACTTCTTATATGCAGTTCCCACTTCCACATCCGCTCATTCCACTTCTGCCAAAACCAAGTGGTGCTACTTTTAGGTGGTTTTTCAGACACCAACTAGATGGTCTGGCATCCTGGATATTATCGTTATCAGATGAGGTAACTTGTAAAGCAGTCTTCGCTGCATTAAAGATGCATTTCATCGTCTCTGCAAAATCTGGCAAGATTTCAGGAATGTTTAGACATTCTTGAAACTTAAGCCTCTCATACTCCCTACGCTTTAAGAATTTATATATAGTTTTCCTTCTCCTTGAATGCTAAATGAGTCCTAAACAATTCTTAACACCCTGACCAGGAGTCAATTCCACTGTGAAAACTTCCCTGACCCTCCCACTCAAAACTGTACATTCCAATTGCAGGTACTAGGGTATGCGACGCCACACCTCTAACTGTGTTATCTTCAAAGTAATAAATACGCATAGTTTTCTTTTAAAAACCTATGTTTTAAAGAGGATTTTTCATATACTAATGGCAGAATAACGTATTGCAGATGAACCCTCCCTCAGAAAAACCACTGGACACACTGGAAAAAAATGACAGAAAAAGGTCAGTCTGAGGGCACCGCAGAGATGCCGAGGCAGCAAGCTTCACACCTTGCTGGTAAAGAAAGCACAGAGAAGTGAGTACAACGCTTCAGTTCCCCTTAAGGCACTTCTGAATTTGTAAACTGTTACCCAGAAGCTGAGAAGTTGAGCTGAGCTTCCAGAAACCTCATGGGTCTGGGAAGATAAAAAAGCATAGTTCTGAGCCCAAGAAACGGAATGGTCCTGGCAACCATCATAGATGTTTGGATGGGAGGCACAAAGGACTATACCCTAAAAGGTACACTGGAAATAGCACAATTTCCAATCAGTTCAGGCCCTGCTCATATTATGATGCTCTGTTTTTATCTGAACCACCTGCTAGAAGCAAAGAGTAATTATCTGTAGGGAAGGAAACAGAAGCTGGAGCCTCAAATTATCTCTACAATATAAATAGCAATGATTGGCATTAAATAAAAGAAAGAAAAGAAAGAAAGAAAGAAAGAAAGAAAGAAAGAAAGAAAGAAAGGAAGAAAAGAAACACCAGGAGATAAGACCAATGTGTGAAAACAAAGAGGAGAAAAAAACAGACAATACAAACAGGCCCACATGTGTTTCTGATATTGGAATTATTGGACCTGAACATTAAATAACTGTGATAAATACATTGAAGAAATTAGATAAGAGACGTTCAGCAGAGAAATGGAAACTATAAGAAAACAATCAAATGGCTATTCAAATACTGAAAAAATATGACAGTTAAAATTAAAAACTCCATAGAAGATGATGAAAGCAGAAAAACAACTAAAGAGAGAAATCATGAGCTGCAGATAAATCACAAGAAAAAACTGAGAATGAAGCACAAAGAAGAATGATTGTGGCAAATATAGAAAAGAGCCTAGGAAACACACAAAAAAGTGAGAATGTCTAACATGTAGTAGCCGACATCTACAAAGAGGAAGAGAGAAAAAAAAAATGTGGGCCCGGCTGGTGTAGCTCAGTGGATTGAGCGCGGGCTGGGAACCAAAAGGTCCCGGTTCGATTCCCAGTTGGGGCACATGCCTGGGTTGCAGGCCAGGTCCCCAGTGGGGGCCATGTGAGAGGCAACCATACATTGCTCTTTCTCCCTCCCTTCTCCTCTCTCTAAAAAAAATAAATAAATAAAAATGTGGCAGAAGTAATATTTGAAGATACAATGGTTGAAAGTTTTCCAACAAAACACAAACAAAAGTATCTTTGGTAAGACAACAAGTCCCATTTTAAAGGAGCACTACAACCCAAAGCAGGCACATTACTAGAAAACCAAAGGCTGAGAAAATTCAAAAAGCAAGTTGAGGGGTAAAATAAATTCCCGTTACCTGTAGAAGAGTGAACTGACAGCTGACTTCACAACAGAAATAAAGGAAGCCAGAAGACAATGGAATAACACCTCAAAGGCTGGAAGAAAAGAACTGCCAACCTAAAATTTTATAATAAGTGAAATTATCCACCGAAAAAAATAAAGGCTGCACAGAGACATTTTTAGAAAAAGAAAAACTGAAGGAATAGGTCACTGCAGACTCACACTAAAGGAAGTAACAAAGGGAGGTCTTCAGGTAGAAAGGACATAATCCCAGGTGGACACACAGAAATGCAGAAGGGAATGAAGAGCAATGGAGGTTAACATGGGGGTAAGTCAACCAACACTGACTGTGTAAAGCAACACTGAGGCTGTATTGAAGAGACGAAAATAAAAGTAGAATTAAAACACAGGCAACACATGAGTGGAAAAAAAATGTAAAATAAGTTAGTGTGCCAAGATTCTCACACTGTCCAGGAAGAGGTAAACGCAAAGTTATATTAGACTTTAAACAATGTAAAAGAATAGGAAATAAATGTACAACTAACAAGCTAATCAAAGGCAGACAAATAGAATTTAACAAATGTACATGAATCTAAAAGAAGACAAGGAAGAAGAGGAAAAGGAATGTAGAACAGGTAGGATATACAGAAAAAAAAGTCAGACAATAGAATCAAACTTCAATATTATCAGTAATTACATTATATGTAAATAGACTAAATATCCCAAATGAAAGAAAAGACTGCCATGCTCACAAATGACTCCTCCCTCACAGCAGCACAGCTACACAGCACTCACAGGACACACATGAAACACAAACACACAGATAAGTTTAGAGAAAAGGGTGGGGAAAGATGTATCACATGCACAATGATGAAAACAAAAGCTTCTAGGCAGAAAACTATATAACAGTATTGAGAGAAAGGAAAATCTAAATAAACGGAGGACATACCTATTCACAGATTAGAAGACTGATAAAAGTCAATAATGTGAAGATATCAATTACCCCAAAATTGATTCATGTAACCTAAGTAAAAAAAAAAGTACTTTTGGGGGGTGGTGGGTAGACATTGACAGGCTGATTCTAGAATTATGGAGAACTGCAAAGGGCCAGGCAGAGTCAACACCAACTTGAGGAAGAACGGCAGCACAGAGGACTCATATTATCAGACACGGACGCCCAGTCTGCAGGAAGCCGCAGGGGTAAGGGGAGTGCGCTACTAAGGTAAGAACAGCCAACTAAAGCAATGGAAGAGAACACAAGATCAGAACCCGACTCGCACATATGTATGTTCATTTAATTTACAATAAAGTGGCTCTAAGACTACTGGGAACAACAATGGTCATTCAAAAAGTGGTGCTAGGTCAAATGCATGGCCATATGGAAAAGAGCTAAACCAGGATCCTATCTGCACATACACAAAACTCAAGTCCAGATTGATTGCACTTCTAAATGTGAGAAGTAAAACAAGAACGCTTCTAGAATGTAACAGAGGAGAACAGCTGCATGATCTTGGAGAGGCAAAATTTTAAAATAGGATATAAAAAGCACTAACAATAAATGAAAAGAAGTGTGAACTGGACTATATTAAAATTTAAATTTTGTTCAAGAAACACCTTTAAGAGAGTAAAAAGGCAAGCCACAAGATACAAGAAACATATATAAGCCACAAAGAAATCACACAAATAAATAAGAAAAGGTCAGAAAACTCAAGTTGTCAAAAATGGACAAAGGACATGAACAGGCACTTCACAGAAGAAGATCTCCCAGTGCCCAAGGAACACACACAAAGGTCCCCAATTGCAGTGTCCACCAGGGAAACGCAAATTCAAACCATAATGTGACGCTACTCTATACCCGACAGAACGGCCGTCACTGACACCACAAAGTGGTGATGAGGGTCCAGAGCAGCTGGACCTTTCATTACCGCTGGAAGGAGCGTGGCTGACAACCCAGCAGTTCCACTGAGGTGCTGGAAATGTTCCATTATTGGATTGTGGTGGTGGTGGCGTTGGGGGGCATTGTATTTGCAATACCCATGAAGGGATACATTTGGGATGTATGCTCTCTTCTGGATGTATACTTTATACTTCAATAGTAATGTATATTTCAAACACACCAACAAAAATTCAAGCGACACCGCTTACAGCAAGAGTGAAACTCCACACCCATTGCTCCTCACCTGGCTCCCACTCCCAGAGCCCCTCAGTGCTTTGTGCTGTCTTCTGACTAGTGGTATATTTTCAAGCAATGGGCTGCTGCTGAAACTTCTTGATTCTTTCATTTCAGAGAGCTACAGACATCCTCCTGGGTCTACTTCCTACAGTGGTAACATTTTCTTTCTTATAAAACCTGGTGTTTTTCCTAGAGTCGATAATTACACGATCTGTTCCTTACAGTGTACTCCTGTTCAGGGGTACCTGGTGCCTCCAGTACTCAAACTATCCGTCTCTCTGCAGACCTTTAAGTTTTTATTTATTTGGCTCTTTCAGTTCCTACTTACTTGTCTCCTTCCATCTTGGAAAATGTCATTGATATCGTATTTGCTGTCATCTCCTCTCTTATTCTCGTTGACGTTTTTGTACCCCTTTATTTTAGTGGAATTTCAAGAGTCATACACAGTCCCAGAAATTTATAATTATTGTTTGCTTACAGTCTAATAGGGGTGAGACCCCCTCACAGTTTTGGGAAAACATATACTATTAAGTCTCTGAATGCAGATATCATCAAGCCCAGTAATGAGCATGTGGAAAGTGCTTCACAATTACGTGTTGAACTGCTAAAAAACAAAAACTCAGATTTAGTGTCAAATCAACGAACTCCTGCCCCATGGTCCGCACCTGGCTGCACGCATCACAAGGGTGTGAGCCTCACCTGTGTAGTGCTCGTTGCCTTGAGCAGCGCAGGTCAGCAGCTGCGCCATGGAGGAGCCCACTGCTTTGGACGTGCTTCCCAGGTCCTGAGCACATTTTTCCAGCTGCAAAATGTGCAAGCGGGGAGAGCACTTAGGAGAAAGGAAATTCACTGAGTCGTAGCATAAAAATAATGCAGATCAAGCCTTGGGCCTTAGCTCTTTTCCAACTAATACACCGATGGCACCAAGAAGAAGTGGGGTGATAGAGGGGAAATAACCCAAGCTTCAGAGTACACAAATCTAGGTTCATACCCTTGCCCTCTGGTCCCTTCTCCCAAGCGCTAGCTTGTAAGGGATTGGGTGAGTTACTGAACCTCTCTAAGCTTTGGCTTCTTGAGATTATAATACCTAGCTCAGAAGGTTTTCAGAGAATTAAGGCGTATACTCAACAAATGGTAGCTATTAGTATTATGCCGTGAGAGCTAATTTAGAAAGTCTGCAACAAATCCTTAGTGAGAATTAATTATGCTTTGGCAGGAAGTGGGCAGACATCCAGCTGTACCACCTTCCTGGCCCGTGGGGCCATTAACATTGTTCAATTTGATCATTATACTTTGAGGAGCTCTAACCAGAAGGAAATGCAATAGAAATAGAGGTTTGGAGTGGTACAGGAAATTTTGAAAATAGGCAAAGGGCTTGCTTTCCCATGAGCTGCACATCATCTTGCTTTGTAAACTGAATAAATAATCCAGAGAACAAAGGCAGCGAAGGCCTAGAGTATGGGTAATTACTTGATTACTAGATGAGGACAACACTTTGGAAGAGAACTTCTAGGCGTACTGCGGGAGTGCAGAAAGGCATCAGAGAATCTGTGCATTTTTATCCCACAGCATGTTCTGCAAGACAGGCAGTGCCTTCAGATAAAAAATAGAGGCTGGTCCCTCATAGCCAAAAATGTTATAACACAGTACACACACTCTTTAAGGGCAAACAATTTCTTTAAAACTTACATGGTGTTTCTTGCATTCTAACTGACTAGTTGTTTTGTGTAAAGGCAGCATTCAGGTCATGCAAGCCTCTCCTGGTCTCCCCGGAGTGCAGAGGTTTGCAAAGGGATAGACCTGGACCACAAGGCAACGCTGCTGGCCCCAGAGCCAAGCCTGACTTTACCACTAGCTGGGTGACTTTAGTCAAGTGACTTAATCTCTCTGAGTCTGAGTTTCCTCTTCCTTACAATTAGAGGTAGCCTGATTTAACAAATATTTTCTGAGTGCTTCTTACATACTAGACATTGTTCTATGGTAAATAAGGTGTTCTGAAGTACCATATATTCTAAAAGTCTTTAGATCATCCAAAGAACAGCGGTAGTTAAGAGATTACTTTCAACATGAGTGATCGAAAGGTTGGGATTTGGAGTCCTGTGGATGTGGATTCAATCCTTTGTTCTTCCACTAACTGGCAGGTAGAGATTGGATAGAACAGTGAGAACATCTACACCTATTTTCTCAGGTGTGAAAATGGGGTTAACGACACTTGGTCATGAAGTTACTGTCAGGACAAACTGCATCTGTGTGTATGCAGTGCTTTATGAATGGCGGTGTTTTATCAGCGAAGCTCAGTCACGTGTGAAGGAGGTATGTAAGTGAGGAGGGCTGCTGGAACTACAGCCAAGAAAACCGCAAGTGAGCATCAGGAGGCATCAAAACATGGAAACTGTTCTTCCCGGTGCTTTGTGCTAAGTAAATGGTGTTTTTCATTTGTCTGCTTGTTTTTTAAAAACATGATTGTTGGCAGTATTTCCTGTACTTATCTTTATAACCCTGCTGCCACCCCCTTCCTAGATGCCTGAGAGGAGATGGGACTTGTGCACAGCTGGGTGATGACAAGGTGGATCTAGAGAGCTGGAACTCCCAGTGCCAAACCTAGCCTGTCAGCTGCACTGGCCTTCTCCTCCGAAAAAGCCCGCAGGGTTAGGACACTGGCTGCAAACACGGGCTTGTGTCTTGTTTATACAATTAGAGAGATGAGCATTAACAACCAAACCCAGCACCAGGGGTCCCCTCAGGGCAGTTCTAAAAAAGATGTGACTCTTCCAAGGCTTTGCATTCAAAATGCTTGAAGTTCAGGAAGCCTAACAGGATGGTAACAAAGGCAGCACCCCGCCCCACACCTCTTACCGTTTCCCCTGGAAGTGGTTTTAGCTGACTCTCCACGGCGGCCATCTTTGCGTCCTGAAGTTCATTCTTAAGTGTCTGCACCGTGCTCAGAGCTGAATCAATTTCCATAGGACCACAGGCTTCATGGGCCTGTCAACAGAGTTGGGAATATGTGTACACGGTCTGGTTGGAAGTGTCCTGGTATTCTGCAACATGTGAAGTTTCTTTCTGGATGCACCCCCAGTGAATCTCAAACTCTAGCAACAGGATGCAAGGGTAGTACGCATTTCCCGAGGCAACCAAAATCATCCTCAGTCAGAACCTTAGTCCTAACTTCCTTGAATAATAAATTATGTATGTTTCATAATTGGATATACCGAAAGTCTTCTCGAAGCTATTTCTCCTGAAATGCATTTGCCTCACAGACTAAGAGGATTCTTATTTACTGTGTCTGGGTTCTAGAGACAGGGCACCCAGCACAGCACGCGTGCAGAGAGAGGCCTGAGAAGCCGCGGAAAGTACGTAAATGAAGGAAGAAAGGAAGAAATGACTGAATGAACCCAGGACTCTGGGGCCAAGTCTTTATTGACCTTATTGATTCTCTTTACAAATTTCTGGATTATAAACCATTATTCTTTCATACTGAAGACTATCAACGATTTTATTCCTTAGTAACTTAAGCAAATTTCATTCTCTTTACCATGTACAATATTGGTCTCTAAATGTTTTGATCACCCCCCCCATACATATATGTTAATAAATTATATCCATGTATAATTATGGATCAGTGTATTAAATACCGATAAAGCTGAATTTCTTTCCTTCTTTAGGTGATACTAACAATAGCAGCCAAAAATACTAATTGACTTATTTCTATGTGTCAGTATTACCCAATGAGGAAACTGGGGCACAGAGAGATTAATTAACTTGCTTAGCTCAGAAAATTAGCCAACTGCAAGGCCAGAATTTGAACTCTGCAGCCTAATTCCAGGGCTGATATTCCTCACCCTTACACTATGTGACAAATATCTGAAAGCTCTCAGCGTCTTCCTGTACACAGCGGACCATCTTGCTTGAGTCCCACTTTGAGGCTCACTGCTCCAGAGCAGTCACTTGAGCTGGGTGTGTGTCTAAGACTCACTGAAGAAATTTGTTAACATCCAGATGTTCTATGTCCAGAAGAAGGCCCAGGGGCCTGCACCCTAAGTGCCCCCAGCTGACTCCAATCCAGATGGTCTTTGGCCCTCTCTCCGAGACTCACTGTGCAAAGTACTTTTTATTGGATATAATCTAAAGCTCTGGATATTTTTCTTTGGTGATATAGGGCATTGTTCATGTTAAGAATGCAAATCAGCTTCTATCCTTCGTGTTCGTGGATGAGGCTGTCTGTTTCTATAAAGGGATTGTTACAGGAGGAAAATGAATTCATGCCAAAACGTCTTGCTAATGCCACATCAAACAGTGTGGTAATGAGGCCTTGTGGTAATTAATAAGTTCCACAGACAGAAACTCATTAATCCCTAATTCCGTGTGATTGAGGACTTTGTTAAGGTGAATGCTCCCATTTAAGATGTGAAAAACTTTCAGGGCAAAAACTGTAATATACACAGCCCCCAAAATAGAGTTGATTCCTAAATAATTTGCTATTAAGTTCACAAGATGATAGCTGGAAAATATGATCACTTTGGCCCACAATTTACCTGGCACCAAGAAACTGACAACTACTAGTCCCCCCTATGATTCTGGGTGGGGGGAAGACTATTGCTTGTCCCAGGGTACGGGAAGAGGGGGAAGTGTGCAACCTAAAATAGGTTAACGAAAGTCATCTGTAACCAGAAGGTGATCAGTAAGTCTAAGAGACTGCGGCTAAAAGTGGTAAAAGCCAATGCACATGCAGGGCATCTTTAATGGTCATGCCAACAAAATGGACAAGAAATGTGCCCAGCAGGGCCTGGGCCCTGGGTAGCACCCAGGTTACACAAGCAAGAAGGAATTAAAAAAACTCCATTCCCAACGGGCTAACTTGTGTGGCAAGGGGTCCACTTGCCTTCTGTGAGGCTGTACGCAGCTCCGCCAAGCTGGTGGCGAGATTCTTGGCACACTGGCTCAGCTGCATGGCGGCAGCCTGGTCGCTCACAGTGGGCACTGCGGCTTTGGCAGAGGACACCATCTTGCTTCCAGGCTGTAGAGAGAAGAGCAGAAAGTAAGGCAGCCCCTGGGCAGTAAGGAGAGAGCTGACCCAGGCAGCAAGGCCACCCCATCAGCCAGAACTTGCCCTAAAACAAGGAGTATGAAGACCATCTACATTTCCCCCAAAATTTCCCGCCCCAGATCAGACATTGGAGGGCAGGGCATTCTAGGAATGTTGAAACATAATCAAATAAAAGGCTGCGTCATTGGGGAAGAGGCAAAATTGGGAGAGTGGCTTGAAATTCTCATTTAAAACAGATTTCAAAGAGAGTTTCTTACTAAATATGATTCTTTGTATTTCCTAGAACAGCTCTTTAACTATGTCTGAAATATATCCAAAACATTATTTTTCAAAAATATAGGCAGAATAACGAAACAAATAAAATGACCTATTATATTTCTCACTACCCAGGATAATTTAACCATGCATGAAATATCTGTGCTCATGCATATATATAGTATAATTTATTCTATTTTCAAACTCCTTGTTTTACATATTCTATCTTTTAATTAGCTATATAGTATGACATTGTACATATCTGTTAATATTTCATAATCCTGTAATGTTGGGCATGTTTTCATTTTTCCAACATAATAAACAATGGTATGATAAACACCTTTGTAGCTAAAATTTTGAACATGTTCCTAATTTTTTCTATAAGTTTTTCAAGGTAGAATTTCTGGAGCAAAGAATATACATATTTTTAAGGGTTTCAATATGCAGGCTGTACAACTATTCTTAATAAAGTTGTAACAAATCCAAGTGCCAGATCATAGATACTAAGAATAAAAGTTAATGTTTTCAATATTTAAGGAATTCATGAGAACTTAAGAAAATCAGCATGAGTGTTCAAAAAGCATGAATACAGTTTCACAAAATTGAACAAATAACTGAAACAAGAAATTGTGAAAAACAAGGAAATGCAAAATCAAACAATAAGAACTTTACCAAGTAAACTGGTAAAAGCTTATTATTTCTTTTTTAATTTATATTTTATTGATTATGCTATTACAGTTGTCCTAATTGTCCCCCCCACTCCACCCAGCACTCCCCACTCCCTCAAGCAATCCCCACACCATTGTTCATATCCATGGGTCATGTGTATAAGTTCTTTGGCTACTCCATTTCCTATACTGAACTTTACATCCCAATGGCTATTCTGTAACTACCTATTTCCAATTGCTTGCTCTTTCTCTTCTTCTTCTGGCACCCCTATGATGTGAATGTTGGACCTCTTGAAGTTGTCCCAGAGGCGTCTAATAGATTGCTCATCTCCATTTTCTTTAGTTCTTTTTCTGGAGTTTTGATCTGTTTTTTTTTTTCATTTGGACCATGTCTCTTTATCTCCTCATTTTGGCAGCCTCCCTGTGTTTGTTTCTATGTATTAGGTAGCGCTGCTATGACTCCCTGTCTTGGCAGTGTGGCTTAATGTAGTAAACGTCCTGTAGGATCCAGTGACACAACCTCCCCTGTCACCCAAGCTGGGTACTTCATGTGGGCTGAGTATACCTTCGTCTTGTAGTTGAGCCTTGATTGTTGTTGGCAGGTCAATGGGAGGGATTTACCCAGGCCAGTCAGCTGCAAGGACTGGCTGTGACCACTGACCACCAACCTCTGCCCTCCCTGAAGGATCTGTTGTTCAGGAGTAGGGTGATGGTACTCTGGTGTGGTCTGTAGCTGTCCACTGGGTGCACAGGCTCTGGAGTCTCCTGGGTGGTATAGGTCAAGGCCAGCCCCTACCTGTGTCTTACCTCAGGCTGCCGTACATGAGCTATAGAGCAATCTGAGATGGCTCCCACTTGTGCTGGGCTTGGAGATTCCCAGGGGAAGCTAAGCTGTAAATCTAGGCTGGCTGCTACTAGTGCTGGGCCTGGGGCCACTTAGGAAGAGGTTCGAGAGCTGGGGGCTTCCTGAGGTTCATTGTTGCTTGTTTGAGAGGATTTAGGAAGTCATGAAGCATGAGCCAAGACTAGCCATTCATATGGAAAAGTCACAGTTAACAGTTTGTGTGGGACACAGTCTCAGGGGATCTCTATGGCAGGGCTAACTGTGTTAGCCAGGTTGATGGAGTCTCAAATATGGCACCTGCCTGCTGGCTCTGTGGCAGGAAGGGCTCAGAAAGGGGACAATGGCTTATGCTTGCACTTCTGTCTGGGAAAAAGCAGTGCCCAGTGCCCGCCTTGATGCCAGACACTTCAGTTCTCCCTGTGTGCCACTGGTGCCTTTCAAGCTGCTACCCTGGTGCTGGAGCCCAGAGGGAGTGAGGCTGAGTAAGTCCCCGTGTGGGTTCTTCGAGGGGAACTGCTTGGGACTCTAGAAGTTTCTTCCAGAAACTCAATCCCTGCTAGTTTTCACACCCAGAAGTTATGGAGACTTGTCTTCCTGGCACTGGAACCCTGGGGGGGTCTGGGGGGGGCGACAACTCCTCGTTCCCGAGCTGTCCCCCCCAAAGCTTTATCCAGCACACTTGGGTGTGGGACCAGCCCGTTCTGCGTCTCTGCCCCTCCTACCAATCTGGATGCAATTCCTCTAATCCCGTAGTTGTCAGACGTCCATTCAACTTGAATTCTGACAGCTCTGAGTGATGACTGTTTTATATTTTTGTTGTAATTTTGATGTGGCTGTGTGAGGAGGTGAGCCATGTTTACCTATGCCACCATCCTGCCCAGAAGTCTAAAAATCAATTTTTTTTTAAATGCTTGATTTCCCAACTTGGAAAAGATGTATTAAAACGCGTGCTCCACATACTGCTAGTTGTAAATTTAGATTCATCCAGCCTTCTGGAAAGGCATTTTACAACATGTATGAAGAGAGTTTTTGATCTGCCAATATCATTTCTATTTATTTCTAACTCTGCCTTATTCTTGAAAAGATCTGATGGGTCAATGATCACAAAATTAAAGAACAAAATAAAGAGGAAAAACAAGGGCAGGGACAGCGTGGACTCGGGAACACACCCACACTGCTCTACCCCAGGCCCTGCAGTCCCAGGCAGCAGTCGGCACAACACCTGAAGGGAGAAAGAAACACCCTGCCTGAGCCACGATGTCCAAAGATAAAAATAAGCTGCTTGCAATCCCATTTCTAGAAATTTACCCTCAGGTAGTAATTCAAGAGGGGCAAAAGGCACATGGAAAGACTTTCATCCTATCACAGGTTTTTTTTTTTAAATTTTATTTATTTATTTTCAAAGAGAGGGAAGGGAAGGAGAAAGAGAGGAAGAGAAACATCAATGTGTGGTTGCCTCTCACATGGCCCTCACTGGGGACCTGCCCTGCAACCCAGGCATGTGCCCTGACCGGGAATCAAACCGGCGACCCTTTGGTTCTCAGCCCGTGCTCAATTCACTGAGCTGCACCAGCCAGGCTATCACAGGTTGTTTTGATGGCAAGTAATTAAAAACACCTATATGTACAATGATGGGAAAATAGCTAAACACTGAGGATAGCCAGATGATAAAATATTATTCAAAATCATAAATGCTCATAATATAATAGTTAACATGAAAAAGTTTATATACCACAAATTTGAAGTAAAAAATATATACACACACATCTGTGTTAAATGAGAGGAGCTACATCAAACTTTTTACCTCCTATCTCTGTATGTGGGGTCTATGGCACTTGGAAAATTAACCAGATGAATGTAACAATGGGTCCTGTGAATGTAGGTTCAACTAGACAGGGGCAAGGAAGAGAACTGCCTGGTCCCATGAACTGTTTATGGGGCACAGGTAGACAGAAAGGGCTGAGAGATTTGAGTACAAGAAATACATATAAAGGGGGTTTTCCCACGATAGTCTCTTTTTATTTAATTTTCCTTGAAATAAATCCAGCCCTTGCCCGTAAGACTGACAATACTTATTCAGTCCACAATTGCCATAAGAAACCATCGCACCTTTGACGAAGATGCACTCAGTGTTTCTTGTCTTGCAGGCTGTGAATAATAGCATTAGCCTCTCTCGAAACTAGAAAACCGAAAGCAATACCCAGGGCTGGATTGTTCATCAAACTTGCAGCCTGTTACACGTTTTCTCTCATAAAAGAGAAAGAAAGATGATACTCCCAAGAAAAATAGATTACGTGCCTTCTCCTGGGGCAATTTCCCTCCATTTAAGCATTTTGCTTTGCCCAGCTGGATCTACCTCTCCTGAAACTGCAAATACAAAGAGGAGGCTTCAAGGTCTGCTCACTGCAAAGACTTTGCTATGGCTGTGGAATTCCTTATGGCTGTGGAATTCTGAATTTCTCTCCTTAAGGATAGAGGGCACAGTCTGCCGGGCAGTGGGGAGAGGACCAGGGAGTGGGCTCCGGGTGCAACCAAGGTGAATGCTTCTGTGTTACCTGGAGGAAGTTCTGGCTGGAGATGATCAGAGCCAGCTGGGCACTGAGGTCTTCTGCCTGGGCTTGGCTCCCTCTCACCCCCTGGACCAGCTGAGGGATGTGATCAGCCACCGTCTATGGGAAGCAGGAAAATTAAAACTGAGTGTATCTAGCATGATGAATTGCCAAAACAGGGTGGAAAATGACCCAAGTGATAAATGCTTTTGGATGTGCTATCACTCCAGGGGGATGCCTGGCCTAAACCTTGGATTTACACAGCACCTTTACCCGGCTGGGGCCTTACCAACCCTGAATCCTAACACAGAACCTCTAGGTACCCTTTCCCCAAACATAGTCTACCTACCCTGGGGTCCCAAGGGTCCCAACCCACTCAGCCATAATGAGGCCTTAAAAGAATGGCCCCAGTTCCAATTCATACCACCCTCACTCGTTAAGGTTGAAAACCTAGAATCAAAGAACCTACAAAGTTCACGGGTGGATAAACTCAAGTCATACGGCCCCGCGATCAGAAGAGAGAGAAGCACTCAACCCCAGCACATTTCAGCGCTTCTGTGCCTTACTCTGCAGGGACACATTCTGCCCATCAGCTTTCATGTCCCCATGGCTCCTCTTCCTCTGTTCTAAGTAGCTTTTCTCATTTCCCAAACTGGAAAACCCAGCACCCCGGGTAGAGGATGGAGGAGCAGCAGCCTTGAGGTGGGCCCACATTAAAGTGACCATCTCCCACGGGGACCTAGGAGGCCAAGTGGTCCCCTCAGAAGTAAAGCCACTTCTGAAGGAGAAGTGGCAACAGCCCTTACATGTGAGTGACTTCCCAGAGGAGACGTGAACAAAGGAGGAGGGCAGTTAGCTCGAAGGATCCAAGGCCCAGTCACACACGCCTCTCCAGCCAGCTCCCACTGCTAGTGGCAGGCAGTTTCAGGAGACTTCAGTCAGACATACTGCCAACGCGTGGGCAGTGGCTACACAGTTAGATTTTGTGTTTGGCACCAGCGAGGGGTCTCCTTGGAGGGTCAATGCCCCGGGCCCTCATTGAAGGCAGCAAAGGTGTTTTACTGTGCCCTTCGTAGTACCCTGGCTTCAACGTGCCATCAAGGCCCAGGTGTCAGAAGAACAGAGAGACAACAGAAAGCACCACAGCGCATTGCCAGGGAGCCAGACAAGACGAAATAACCCCCGGCGTGCAATCAGCGCAAAGTAGGAAATCAACCGTGCGCTGACGAGGGCTGGCTGGCTGCAGAGGCCCTCCTCTCAGGGAGAGAGGCCCTCTCGAAATTCAATGCTTTGTTACTATTTCAGGGCACAAAAATGGCCTTCTCATTGATCCTCCTTGATTGGTCTCTTGAAAAGAAAGAAGAGAATCTAGACAAAGGAAAGATAATGCTGGAAAAAACATACTCTCCCTTCACACGGGCTTTGCATTTAATAAACAAAAACCAGACGTGTGTGTGTGTGTGTGTGTGTGTGTGTGCGCGCGAGAACACCTGGAACATGGGAGCCTGAACAAACTGGATTAGGGGCCTTGGCTCTCAGATTTAACCGAATTAGCAGGGCACTTGGCATTCTAATGTGATCAGGGTTATCTACAGCAGACCTGGCTCTCTGGCAGCCGGAACCTCACCTTGCAGCTCTGGACCAGCTGCTGCTGGGCCGCAGGGTTCTTGTTGGACACGGCTGCATTCTGGGAGGCGGCGATGGTCTGTGTGGCCGCAGCGGCAGCCTGCTTTGCTGCAACCTGGGGAGGAGAGGGAGAGGAGGTGAGCCCACATACACACACGCGTTTATATACGTCCCTTCCCTTAAAGGGCTGGCATTGGAGAGCTGCTCATGTAAGAAAGGGGCTCCGGGCACAGACCCTGCCTCTCAAACACCACTGACGATCCCGACCTAACGGGCCCTGAGTGCAGACAGCCTCCAGTGCCAGAAAAATACTGGGGGCCCTCCTGAAAAATGTTTTTTTTTTTTAAATTTCATTCAGGAATGCTAAACTTGGAAAAGATTTTGGCTCTCTGAAACCATGAAGCAATTTTTCTAATTGCGTCAATGTGCCTAAGCCACCGAGCTTAAATGTACAGGTTACCTAAACCAACATTTCAAATTGTTCCTAATACCTAAACCATGAAACTCTATCACCAATCTTGATTTAGTTTCCTTTATATGGGCTTTGCTTTATTAATCTGATTACTCTTTCAAGTGAACATCCAGAAAATCAGCCTCTGTACTAACCTCTAGTCGGTTGACAATTTTTTTTTTAATAGCGTTCTGGGCGGCAGCGTTGGTGGCCACCCGGAGACCTTCTGCGGCTTCTCTCAGCCTCTGCTGCTGGTCCTCATTCTCGGGGTTGGCTGCAGCCCCCTGGGGGAGTGAAAACAGACATTTCATGCCAAGGACACTGAATTCACACCTTCAATTTTGCTTTTTCCTAGTAATGCAAAGTATCTGGAGGAGAGAGCCAAATGCTTCAAGCAAGTATCTTCATGATAAAGATATTTCCTTTCCACATCAACAACAAACCTATCAGTAGAAACCCAATAGTAATAATTAAACACAAGAGATCACAGCCTTGATTGTCCATATAAGTTAACATGTGGCCCAAACATCCATGATTTAAAGGTTGTTAAGATAAATCTCCCTCTGCCCATGTCCCTAAGAGAGAATTTTATTTTAATTGGCGTGACAGACACATGTCACTGCTGAAAGATTCCCCTGTCCTGTGGCACTGGTAAATGTGAATGGGCTAAGATTAAGTGTAACACAGGGATGGGGGGGCAGGGGGACAGGAATGCCATCCAAAATGCTATAGGGAAATACTGTTCACGACAGACCATGTCTCAACGCTGCATCCCTAGAGAGCAAGTTGGAATGTATAGTGAAGTAGAACAGGTGAATCAAAGAAAGAAATCGATGGCCCTACCCCGGCAGGGAAAGAGGAAGGTACTGTGCACCACCCACGGCCACACTTCCCCTGTGTAACTCCACGGCCCTTTTACTGCGCTGCTGTAGGCTCGGGGGTCTGGGGCCCTAAGTGGATTTCAATCAGATGGGTGGGATTTTGAAGTAGGGAAAGGCTAAAGGTAGTGTAGGGGGGGGACATAATTTTACTGCACAGTAATTCAACAAAGGCTTAAAGCACATCCAGCCTCCCCCTTCCACCTGCAATAGAAGCAGCAATCCAGATGTTTCTCACAGGGCCTGGGTGCTCTGGGGCCAGCGCTTGATACACAGATGAACAAGCTTCCACTAACGCTTTAAGGTAATAATATTTGCTCACAAGACCGAGGTGACAGCAGAAATAAATATGCTCATTATCAAAAATCAATTTTCTCAACATCTACATTTTCCAAATGGCCAGTTGTCCAAACGTACCAATTTATATGAACCTATTTCTTTAAACTATTTATAAAAGTTATAAGAGTTCCTATTGGGTGGAACAGTTTTAACACCTGATGGAATTGTTTTCGCAATTCTCTTGAATATAATCTTCTATTCTTTGAAATCTTAACTATGTTTAGTAGTCTTTATTTTGTGTTTCTAGCAACTAAAAAACTGTATTTTTGCATTTCCTATGTGAAAGGATTGTTTGGGCTAGTTTTGTAACCTTTTGCAAGCTTATAAAAGACATTTTTCTGTTCGTCGGGTTTGTTTGTTTATTTATTTTGGGGGAAATCACAACACCTTCACTTGTTGAATGGGTTGCTAGACAACCTATGTTGTGTATTTTTTTAAGCTGCTCCTTTATCTATGTCCTGAGTGGCACACCGGCCTTCATTTACACGTTGAGCAGCAGCAAACATCAGCACAGAGTGAGCATCTGTACACTGTACACTGATGGGGTATGTGGGCCCTTCCTTTGCAATGTCTTTTTTTTTTTTATGATGGTGTGTTAGGGATGGAGTAGCACTCTTGGCCTGAAATCTTAGTTACTCCTTGTAAAATATGTATTTTTTCTGCATGTTAAATACATTCTTTGTTAGTCTAAACCCTAATATTTTCTTTAGCTTGCAAGAAAATTCAGCAAATTAAAATACTGCCATGAAGACAAAGTGACTTTTAACTAAAAATTAAAATAATTTACAAAAACACTAAATATTGCTCCATATTATATATGTAATCAGAAATGACTTTAAAAAGAGTTTAGTAACTCATGCCTTCGGTGACTCAGTCTGGGGAGCACTGTGCATCTAGATACTAATGTGCACATCAGGCCTGGCTTGGCCCCAGTTTGTGGCGGTAGGCTGATTCTGAGTTTCATTTTCCGATCTGGAAAGTAAGGGTTGATTAGATTTTTCAGTAAGGTTCTTTCCAGTCTAGCAAGTAATTTTTGTGAACATGAGGGTTTGCTTGAAATAGCTTTGCTGAGACTCAGAAGGGGAAAAAAAGAAACGAAACTAGTAAAAACCGTAAGGAAATGTCTACTATACAAAACTGTAATGTGCATGTTTGCTAAAAGGGGCGGTTAAGAGGAGAGATTCTCAGCTGAAACAGCGACCAGGAGGCAGGATGGAAGCTCAGACCCGGCCCCTCCTTGGGTTTCTCCTCAGTCCTGCTCCTGCCGCATCCCAAAGAACGCGCAGTCCCTCGGATGACACCGTGGTGAGTCTAAAGGGTTGACCTCATGCCATGATACATTTTAAGGGAAGTAATTCATATACTGGCTGAGATACACTCCTATTCTGTTGGAAGCCAGGGAGACAGGATAAGATATGGAGATGTTTCATGGATTTTAAATGCATAGAAATATATTAAATATGTTATTTGGGGGGTATGATGTTCAAGGTGATTTTTACTTTCTTATTTATACTGATCTGCATTTTCTACTGATTCCACAAGAAACTTGCTAGTTGCACATTAATAAAAACAAAATAGAAAAATGTGACCTTATCCATTTTAAACAATTCTCACCTAGAGGTAGGCATCAGAATCTCCTGTGGAACTCACACGCACACCAGTGTCCTCATGAATCGGGACCTTGGGGGTGGGTTTGAGGTGGGTGCCCTTTAGTATATTTCATAGGGGGCTGGGAAACAGACCCCCAGGTTAAGAATTACTGGCTTTTAGAAACATCGTGATACAGCATTGCTGCCAAAAAGCACAAAGCTGACTCTTCACTCTCCACTCCGACTCTCCTATGACACACTAAACTGACGCTGTGATTGGAGGAAGAGTGAGGCAGGCAGCACTCCGCTATGCACAGTCACGATTGGAGTGCAGCCGAGAAGTCAAGTGGAGGGCAAAGTAACAGAAAGGCTGCAGGAAGAAGGCAGATGTAGGTGAATTCACTGTGGAAAGTCTCGACTTTAAATGAATCATCACTTTCAATAAAGCCGGTGGCAATGACCCGATGGAAAAACAGCGCTCACTGAGCAGGGACTCTGCTGCCCGCGGCTGTCAGAGCCACGCCCTGCAGAGCTGTGCCCGTTTGTTCTAAGACCTTCTTCTTTCCCACTTGAACGAGGTGAAACATTACAAAGCCGTCACAGGTTTTAAACAAAAACGCACATTTGGCTGATCATTCTCTATCTTGAAGACACCTTCTAAATACTAACTTTTAGTAACGTTCACCTGTCAGTTTGAACAAACCCTACGTAATAATACCTTTGCGGCTTCCACCATGCGAGCAGTGGAGTCAGCCAAGAGCTTTGCCGCTGCCAGGAGCTTCTTGGAATTCTCCATGTCGATCTCAGCCTCGGCGTCGGACCTCATGGCGTTGACGAGGTCTGAGGTGGCCTGGGCCAGGACCCGCGCCTGGCGCACCATTTCACCTAGAGGGTGGGAGTGAGGACGTGGTCTGTTTGTCTGCTTTCGAAAGCTTGGGGTAAAACTGCAGGGGTCAGCAATCTTGTCTCTATTCTGCTGGTGAGAGGGACAGAGAGAAGTCAGCCTCATGCTCTATGCTCTAGGGTTGCAGGCAACTTAGACCCAGAGTCGAAAACAGTCCTGGTGGCTGCAGGACTGTATGTCCCAAACACAGCCGAGTTCAATCTTTAATTATGAGAAATAAAAGTGACATAAGCAACCAAAAAAGGAGCTCTTGATAAAGAGAAGGAAGGAAACAAAACTATGTGAATTTATTATGTGCACTGACATGTAGTAAATACGCATATAGAAAATATTATTTATCTCATGTCAAGGACTACTTACATGAAAGCCCCTATATTAAATTCTTGGAGTAATGTGCATAGAAAACATTTTCAGATTTTGAATTTATGTGCATGCTACTTAACACCAGATAAGTAATACCACATAACCTAAGTCTGTCATTTGGTTCTCACTACCAGGAAGCACAGATCCCAGTTTCATGCATAAATGCTAAGATTTGCCTGGGCCCAGCTTTCCCTGTCCATTTTCCCTTTGCAAACCCTTCCTTCCCAATACTGGCTTTGATCTTGTTATTAATAATTGTTTGATTTTATTGCACCGGTGATCTTACTGAAATCCACTTCAACCCCTTTTTGGAAGTGGGAGGGATATAGAGTCAACATTAAAAATAAAACTATTGAATTTTAAGGGGTCTCTTCCCCTCCCAAAGGTCTTTTGAGAAGAATACTGAAGTACTGTAACATTAAGCATAAAAAGAGCTTTCAGGAAAATAAAAATGTGCTAAATTCAAGGTATCCTGGATTGGATCCTGGAACAAGAAGAAGAAGACATCGCTACGGGAAAAACTGGTGAAATCCAAATAATGTCTGTAGTTGAGTGAACCGTGATTTACCAGTGCTAAACTCCCAGTTCTGACATGTGCACTGCAGGTTAGGAAGACGCTACAGATGTGGGAAACTGGGAAAGGCAGATGAGAGCTCTGTAGTACCTCTGCAACTTTTCTGTAAATCTAAGAGTACTCCAAAACAAAAAATATATTAAAACCTCCCCCCCCAAATTCTAAATATGTGGGGCATTGCTATTTTCTTAAATCATTTAAGAAGGATACAGAGAAACACAAGGTAATTTTCTTTAAAAAAATACTTGTTGTAAAATATTGATCTACATTGATGCAGAAGTAGGAAAACAGACCCCTTACAAACTACTGGCAGAGTTAAAAAGTGTGGGACCTTAATAAACACATTTAAAATAGAAAAATGCGCCCCAGCTGGTGTGGCTCAGTGGATTGAGTGTTGGCCTGTGAACCAAAGGGTCGCTGGTTCAATTCCCAGTCAGGGCACATGCCTGGGTTTCTGGCCAGGTCCCCAGTAGGGGGTGTGTGAGAAGCAACCATACATTGATATTTCTCCCCCTCTTTTTCCCTCTCTCAAAAAATAAATAAAATCTTTAAAAAAATAAAATCAAGTAATAAATGCATTTAGCAACTGACCCAGCAACTTCACTGATAGGAATTTACCCTACATATACTCCCCAAAGTAAATGAAAATACTAAAAAGAAAGAAGGTATTATACATGCACATATACATGACTGTTGGAAGGCTGAACATTTCTGGACAGATGAAAACAAATTGGTAAGTGATCAATTCTGGAGATTTACAGGGGGTAGTGATGGGCTAGATCTGAGGAGCCATACTTTTGAACTAATACTGTAGACTGAAAAGGTGCATTGTACTATATATTTTTAAATTTTCTGTATATGATGATGTTTGACATCTGACAACACCCCTTTCTAGATGGAGAGAGACTGTCCTTCTTGGGCTGGCCAGTTCTTAGAAATAGCAAAGGGTCCAGCCAGGAGCACGCCTTTGAAATGCAAAGCAATCCCGAGCCAGACCTCCTGTAAATGGCCAGGAGGCAATATTCCTCTGCCTCAATCATCCAGGGCCAGCAGCAGGCCACCAGGGCCAGCCCCTCTGGAGTAGCACGTGCTGGAATTACTCACACTGGCTACTCTGAAACCGTTCGCTCTGCCTTGCACTGCCTTCCCCATGGAAGCCCCCACGAAGGTCTTCACCCAAACTCTCCCCTCTATCCTGTCTGCTTCTGCGTGACCAACACCTGACACTTCCCCTGTGATCTTGTGTGGTATGTGGTGACTCCCTCTCTGAGACCTGTGAGTACAGTAAACTTTTCTAGCAAGATTGATTCTTCCTCCTCCTATGGCTGCGCTGACTTACCATACCATGTGCCACACGGACATTTTTAGAACAAAAGAGATTTACTGTGAATCTTAAAAATTAAAATAAAAAACCAACCTGGTTCACTGTAAATCTTTACATACTGCTATGGATGGGGCCAGTAGGAATCTTCCATCTTTTCCCCAGCCTCAGAGAGGAGGTCTCTGACCGAGGATGATGAGAACTGGCCCTGGCCAGGCTCCCGGGCAACCACTGGCACTACCAGGGAACCCAAACTACCCCCGCCCACCCCCAGCCCAGCCCCTCACCAGCATCGCCCATGGAGCTGAAGATGCTCTCGGTGACACACATGATGGTGTCGGTGGCCTGGTCGTAGCGGCCGATGGGCTCGCCGCGGCTGGCAAACTGTCGCACATGCTGCAGGAGGTCGTGCAGGGCCTGGCTGACCACACTGGCCGCTGCGCTGACCTGCTTCAGGAGCTCGCTGTCATCGGTGGCCGCCTGGCAGGCGCGGACGCAGTTCTCCACCGAGCGGTCCACAAGCTTCCCGGCTTCGATCAGCTGCTCCTGGCACACGGGGGAGCTGATGGTGGGGCTCACCACCTGAAGCGAGACAAGGGTGGGTCTGGGCCACTGCAGGACAGTTCTCGGTCCCCAGTGTGCACGAGCATTTCCTCCATGCCCCTTCCTGCTCTGGGCCTCCATTCCCTAATTATCGGACCAGGAATTAAACTAAACCAGCACTGTGGTTTCTCCTATTTCATTACTTCTCTTTATCTTTGTGAATTCAGATGCCTGCTAATTTTTATCTTAGTGATATATAACAATCTGACCACTGACTACTTTGATAGAAATTTCCAGTATTTACCAATTTTACCTCCTCCTTTAAGGAACCTCTGAATTGAATCTTCTGCGCTAGGATAGCCAGACAACTAAAAGAATTGTATTTCTTTTTCCAGAGACATCTGGCATTCTGCTTCGTGGTGCTTTAAAGAACAGGGAATTCTGTCAGTATCTGGGGAAATGAGGGGGCCGAACCAGGAAAAGCAGGAGGGAGGCCATCATGGACACTTCCGGCTGATGCTGCAAATCCTCCCATCACACAGGAAAAGCCAGGCTGAGCCAGCTCACAGATCTGTGCTATATGTGATGTCACCTGCTAAGAAACAGACGCCTCTCCTCTTTTGATGTATCATCTCAGTGAAGACAAACGTGGTAGAGTAGAAAAGGTAACCGAAGTCAGGCCTGAGTTAAAAAAAACTCAGTTCTGCCACTTACTGTGTAGTGACATCTCAGGTCCTCAATTTCCTCTTCAGTAAACTGGGGTGATGGTGATTAACAGGGTTAAGTACACGGAGTGTGCACATTCTAAGTGACACCAAGGACCTCAACCTTCGCTCTAACACTGCGCTGAGGAGACGGGGCCCCCTACACTCGGCACGCAGGGACTTCTGAGCCCATTTCTAATGCTGTACCGCACACAACGAGAACTCTGTGTGGGCTGGTGTCAAGGAGACACGCTGACAAGTCCAAGTGGGAGACACGGCAATTTGCATGTAGAGGTGGCAATCCGACCCAGGAAAGTGCCACCGCTGGAGGGCTCGGGCAAAGACAAACGATCACAGCAGAGGTGGGCAGTTTACGTAAAAACCCGCTCACATCTCCTAAAAAAGACACCTGGAGCAAACTCCCAGTCTCAGACAACTTTAATGAATTTTGCCCCTGTCTTTCCTCAATGAGTGGAGGCAGATGAGAGCATGTGACACTTTGCAGGGAGGGCTGGGGGCCGCTGGCTCACCTTGGCGCAGGCCACAAGCTGGGAGGTGGAGAGGGCGCACTGCGTGGCGGCAGCGATCACCCTGTTCTGCAGAACCGTGTCTTCGGCCACTTGGGCAACATTCTTTGCCTTTAGTACCAACATGGCAGCAGCATTGGCAACAGCTTTGGCCAAACTCATTAAAACATCCTAAGAAAAAGAAATTAAAGGAAAAAAAAAACAACAACTAGTCATTTATTTTTTTTCCTAACGACCCTTCAGGAAAATAAAATGTACTGTCCGCTTAACTATTTTATTAGAATTCCATTTGACCTTTGTCCTTCAGTACTTCAGAATATATTTTTTCCACGTATTTTTCTGAAATGTCCACTTATTTTTAGAGTTAATTAAGGAAGGAGACTTTCATCCTAATAACATGTTCTCCTGTACATTCATTGAGGAACACAGGTTTAAATCTGAAATAGGGTAACTTGAGAAACGGCTTTTATTTTAATCACTGATTAACATCCACGCACTTATCCAATACCGAGAGTCAAGTCTCTTGAATGTGGTCCATGCGGTGGATCCAAAGACGCTGAAAATGGAGCCAGATGCTGCAAACGCTATGTGCTGCAGGAAAAACAGAACACATGGCCTCCAAGTCGTCAGGCCCCTCTGTAACTTGAAAATTAATTTTTGGATCTCTACTTTGTACAAGGATCCAAGTGATCACCACAAATTCAGCCACGTCTTTGCCTCCAGAGGGCAATGTTGGACACGCACAGACAATGTGGAGCCAAGGAATGCTCTGAATGCAGGCTGTTCTCAGTGCTGTGCAGCCTCCTGCATAGGGACTAAATTATTATGAAAAGCGGAGAGGAAGCCCACATAAATAAATGACCTGCAAGCTACGTAGCTACCAGCTGTGACCTCACTGAAGATGCCCTTTCATCTTTGTGCCTCTAGAGATCAGTTCCTGCCTCAACTCAACAGAAAGGCATTCTGCCTGCAGGACGGCAAATCCTTAGGTTTCGCCCACCAGCTTTGTCACCGGTCTGTGAGACCTGAAGAATAACCACTGTTGCACTTCATTTACTCCTTCGCTTTGAATGCTGAAAGTAGTTTATTTGGTTTGGAAATGCCTTCCCAAACATATAAGCCATTTTTATTTTGGACGAACATGTGAAGACTTTCCTCCAGAGGAAATGCGGTCAGAAGTCTTTACTAATTCATCAGATGATAATGAAAAGCACTTTTGATTCTGAATGCAAAGGGCACCCTCAGAGTCTTTACAACAGGATTTCTTAGGAGAAGACAAATTGGAAAGTCTGGTCAACCGGTGCAATTTTACAGAGCACAAGCTATATGCTCTCCAGGCAAATTAGAAACCACCATGTAAGTGGATTTTAAAATGGACAAAGCCAAGCGGCCTTAAAGGAACAGTTCAGTCTGTCTTTTTTAGGTCTCTAATGTTTACTGGATTCCACGGAAAAACCAAAGCCTATGGTACCAAAAGTTGAGGATGCCTTTGATATGACTGGCACTTGTCTGCCACACAACTTTCAGAAATTGCTCCCAACGTGGCCTGCAAAATCACAGTTCTTGGACACCTACGTCTCAGTGCTCAGTGAAAACACAACTGGAATGTCACATATTATTAAGAAGATTTAGGAAGATAACTTTCCAAAGGGTAACAGTATTCCTTCACTTGATATGAATCCACCTCTGCACACAGGGACCAAGAATCGGTCATGTAGACTCATGATTGTTCTAAAGGGCTTTGTTCAACTCATTTATAGAAACCCTGTTCTTCCTATTAATTTTGTCCAAAAAAATACAGTTAGAAAAAGACCGTGGTACCACTGCGATAGTTGCTGACAAAGCCTTTGTCAAACTTTTCAACAAGACCACTATTATGTAGGCCGTGTAAAATAAATCTTTGTTGAGTCTGGGAACATGCAGTACATTGAGGACCCAAAGAAAAGCTCTGAGATAGGATCTCAAGAATCTGAAAAACAGAGAGTAAGAAATCCAGGGTGAGGAGGCCAAGGGCTGCTCCTAACTGCAGAGGGGCAGGATCACCTTACTGAACTGGTGTTTACCCAGAGACCTCACAGAAACAGAGAACATTCAAGCCAGGCCTTTCCTGGTACAGAGCCTCCACAGGGCCAGACCCCGAACCTGAACCTGCTGCCCTAGCACATCCGAATAGAAACAGACATGAGGAGCAGTCTGCATTTATACGTGATGAAAACAATCTGTTGGAGGGGGGAAAAAAAAGGTCATCTCCAAAAACATAAGGATGCATGAGATGTCTTCAGGAAGAACTGTGTCTTTCCCCTCGACCTTCCCAAACACTTTGGCGAAAGCAGTATTTTTGCGGAAAGTTGACCACTTCAAGATAATTAAGCCTAGTTAACCAACAGTTCCTATGTAAGTATCTGCCTACGAAGAATTATCTGCTCTAGTACTAACAGCAAAGGGCTTTTTGGGATCTGACTGAGAAGTCCAGACCAGCTTGGATTTGGTGGGACATATTCCAGGAATACGGGGTTATGGGTCTCACCCTCCATCATGACATGGACGTTCAAGCACCACTGGGTTACTGCCTTGCAGGATATGAATGAGTCCCGTGGCTCCAGCGTGGCTTCAGGATATGAATGTGTGGGAGTAGAGGAGAAACAAACACATCGTGGATGAAGTTGCTGTTTCATGTATCATGAGATATATGGTCATTTGGCAGTTCTAAATAAAATGATGTGCAAAATTGCCACTCATGAAGCAAGAAACCTAAATACAAGAGTAAAGCTGAATGATCCTTATATTATGGATTTTACAGAATTCCCAGGCATTGACCTTGACATAGAATAGGGAGAAGGGCATCTTCCAGAGGACCTGGGCTCGAACTAAAACAATTTAATTAAAACGTATTGATGTATAACTTGCAAAATTAAGACAAGAGGAAGAGAAAGAGGAGTAAAGGGTCTCTGCTCCCAAATACATGAAAAGAGCAGCTCGTCTTGGCCCGAAGCTCCCAATGGCAGGCTCAGCACCTCATCTGCGGTGGCTGGCAACAGAGGCAGACAAATTGAGACCATGTCTGAGCTGGCAGTGCATCCAACCAGTTACACACAGTGGCTACAGCTGTTCACCAGGGGACAAACAGCACATGTCCTTGGCATTGAAAAAGAAGGGTGACAAAAAGAAATATTTCTTCACCACACTTGTGGTTTTGGATGACACAGACGGACAACACAGACAATAGACTCACCTCTGAATATGAGGGAAAGTCTAGGGCATGTGTGAGCGCAGTGTGCAAGAGACCACGTTTTCACTCTTACAGGAGGACTCTAGAGTGATACAATTAAAAACTGCCCCAAATAGGTACAATGAGATTGGCCGTGAGTTGGTAATTGTAGAAGTTGGGTGGTAGATACAAGGGAATTCACAACATTATTCCCTTCATTTTTGTGCTTAAAGAACGTCTAGCATATTGACCAGTGAGAACAGTTAAGTAAGTGCTTAACAACGATGACTAGAAGGGAAATGAGTTTCTTGATTAAAAAATGTTTAAATTAATACACAAAGACCTCACCCCCAAGATAATCCACCTCAATCTTATTCCTGACAGCACAAGGAAGATTTGGTTTTATGTTACATTTTCCTGTTTGGGTATAGACCATCACTTAGGCTCCTTTCCAAGATTATGAACAGCAAATATCTTACTTGGAATCGCTCATCAGTCTCATTCTCTCCGATCTGTCTCAGAAGATCCCCACTGGCCTGTCCGATGCTTCCAGCAGCAGTCAAAACCGTCTGTCGGGGCTATGAACAAAGAACACGCATTGGCTGGAAAGAAAATGCACTTCCTCGGCAGTGCCAATAGGCACGCAGTGCAGGGAGAGGGATCCCGCGAGACTGGTCCTCCTGCACCCGAATGAGAGTCTCCGACTCCCTGCCAGACAGGAGACATGAACGTCCCGGTGAAATTTGTGCGAGGAAATGCCTGAGGTCTCTTAGACCAGCAGTAGGTGGACAGATTGGAAATGTTCCACTAATGAGTCTCGTTCAGATGGTAGGAAGTTGATTCACACTTCACGGAATTTAGGGTGCGAAACTTGTATCCCCCATTAAATGTGTATTTGTCATATCTGTTCATTTCTGAGGTTGCATCTCATCAAGTACCTTGGGGAGGTACCTTGGGGAGGCACCTTGGGGAAGCTTCCTACTAAGAGTTCAACCAGTCCTTAATGTTGAACCATAGGTTCTGCACCCAGTTCAAAATCTGCAAACCCTGCAGTGTGGTAACAACATGCCCCCATCAGGATGGAAGGAAAGGCTCAGGAAGCAAGAGCTCCACCCATGACGCTCCAAGGCTGCACCTATCTCATCAGAACCCGAGCGATGGCTTGCCCCAAGAGCTCACCTCTCCAGATGTAGGCTGCACAGCTTTCAGCAAGTCTGACACGGCCCCAGCGAGGGTCCTGGCAGCTCGGAGCAAGTCCTCCCCACTGCCCACCTCATCGTCCATGAGGGCCGCCAAAAGCTTCACGCCCTTGGACATCTCCGTCAGGTTGGAAGAAATGGTGGTGATTGCACATCCCACAGCGGTGTAGTCAGTGTCTGCAGGGTCACCTGGCACAGAGAAGGACCATCTCCATCAGAGGAGGGTGGGGGAGTGCGGGGAGCCCAGGCTGGCGGGAGGTGAGCGGCCACAGTGCAGCAGCTCGCCCCCCGTCACTCTGCAGGAGGCAGACGTGAAGCACTGCGTGTGCCCAGGGAGAGGCACGGCGCCCTGTCTCCAAGGTGCTGCTCTCCACAGGGTCCTTTCACCCTGAACTACTGAGCACAGGCACCTTTAAAACTCCTAAAGGAGGGCTGGGCATCTCACTGCCTTTTTCATTGCACCGCTGTCAGCAGCTTGGGGGGTGGGGGGGTCAACTCTGCTCCTGAAACGTGTAATGCTGCGTAGTGAAGCCAGGGTACTTCCTGGCCCTGACTTGACAGTGCGAGGCGGGGAGTCGCTCTGCACCAGGAAAGACCCCTGCTGGACGGGCCAGAAGGCGGCACACACGACGGGCCTCGTCATCCGGACTGTAAGCTCCCAGAAGGGAGAAACTGACCTCAGCACACTTTGAAGTATGTCCAGCGTACTGACGAACAATGAGAAGAGCTGCATAAGTGCTTTTTAATGATGATACATGACACAGACACAAAGGAATGAGATGTTCCCCACATTTCTCCTGGGTCAGTGGGAGAAAATGCCTGAAGCACTTAGGGTGCCTAAAAATAGACTGTTGTCTCATAGTATGAAAATCTGTTTCAATCAGAGAACTTGTTTTCTGTTTTTTTTTTTTTTTTAAATAAACAAAACCACAACACACCAACCCCCCTCAGGGTCTTACCGGCAGTGAGGTTAACAACTGAAGCTGTTCCAGCTGTGATGGCATCGACTTGAGAGTGGATTTCGTGTTTGGATTCGTCGACTTTATTCTGAACCCATACCCTGGACGCCTGTAAAACCAGACAAGCGCATGACACAATCACTGCAGAGAATTACCCAGGAAACCAGAGAAGTCGTGCCATAAAATGAGACCAGCATTTTGGCCATGTTCCTCCTGGGCCGGCACCAAGGAGGCCCTTCAGTCATCTCAAACGATGTCTACAGTAGGCCACCTGCTCATTCATTGACGCTAAACAAATGGCATGTAAATTCTCATCATTTCTTACACTGGTAGCTTTTTTCCTTTTAAGATCTTAGAAAAATTCTATGTGTCTTTATTCAGGTCAATGCAATAAAAAACGACAACATTTGATATGATAATACTGCATGCTAGCACCAACAACTGCTGCTAATTTTCACCTTGTTTTTTAGAGAACAGGTTAGACTTCAGGTGTTTCAGCTCATGAATACTTGTTTTTCAAGCGTGGGCATGGTCTTCTGTCTACCGCATGAACGTGTTGTAGATGTGGTATGTCTCCTGGTAGGATTTCGGGGGTGGGGGAGGGTGGGTCAAGACCCTGTTCTGGATCCAGCTGTACCACTCACAACTGATACAACCTTGGGCAAATTACATTCAGGTCTTACACCTTAGGTTTCTCGTTATGTAGGAATTCAATGGTCTTTAACAACCTTCTCCGCTCTTATCACTTACGTTCATTTGAAACTATAAGCAGCAAATTCTCTTTTTTGGCATTTCTGGACTCGGCCAACAGGTGACCATTAGCTTTGATAACAGCAACCCTACGGGAACAGAAGGTGCTGATCTGCTCCCTAAAACATTCCAAAAATATTAATCTAGGTTCAGGATCTGTCTAGCACTAATAACATTTTTTTTGTATACTAATTCTTTGAAAACTGGTAAAGCAGGAATGTTAAATCCAAACATATTAAAACTCTCTTACAATTTTGCTGAACTTGGGAGTCTGCCATATGTTTAACTCCGAAGTTCCCCAGAGCAAAACGTTTCATGATTTCGGGTCCTTGGGAGAAACAGCACCGAGGACAGCAGTGCCCTACATGTATACAAGTTCACAAATGAACAACACGGTGTTCAGGGAGGACCTGGCGGCTGCTCATCCTGGCTGGACAAGGTGAGCTACCGATTGTGTCTTGGTTCTGGCCTCAGTGATGGCCCGGTCAGTCCTGAAAACAATGGCTTTCAACCCTGGCTGCCCTTTAGAATCATCTGGGGACACGGAGAAGCACTGATACCCAGGCCTAGCTCCCACGACATAGATTTGTCTGGCTTGAGACTTAGGCTTGGGCCTTGAAGCTCATCAGGTGATTCTGATGTGCAAAGCAGGTCTGAGAATAACAATGCTAGCCAGCGCTTTGTAAACTTGAACGTGCACATAATATAGTGGGGCACTTCCCCAGAATGTAGATTCTGATTCAGATGTTTTGCGTAAGGCCTAAGATTCTGCACTCTCACAAAATCCCAGGTGCTGCCAGGGCTGGACCAAGATTTCAGGGGGCTACATGATTTCACGCGGCAGCAGCTACAGAAAGGCAGCTAATTGCCCTGCCCTTGGTGGCCCCCAGAAAAGGGGCAGCAGCATCACCAGAGAACTTGCTGGAAATGCAAATTCTCAGGCCCCACCCCAGACCCACTAAGTCAGAAGGAATGGGGGAGAGGGCCAGTGACCTGTGTTTTAACAAGCCCTTCAGGTGACTATAATGCAGGCTAGAGTTTGAGAACCCCTGGTAATAACAAAAACAGCTAGTACGCGTTGAGCTCTCACAGGTGTTAGGTACTGTGCTAAGAACTCCGCACGGGATTAGATCATTGAGTCCTCACAGCCACGCTACTTGTGGAGCACAAAACGGAGGCTTAGAGAGGTTGCCCAGATTCTCACAGCCGCTGAGCAGTGGAGCTGGGATTTGAGTCCACATAATGCGACTCTAAGGTCCAAGTTGAAGCCCTGGCTGGTGTGGCTCAGTGGACTGAGTGCTGGCCTGCACACCAAGTTGTCAGCCCTTTCCAGGAACTGCTAACAGCCAGTAGCACCCTATGATTCTCTCCTCCTGTGGATATGTACAACCTAGAGATGACTCATTATCTTGGAAAAGACATGGGTTTCTACTTCACCTAGCTGAAGACAGAGATTCACCTGGCTGAGTACACACAGAGTGCATAACTGTTTTCTGCCAGGGCAGAGGCGTCAAATGAAAGCCATGAACATTATTTGCCCTGGCTGGCATGGGTCAGTTGGCTGGAGTGTTGTCTCGTAAACTGAAAGGTCGAGGGTTCAATCCCTGGTCAGGGCACATATCTAGGTCATGGTTCAGTCCACATTTGGGGCACATGGCAAGAGGCAACAGATCGATGTTTCTCTCTCTCTCTGGAATCAATGAAGATATCCTGAGGTGAGGATTTAAAAATAAAAACAAAAAAACATGAACAATATTTACCATATCCTGGCCAAGAGGGGGCAATGAGTCGAGCTCGCTGAGGTCATCCTGGGCCTGCTGAACGGCATGCATGCTCGTGTTGATGGTCCCCATGAGGGCCTGCTGGGCTGAGGTCTGCAAGGACAGATAGACACAAGGTGGTCACACTCCCAACTCCCAGCACAGACACAGCCCTCTATACAAAACAAGGTGACAGTGAACTCTGGCTGGAGACAAAGTAGCCCAGGGAACAGCTCAAGTGCCCAAACCACCTCCCATTGGAGAACTTACTTAGCTGCTAAGGAGGCTCCGAAAGAGTCCCTGCAGGGGAGCCTCGGGGAGCCAGCCCTTGAGTGCCGAGGACTAAGGACCCCGGGCATGGGAAACATGTGTAACACCAGAATTCTTCTTGGTAAACGAGTAAGGATTCCACCTAAACCTACAGCCAATGTGCTTCTTCAGAGTCAAATTACTTCTGAACTTTCAGGCTCTTCAGCTTTCAAACAGTTCTTGCCCAAAAGCACAGGATCCCTGATCAGACCTGAGAGAGACACTGTAGCAGGTAGACGGTCCCAGTGGAAGGAGCCCATGACCCTCTCAGGGGAAACTGTGGCTCACTACAGACTCAGTCTGTTCCTAAGACTCTCCGAGGGATATCTGGGCTAATTAGCAGCTCAATGCTGCAGAGGCAGGGAAGCCTATTTCAACCTCTGAGTCACCAGTCACATGAAGAGGTCATTGTTTCTCTTCCAGCCCCAGGGGACAACTGTGATCCTAGACAGGAACTTACCAGAGCCACCCAATTAAAAGAAAACCTGCTGAGTTAGGCGTCAGGACCGCACCGCTAAAGAGCCATGGTCCAGACAGGAACTAGCAGGGGTGTGGATGACATACAACCTCACCGGTGTCCTGCCCTGCATACAGGGTGGCACACTGGCCTGCGGGGCAAGTGCCTGCGAAGCCTCACCAGTGGGGGCATGTGGCCTCGGTGCATCTGCCCAACCAGGACCTGCTGCTGCGGTGAGGGCATGCTGCCCACGTTGAAGGTCTCGGGCCCGCTGGAGCCCGAGCGCATCACGGCGGGCAGCGCTACCGAGCCGTGCTCCGCCTTCCCGGTCCGGTTGAACTGCTGCTGCAAGATGGTGGACCTGCAAGGGACAGGCAGTGTGGTCACTGTGAGGTCGTGCAAGACACCACAGGTGTCACGAACGTTTGCTGCTCCACGCGGTGGAGGCCAGCCTAAAAGAGGCATGTATAAACAGAATTGTGAACACAGAAGCAGACTAAAATGCTCCACGGAAGAAGAATCCTGAGATGAATGCATTTAAAATAGGGATATAAATAACCACTCCCAATGTATTTGATAAGTTCATCGTATATACAATCCATCAGAAAAAAAAATCACAAATAGTCCTATAACATGGATGTTCCAGGCATAAGTGAATTTGAATACACTGACCTATTCAGTAAATCCTACCGAAATAGCATTCATTCAACAAATACCATCTACTGCCAGGTTCTATTCTAGCCACCAGTGACATAGATCATTTATCCCTAGCCTGAAGGGAGAAGTATGGAAATAAACTTAAAGAAAATCTCTTTCAGTTTAGATTCCCTACCACAGGTCCCATGCTGCTAACCATGGAGAACGTTCAATCACCTTGGGAGCCTGATGATGGGACAGACTTAGCAACTCTTCCAGATGACTTCAGCTTAAGTCTGGGAAAACTCCTAGGGCATCCGGTAAAAAATAACACGTCGATTTTTTTTACTTAATATTGTCCTCAAATGAATGGTAAATGCAAAGGCCTTCATACGCAGTTAAGAAGTCTGAGGATGGTGTTACTGCCTTGGTCGCCCAGTGGACAAACCCATGGGGGAGTCTGCGCGTGTGTGTGTGTGGGAGGGGGCAGGGTTGGTGATACCTGCATTTGGGGGCAGGGGCCTCTGGCCCAGGGTATTCGAGCCATCATGGATCACTCCCAATTGTCCAGGGCAAGTGAGGGAGCCGTGCTAGCACACCAAGCAACAGGTGTCCATGGAGAAATATCTGTGGCTAGAGAGGAAGTGACATGGGGAGGATGGGTCTCTGCCTTCTGAGAAGATGACCCGCATGCTGAGATCTCACCTGTGTCTAGTACAGGGAGAAGTGGAAGGTCTAGTGATGGGGCCACCCTGGACCACTCTTCCTGTCTGCCCTGATCAGACCCCATCTGATGCCGTAGGCAGTGGGGGCGGGGGGGGGCATGGTGGCCCCAGGCAGAGGGGAAAGAGTCCCAGCAGTCTGGGCTCAGATATTTACTTAGCTCTTCCTAGGTTAAGTACAAGTGCTGCGGAGTCCTCTGAGGTGAAAGCCTCACCCTGTCAGGAAGCACTAGCTTACTAATTTCCATCTAATGGTCATTAATAATTCTAAGAGCTCAAGGTGTTTTGCCAGAGGGAGCAAGCGCATCAAGTTGGGTCCCAGCCTGTGTACTAATAGGACAAATGTAACAACACATTCAAGAGGTGATTATGAAGCAACTTGTGAGAAAGAGGTGCAGGGTGGCAATGTCAGAGAAACAGTTACTAGGACTAAACAAGGTCAAGTGCTGGGCTATCTGGAATCTTCTGGTAGTGCACTACAGGAAATATCACAAGACTGAAGCCGAGTCCTGGCTCTGCCACAAGAACGCGTCTCCGCGGACTTTCGTGAGCTTCAGGCTCCTCATCTATGAATTGCGGACGATTATACCTGGGCGCCTCTTCCATAGGGTGTTGTCGAGACAAAATGAGACGCCATGGGGAACACACACAGGGAAGCAACGGCAAAAAAGTTATTACAATGCTCTATTTAACACAAAGGTGCTGGCTGCTCAGCTTTCCAGTCAAGTGTCACTTACTGCATGTTACCTAATTTTAATAAATCTGTTTCCTCATCTATAAAATGGGACTAAATTGAGATAGTTCTGAATTTAAAATGATGATGATGACGATGACAACAACAGCAAACATCTATTCTGTGCCAGGCACTGTTTTATGTGCTTCATTAGTAAGTCAATCATCAAAATAAAGCTTATAAGGAGATATTATCATTATTCCCATTGCATGGACGAAATCAAGGGGGACAGAAAAAATTTCACAATGTCCGCAAGACCACAAATTAAAAACCAGCCCCCAGATCTGAACCCAAAGTTTGGCTCCCAAGTCCATGTTCTTAACGACTTCCCTCTGCAGCATCACAATAAGTGTGTCAAGTGCGGCCTGTAGCAAGTGGTCCATAAACAGTAACTGTCTCCTGGCTGGACCCCTCCCCACAAAGGGATGGAATAAAAAAAAAAAAAGCTCATGCTCCAGTCCTTTGATGAATATGATGCCATTTATGAGATTTCTATCAGAAAGGCAGAACAGGACTCATAAATGTTCACTGTCTCTAAAGATGGAGTTAAAGACATCTTATTCAGTGTCTCCTTTAAATCTTTAACCCCTATCTTTCCAGACACCCTTAACACTTTTCAAACCGCTCATGAGTTTTCTCGTGTTTCACGTGTCATCTGTTAAGGACCGCATCACAAGATGATTTAATTAACATGCAGTTTGCCCAATATCATGTGGTCCCTGGCGTGTCTTAAAGATTTCTATGTGGTACAAAATGTGTTAACACGGATGCTGATGGTCTGGGACCACACTGCATGAAGCAAGACTCATCTGTAGAGGACGGTGAAGGCTAGTGACTTACAGCCGGAACCCACAGGGGTTAGGAAGGAGATCGTTAAATAGTTAATCACAAGCTTTGCTGTACGCACCTGTGACTTTCGCAGAAGAAATATTTATCATTTAGTTAGCCTGGGAAACAAAGCAATTATGCCTGCAGTTTTTCCCTGAGTCTGTGAAACGTCCTTGAGCTTTATCCAACTACCCCTTATAAAATAAACACGGAGATCATGTTCAGGGTCATTGTCTCTCCATCAGAGGATGATGTCCCACCTGGTCCCTGCTTTTCCTTAAAGTGTCTGTGTCTTTCTTAATCTCCTGTCGCGCCCCCTCAGGGACCTCCTCCCCGCACAGGCCGTGGCGGTCATCCACATCAGCCACTGTCATCTCCCCCACGTGAGGCCCTTCAAAGCAACAGCTCCTAGAGCCGGCAGGAGGGCCCTGCCGGGCAGCGAGAAGGCAGCTCTCCAGCACTCTTCACCATACTTACTTTTTGGGGGAAACGGACTCTTCTAACATAGTTGACTCCTCATCACCCTCTAGTCCAAATCGATCTTTACTTTGTTTCTGGAGGTAAAACAAGATATAGAATCAGAAGGTCTTTACACGAGAACCATTTTGGTGCCACTCACACACAAATGTTGAGGTGCATATCCAATTCCTTACACTGGATATTTAATAAGTTATGGGTGATAAAAGCAATCACAACAATAAAAAGGAAATACACTATTTAGTATATAGAGAAATATAATATCTTCTGCATTTAATTTATTGCACAAACCTAATTTTATATAGTTAAAAGCAAGATGCAGATATTAGTATTCTAGTAGAACACGGTTCTTTCAATGGGTTGTACATAGAAGCTTTAGAAAATTTGTCTGTATACCACTATGGTATATAACCCTATTATATTTGCGGAAACAAAACAGTAACATGAAAAACACAAAGAACACTTTCAGGCCCTCAATCTGGGTTTCTACAGAGGCTAGAAAGTGTAACGTAACTACCTGCAGAGGGAGATGCCGAGGGTTAGTCAGGTTCATTCATTAGCTAAGAGAGGCACTATTGCTGATTACCTAGCAGTCAGTGATACAAATGAGCTGCAGCAAAATCAGAAACTGTCATAGGACCTTGTGGTCAAAGAACACGCACTCAAACAATCTCAACATCAAAGACTGAATGAGAGTATCAAGTACTTCAGATAAGCCCCCACACCCCCAGATAGCGACACCCTCTAAACTGAATCGCACTCAAGAAGCCTTGCTTTTCCAGTCTGCATCAGTGCTAAATACCTTTTTGAGGATGATATCAATGTAGCCTGCAATCAGCTGGGAGATTTGCTCTCCCTCGGTGGTTTGTACTGAATAGTAACTTTCCTGATACTCCCCAAAATCCTGCAGGGGGAAAACAGTATTAGAAGAAATGTAACTATATCAAATATATCAGTTTTAAATGTGAGGAGGTTCAGGTTCAAGATGGCATAGACTCACATGTCCCTGTTCTTCTCCTCTAAGTACAACTAAACACCCTAAAACTTACCTAACAAGCAATGTTACAAGGGCTCTGAAAGCTAAAAAGGTGAACTAGCTAGGGGACCTCAGGACTTGAGAAGCCACATCTGGTGAGTTCCTGGGTTTTATTTTATATCCCTTTACCTGCAACGTTTGGTGTTTGATAGGCCTGATGCTTGGAACCTTCAACAAGCAGTGTCTGAGAAGCCCATTCACTCTGGCCAAAGGACCAGAAGAGAGAAAGCCCAGCAGGGACCTAGCTGGGAGTCCCAGCCCAGCTCCACAGTCTGGGCTGGTGTTCACTGGCAGCTACAGAGCAGTTAAGCCTGAGCCATCCCAGCCCTCGCTCCACAGCCCAAGTAGGTTGGAAGGGGGGGCAGGTCCCTGATCCTTTTGCAGCAGTGGCCACTGTAAGTCTCCCTGTCCTCCACCCACGATGTAACGAGACTCAGGCCCAGTGGCTTCTGTGTCCCCTGCTAAAGGTCACCAAGCAATAACAGGTAGCCCACAGAAGTGCTTTCTTCCTCATAGACAGCATCATCAAGGTTTGAGCAAAAATCTCAGCAGTATCAAAAGAATGAAATGGTCCAGGATAGCATTGCAAGGGTTCAGAAAATGAATTGTCATTGCAACTAAAGCCCACAAAGGTAGGCTAGAACACTGCGCATTAACTCTAAATAAGGTGACTGGTAAAACAGAAAATTTACCTAAGATCAAGGGTCTCCTAATATATAACCAAATATCTAGGATGCAAATAAAAATCACTATTTATGTTAAGAACTGGGACAACTACGATATGAATAAGGAAAGATAATCAATTGATGCCAATACTGAGATGAATCAGATGTTGAAATTATCTGATAGTAGTTTTAAAGTAGCAATCATAAAAAATGTTTCAACTATCAATTAGAAATTCTCCAGAAACAAGTAAAATTAGAAAAGTTTCCAAAAAGAAACAATAAATCATTAAAAAGAACTAAGTAAAAACTATAGAACTGAAAAATGCAACAATCAAAATAAAAAATTCACAGGATAAACTAAATAGTAGAGAGAAGATGAGAGAGGATAGAATCAGTAAACTTGAATTTAGTCGATCAGAACAATAAGGAGAAAATAGGCAAAACAAACAGAGCTTCAGGGATCTATGGGATAATAACAAGATCTAACATCCACATTGTCATCAGAATCCCAGACTTGCTGCCGGAAATTGATCGAGTAACTAGACAGAAAGTAACAAGGATACAGAGGACTAGAACACCAGCATGAACTAGCGGATCTAACGGACGTTTACAAACACTTCACTCAGCGGAACAATACACACTCTTCTCAATCACACAGAGAACATTCTCCACAAATGGTCACCTGCTGGGATATAAACAAATCTAAAAATGCTAAAAAGGTAAAGTCATATATATATTCTCTTTGACCATAATACAATCAAAGTAAAAATCAATAACAGACAACAGGAAAATCTCCAAATATTTGGAAATTAAATTAAGGCAAGAAATAGGAAGAAGAAAAATATTACATGTTACAAACCTAAATTCAACCTTATACTTTGATAAAAATAATGATAATTCACTGCTTTTTTTCTTGCTTAAGGTAACTACTGAGATTCATAACTGTTTCTTATTTTTAGGTAAATTTTTGTCTTTAACAATGCAGTACTTACTTGGACCTAGTTTAAAAAGACCAATATTAATAAAAGGTATATAATAAAAAATAGCTGTCTCCTACCCTACACAATCCCACCTTCACTTTCTGCCCCCCACCCCCCAACTCCCAAGAGTACACAGGCGACTCCTTTCAACCCTTTAAGCAGGGCCTTCAAATACAAGTCCTCGCTTAGCGCCACCCGCAGGCTCTGTGACTTCACGGGAACAGTGTGTACGTAATGAAGCCAGTGTTGCCACAGGCTGATTGATGTAAACCAGAGTTAAGTTCCTACAGCACCTCCTCAACGTTATTATCAAATGACATTATTTGAAGACTTGCTGTATTTCCAACTAAGATGTTTATATTAATTTTTGATTTTTCTTTTACTTCCTACAGTGAAAAATGAGAATGTAGTTCTGAGTATGAACAGCCATTTTTAAGGGCCATGTAGATTCAGCTGTTACTGACTAGAACGAAAGAAGGTACATTTTCTGGAGATTTCTTCCCACTGGCATGAGTCTATCAACTGATGATCAAATTAGGTAACTAATTATTCCACGGTCACCCCCTTACACCTTTTTTTCTGATGCCCTATTATGAGGTCTTTGCCTCAATGCCAGCTGATACTAAGAGTGTTCCATATAGCTGGAGAATAGTATACCTCAGGAGTTGTGAAGAAGTTGACAAATTTTAATGATTTTTTAGAAATTTGTCTTATTGTTCAACTTGTCCTATTAATTCTCACATATAAGTGTGACTGTTAGTTTCCCTGTTAATTCTCACATGTAAGTGTGACTAGTACCTGCCCTATTAATTCTCACACGTGAGTGTGACTGGTACTTGCCCTGTTAATTACCACACGTGAGTGTGACTGTTAGTTAAGGCTACACAGTAACCCTGCTAAGAGCAAACACTGAGGTGGGGAGGGGGAGTGTGGAGGTCTGAAGGCCTAAAACAAACACGCTTTGCTCACACACGTTGAGCATTCTATCAGTATCACCTCATTTGATTACAGCAACTCTGTGAAATGGGTTTCACTCTCCCCATTTTACACCTGAGAAAATTAAGGTTCAGAGAGAACAGGTCTCTTGAGCAAGGTCACAGAGCTCAGAAATGACGAGCTGGTTGTGAATACTAGCCCGAAGTCTACCCTACTTCCACCATACAGCAAGCTTTCTTTCTAGGCAGGCTGGGAAAACATACCTCAGCGAGATGTCACAGTTCTTAGGAACTTCTAAAACTAGAGACAAAGAGGGAGTCTTTGTATGGGCCTCGGAGCTTTGGAGAGCTTCCTTTTCGGGTGTCCTAGGTATGGTGTCAGGGACATAGAAGGCTGAGAATAATCCTGTGAATGGCTTTTTCCAGTGAAGGACCTTAGACAGTCTTACTTAGCGCCACCAGAGAGGAGGGGGTGGCCAAGGAGACCCGGCTTTTGCACATCTCCATGAGCTCTAGACCAGTGCCCACCCCCGCCCTATGGTCTCCCCTGATCTGTCCCTCTCCACACTGCTCACTGATGCCAGGGAAACCCAGTGGGCTTGTACTCTTTCTCCTGCCCCACAACATTGCCCAAGGCCTTGCGGACCCCCTCGCTGCCCTCCGCCGGTCCCTACCAACGTGAAGCTCTTGGGCGAGGCTGCCCAGCGCTTGACCGTGGTGAGCGGCCACTCCTGCAGCACTTCCTTGGTCTTCTCATCCACGCGCATCACCGAGTCCTTGGTGATCCCCAGCAGGCGGGGCACCAGCTTGTTCTTGCCTTTCATCTTTTCCTGAAACAGGAGACACCGAGGGTCAGTCTTCTTCCTCGGAATACACAGGATTGTGCCAAATAATCAGTGATTTTGCCGTGTTTTACCTGTGGTCAAGTTACACACACTGTTTCAAAATAGGCAGGACTCTTAAAAATCTTTATGATTATTAGTTTTAATAATTTTTTAAGAAAGAGTAATCATGCCTATTAAAATAATGAATTCCTCCCTAACATTCACGCCCGAACAAATTCAAAACAGGTTAATAATTTAGGAGAAACATGTAGGTAAATATCTTTGTCATCACTGGGAAAGAAATCACTTTTTAGAACACCAAAATAAAGACACTATAAAGGAAAAGATGAATAGATTTAACTACAAAATATATGAACTTCCATAAATCTACAAAAAGAGAGAGGCAAGAGAAAAAGAGACCTCACCATAAACAAAGTGAAAAAGCACATAGCTGGGCAATACTTACATCAAATACAAAGATAAAAAATCTCAGATGCTGTGTACATGAAAGGTTATCGTAATCAACAACAATAATTAGCAAAGAACATAAACAGGAACTGTTAAAGAATAATTGGCAATAAGTATTAATAAACAATTGGATACATTTTCACACATATAAAACGGCAGATTTAAAAAAAATTAATACTCAGAACTGAAGAAGGTGTAAAGAAGAGCAGCTACTGACGGGAGTTTAAAGTGGCAAAGCCTTTATGGAAGAAAATGTGGCAATAACGATCCAACGCTTCAGAAATGTTTCTACTTTTGACACATCTTGCTTTTAGAAACTTTTTCAAAAACAAGTTATAAATGGATGTGAAGATCATGCTGCAAGAAGGTGCAGCTAGAGTTCATCAAGTGAAAAACGAGAAATAACCAAATTTGCAATAATAGGGGATTTGACAAATTATGATACAAATAACAGACTACTCTACCACTATTAAAAATCATATTATAAGAAAACAATCGAAATCATGGCAATATATTGTAAAGACAAAACAGTTTTATAGCACAATTCAAAGGAAATAAAATTTAAGCATAAATTTTAAATAAAATATTAAAAGAAAACAAAAAATAAGATTTCATTGTGTGACAAAATGGTGGCGACGATCATCTCCAGTGATTTGTATTATTTTCTTGTGCTTTTCCTTATTCCCAAATTTCACTTAATACACATCTTTTTGTTGTCAGGGAAAAAACCAAGCTTTTCCAGTAATATTTGCTGAAACTAACAATGCCTTCACCACGATTCTGCAAGGAGTACACACACAGAGTAGCACACACAAGGTGTGTGTGTGTAAGTGGGTGTGAGTGCAAGGAGACAAGCACTCGAAACAGGGGAGGAGTGAGCTATGTGCTAGTAACCATTTTCCATTAATTTTCAAAGCATTCCCTAAATGCTGGCATCATCATCATCATCATCATCATCATCATCATCATCATCATCATCATCATCCCTGTTTTGAAATGAAGGGACCTGCAACTCGCCCAAGGCAGATAGTAGACAGTGGTAAAGCCATGATTAGAACACAACTTTGAGCTCAAAAATGCCTGTGATTTGAAAAGCAGCCCATCTACCACAGTGGACCTCTGCTGGTGGAAACAGTTAGAAAAAAGCGAACATGGACAGAACTAAGGGGAAGGAGGGAGGTCGGGGGGGTAGGACGGGAGGGGAAGGGAGGGGGGAGGGGAGAGGCTGCAAATAACTGTAATTAAACAAAAAATTAATTAAAAAATTAAAAAAAAAAAAAACCCTTGCAGCCTGCACAGGCAGCCCATAAACTGTCAGATGGTGAAGGTCACAGCACACCCCCAGCTTTCCCCCAGGAGGAGAAGATAACAGCATCAGGAGCCTGCGGGGGTGGCTGAGGAAGGACAGACGGCATTCTAAGTCCCTCCCAATCCTTATAAAAACAGAGAAGAATCTTTGTGAAGAGAGGCTGGTTCCATAAGAGGTGAAATCAGTGCAGGTGGAGGATGCCAGTTGGTCTCATTTGGCTTCAGGAGCCACACAGGGACTTGGGCGGAGAGGCCCCAGGCAGCTAGTTCAGTGACACAGGGTAGACTCCAGCCCAGTTGCCGAGACCAGAAAGGGGACCAGAGATCAGATGTGGTTTGCAGCTCTGCCTTCCTCCTTGCCCTCCTGACCTCTCCAGTGAGGGGCTTCGGGCTGCGGGAACACAGGGCTGTGCAGGACTGCCTGACTCTTGTGGAGACCGTTCTGGCCTGCGAGAAGCCACAGTGAACAAGCTAACGACTCACAGTGGGCAGTCCATCAGAATGTCAGAAGTGGGGTACAAATTTCAGAAAAGACCATAACTCAGCAGCAAGAACACCATCAATGGACAAAATTATTTCAGTGCCTACCCACAAAAAACTGCACATTGCTGGAGAAATTTAAAACAGCAAAAGACTCCACTCTGTGCTAGTGAAGACCTGCCTTCTGCCCTCAGCAGCAAAGCCTGCCTGTTTGGAGAGGGTCTCCAGGCAATAAGGCTCCCTTTTCTTCCCTGTGTCTCACATCTCAAGCCACTCCATCTCTCTCCTTTCCAGCCTTCCACTGCACAGACCGATGTCCTTTTACCTCTGGGAGACCTATATTTCACGCAGACACACAGAGACGCAGCCATGATTTTGCCGGCTATACAGCAGCTTGTCTCTCCAGGTAATAAATATTTGTTAGGTTGGTTTTCCTTTGAAGATGTCTGGAGCTTGCCTAACTTTGAGGCAGGAGAACCGTGCATTCCTCAAGGAGAAGCAGCATCCATTAATAAGGCACACCCCTTGTCTTTCAAGCACATCTCGACCACTGCTGTAGGTTCACCCCTAGGGGCTGGCTGTGATCCAGCCTCTTCTGCCCAGGGCCCTTCTCGCAGGTGTGGGGAGTGGTGTGCCTCCCATCTGAGATTCAGAGTGTGGAGGTGGGGTGGGGGTGTGTGAGAAAGAGAGACAAGTGCTTTGGCTTGCTGTGGTTCTAAGCCCCCGATTTCAATGCAGTCTGTGCCCCTGATGCCACTGTGCTCCCCACAGCTCTATATCGGCCCCTTGCCAAAGTGCTGGCCTGCGTGCTTTGCTGTACCACCAGTGTACCTGTTTCTTTCTGAGGCGTGACAGAACGAGATGGCCACTTAAGAGCAAAAGTGGGTGTTATAGACCCTGTGTGTTAGTCATTTCTCACTCTAGAAACAGCTGGCAATCCATCTGGACTTAACTTATGATTCTGAGATGCTCTGAAGACCCTCTGTGATGCTTTTCACATTTCAGGGGAGAAGGGGAACGGCTCCCTGGGCACCTCACCTCAAGGCTCTGGTTGCAACTGCAGGCAAAGTTTGAAGAAAATTTAGAAGTGAAATGGTTTATACAAGGACTTTCTGGAATGAAACAGGCTCCTCTGCAGGCCGTGAGAACTGCCTCACCATCTCTTATGAGTTTTTGATTAGATCACAATACAGTGCAAAAGAAGTCAATGAAAAGAGGAAAACTGTAGACATTTACGGCTCCCATTTATTGAGACTTACATGCAACAGCTCCCTTTTTTATATTATCTCATTTAAACTGCATAAAAAGCCACAGTTTTATAGGTGAGCAGAGTGACAAAAGCAGAATCCAAACCCAGGGCTATCTTTTTGAAGTACATGCCCCTAGCCACCGAGAATACTGCCATTCTGTGCTGTGCTCTGTGGGCTCATTACAGGCTTACGGGCATTCTCAGTATCTGAGTCAGCACACTGCAGCCCGTGTTAAACCAGCTTTTTGCCTATTATTTTTTTTTTTATGGCCTGAAAGCTAAGAGTGAAGTTTCTATTTTTAAAGGGCTGAAAAAAATCAAAAAAGGAATATTTCATGATGTGAAAATCACATGAAATTTAAACTTCAGAGTCCATGGGTTGAGTTTTACAGCCACGGAACCCTGCACGCTCATTTACATGTCGCCTCTGGCTGCTGTCACGCTAAAGTGCAGCGCCGGCGGTGTGGCTGGCAGAGCCTGAGACAGTTACTGCCTGGCCCTTTGCTGGAAAAGTCTGTTCACCGCTGCTCTGCATGGTGGACACTCCAGTGGACACTCAAAGCCAATTAAAAGCTGGCAGGATTTGGGGCCAGGGATTGCGGGAATGTGGAAAGAGTGAAGTGTCTAGGCTAACAAAATTTATCAAGCAACCTTACATTCCAGGTACTATGCTTGTTTACATACATTAGTTCACTTAATCTTCATTACAGCTACCATTTTTCAGAATAAGAAACTGAGGTTTAGGAAGTCAGGTATGTCTTTCAATGTCATAGGTGTTTCTGTTTGCAATTTCTCACACAGGTGTATATTGCCAGCCTGGATGATAGGCCAATCTTCCTGATTCCAGTGCCGGAGCACTTTCTAGTCGAACAACAAAGTGTAACACTCTCAATATTAGGACAAAATATACATAGATTTTGAAGAAAATATGATGAAAGCATCTATAAACATACCAAACCAATTCTCTGAGCCATGTTTATTATGTTAAATATCAGTATTTAAATGCATAGTAAATTATTTCAGCTATTAATTTGAAATTTCTAATTGGAGCCAATAAAAGTAGTCACTAAGAAGCTAAAACCACTCACTGTTCTTCCTAAATTATGCCAAAGTACCTCTGTCACAACTCAATGCTATGTTCAGGATGGAGATCGGAGAAATTTTTTACTTAAGCCTATATAGATTTTTTGAAGGTTTTATTCATTTGTTTTTTAGAGAGGGCAAGGGAGGGAGAAAGAGAGGCAGAGAAACATCAGTGTGTGGTTGCCTCTCGTGCATCCCCCACTGGGGACCTGACCCACACCCCAGACATGTGCCCTGACTGGGAATCGAACCAGCAACCCTTTGATTTGCAGGCTGGCACTTAACCACTGAGCCACACCAGCCAGGCTACTTAAGCCTTTAAAAAACTTAGTATCCCTTTGGCATATAATGTATGTATGTATGTATGTATGTGTGAGATTCTACACATGATCTCCTCCTTTCATACATTCTAAATGGCTGTAGTGACTTACACACACACACACACACGGTTTTTATTCATGTTGTGACGTATGTCTTGTTGATTTACATGATCGATCTACTGAATTTTAACGTCTAAAAGTTAAAATGACTGTGAATGTTGCTATGACATGTACAGAAATCTGTAGGCTGAAAATTCTAAAACATTGGTAAAAAAAATCAGACGACTTAATACCACATACATGAACTGAAAAACTCAACACAATAAAGGTATCAATTTTCCCCAAATCAATCTGTAAACTTAAAACAATTCCTATCAAAATCCTAGAAAAGTTTTTTTGTGAATATAAACAAGGGTATTCTGACATGTATGTGGAAAGGAAAAGGATCTAAAATTGCTAAAACGATTTTGAAAAAGAAGATAAAAAGTAAAGAGCATCACTCAATTTGATATTAAGGCTTGCTATGGAGCCAAATTGATAAAAAAAAAAAAACAGTGTGACATCAGCAGAGGACAGACACACTGGTTAGTGAAACAGAATAGAGAATCCCAAAATAGATCCACGTCAACGTGTTCACCTGGATTTTGACAGCGGTACGAAAGCACTCCAGTGGAGAAAGAACAGGCCGTTCAGTAAACGGTGCTGGAGCAACTGGACACCGATGGGCCAGAAGAAACCTCGACCTGAACTTTACACCTTATGCAAGACGAACTCGAAAGAAATCACAGACCCAAAAGTAAAATGTAAAATTAGAAACCATTTAGAAGAAAACATGGGAGAAAAATCTTTGGAGACTAGAGCTAAACAAAGTGTTCTTAGACATAACAATGAAGAACAACCATAAAAAGAAAAAAATGATAAACCACATCTAACAAAGGACTTGGACCTAGAACATATTAAGAACTCTAAAAACTAAACAGCTGAAAAAAATTGAATCAGAAAACTGGCAAAAGACATGAACAGCCATTTCACTAAATAGGATATACAGATGGCAAATAAGCACATGAGATGTTCAAAACCATCAGCCATTAAGAAAATGCAAATTGAAACCACCGTTAGATATCATTACACACCTACTAGAACAGCAAAAAATAAATAAAAATACACCAAGTGCTTGAGAGGAAGAACTGGATTACTCACACATTGCTGAAAAGAATGTCAAATGGTACAGTCACTGGAGAACAGTTTGGCAGTTTTTATAAAGCCAAATATGTTCTTACCACATGGTCTAGCAGTTGCATTCCTGGGCACTAACTCAAAGCCACGAACACTTACATTCATACAAAAACCTGTACACAAAGGTCCATTACAGCTTTACTCGTAATAGTCAAAAACTGGGATGACCCAAACGTTCTCCCACGATGAATGGTTAAACAAACTGTGGTATATCCATGCCATGGAATGCCATTCAACAATAAAATGAGATAGACAACTGACATACATTATAACTTGGAGAGATACCAAGGGGATTATACTAAATGAAAAAGTCAGTCTCCAAAGGTTACATATTGTATGATTCCATTTGTACAACCTTTTTGAAATAAAATTGAGAAGGACAACAGATTAGAGGCTGCCAAAGGCTAAGGACCAGGAGGAGGGAGTGGAGGTGGGGAGGACCAGGAAGGCGTCGGTGTGTATGACCGCCATTGGGTAGCATGAGGGATCCTTGCGGTGATGGAACCGAGTTCTACATTCGGCTATGGCGGTGGTTACGTGAATCTACAGGTTACATGTGTGATAAAACGGCACAGAACACATGTACAAATGAGTACATGTAAAATAGGACATCTGAGCACGGTCTGTAGGTTGCACGAATGTAGATTTCCTAATGGTGATACTGTACTACAGTTACCCCTGGAGGAAACTCGGTGAAAGGGAAGGGGACTTTTTTGTTTTTAACACTTTTGAGATATAATTCACATACCATGAAATTCACCCCATTGAAGTGTATGACTCAGTAGATTCTGGTACATTTACAGTTACGTGCAACCATCACCAGTCAATGTGAGAACACTTTCATCACCTTGAAAGAAATCTTGTACTTTTAGCTATCCATCCCCCTTGTACTCTCCTACCCGCTCCGCCTCCACCCAACCCCTCAGCGACCATCAATCTTCTTTCTGTTTCTGCAGATTTGCGTATTCAGGACATTCAGATCAATGGAATTGTACAATATACAGTATTGCGTGATGAGCGTCTTTCACTTAGCATAATGTTTACAAAGTTCACCCACACTGTGGCATGTATCAGTATACGTACTTTATTTCTTTTTACAGCTGATTAGTACTTCAGTTATAGATATCACACTTTGTTCGTCCATTCATCAGCTGGTAAATGTTTGGGTTGTTTCTACCTATGAGCTAATACTGCTATAAACATTCACGTACAACTTTTTCTGTAGACATATGCCTTGAATTCTCTTGGATATATACGTATATACGCCAATGAGTGGAATTGCTAGGCTGTATGCTATCTCCATGTTTAACTGTTTGAGGAACATCCAAACTATTTTTTAAAAGGCCACCAGCAGTGTATTAGAGCTCCAACTTCTACACACTCACACACGCTTGTTATATTTGATTTTTTGATTCTTTGCATTACTTGCATAACTTCCTGTCAATCTATGATTATTTCAAAGTAAACGGTTAAAAATGATTTTGGTATCATAAGATAAACAATCATAGCAATAAATAATTTTGTTCCATCATTTCTAAGTAAAGCTTACATTAAAAAAAAAAAAAATCTTACCGCATTTACCAGAACTTCCAGAATAATGTTGAAGGGTAAGATGTTAAAGGGTAACTTGTTCTGATCCCCATTTTTATAGATTTCTCTCTAGCATTTCTCTATTAAGTAGGATTCTTATGATAGGTTTGAAACACTCTATCATGTTGACAAAGCACACATATTCCAGCATTTTAAAGACATATTTATAATGAGTGGGTGCTGAATGTTATCAAACACCTTAGTGACTTTATATAAAATGACCATATAATGCCATCTTCTTTCCCCAACCTTTCTGAAATACATTGACATACAATATTGTGGAAGTTTAAAGTGTACAATGTGATCAATTGTTACATGTATATATTGCAAAATTATTGCCACAATGAGGTTTGTTATATCTTTCACCTCTCATAACGATCATTTTTGTTATTGTTGTGTTGAGAACACTTAAGATCTTCTTTCTCTATGACTTGTAAGTACATAATACAGTATTGTTAACCACAGTCACTACAACGTAGTTAGATTCCCCAGAACTTATTCCTCCTATAACTGCAGGTTTGTACCCTTTGACCAACGTTTCATTTCCCCCACCCTAGCTCCCGGCAACCACCAACGGACTCTCTGATCATATGATTATATGCATAATGGCTTGGTGATTTTGAACTCCTTTAGCTTTACCTTATCTGGGAAGCACTGTATCTGCCCTTCCATTCTAAATGACAGCTTTGCTGGATAGCGTAATCTAGGTTGTAGATCCTTGCTTTTCATCTTTGAATACTTCTTGCCAGTCCCTGCTAGACTGCAAAGTTTCTTTTGAGAAATCAGCTGACAGTTTTATGGGAACAACTTTGTGGATAACTATCTGCTTTCCTCTTGCTGCTTCTAAGATTCTCTCTTTATCTTCAACCTTTGGCATTTTAATTATGATGTGCCTTGATGTGGTCCTCTTTGGGTCCATCTTGTTTGGGACTCTCTGTGCTTCTTAGACTTGTATATCTACTTTCACTAAATTAGGGAACTTTTCTTTCATTGTTTTTTTCAAATAAGTTTTCAATGTCTTGCTCTTTCTCTTCTCCTTTCAGCACTCCTATGGTTTGGATGTTGGTATGTTTGAAGAGGTCCCAGAGCCTCCTTAGCCTATCCTTGGTTTTTGGGTTCTTTTTTCTTCTTGCTGTTCTGAGTAAATGTTATTTTCTTCCTTATGTTCCAAATAATTGATTTGATTCTCAGCTTCATCCCCGCCACTGTTGGTTCCCTATAACTTTTTCCTTATTTCACTTAGTGTAACTTTCATTTCTGCCTTGGTCTTTTTTATGCGGTTGAAGTACTCAATGATTTCTTTGAGCATCCTGATAACCAGTATTTTGAACTCTGCATCTGATATTGCTTATCTCCATTTTGTTAGGTTCCTTTTCTGGAGTTTTGTTCTATTCTTTCATTTGGGCCACATTTCTTTGTCTCATCATTTTGGCATCCTCCCTGTGTTTGTTTCTGTGTATTAGGTAGAGGGGTTTTGACTCCCTGTCTTAGTAGTGAAGCCTGTTGTAGTAAAGCACACCAGTAAGTTGGATGGGCCAGAGCCTTAGGTAATCACTAGGGCAACCCATGTTACTGCTCTGTGGCTCTGTGTGGAGAGGGGCTCAGAGAGGGGACAATGCCTCTGCCTGGACACTGGAGTTTTGTCCAGGAGGAAGCTGTCTCCCTGTATTTGCCCTGATGCCAATCACTTCAACTTCTCCCTGTATGCCACTGGTGCCCTTCTAGCTGTTGCCCTGGTGCTGAAGCTCACAGGGAGTGAGTCTGCATAACTCCTAAGTTCATTGTGGGTCCTTTAAGAAGAGACTCCTGAGAATCCCGCTGTTTCTTCCGCTACCCCAACCCCCACTGATTTTTATAGCCAGAAGTTATGGGGATTTATCTTCCTGGGGCTGGAACACTGGGCTGGGTGTTCTGGTGTGGGGCTAGGATCCTTCCCTCCTGAGGTATCCTTCCCAATATTTGTCTACCACACGTGGGTATAGGATAGCCCATTCTACATCTCTGCACCTCTCTGCATCTCTGCCCTTCCTACCCGTCGGATGAATGTGGCTTCTTTAATTCTTTGGCTGTCGAACTTCCATACAGCTTGATTTTTTGACAATATTGGGTGATATTTGTTTTGTAGTCTAGTTTGAATTTTTGCTGTGGTTGTGAAAGAAGGTGAGCCATGTTTACCTACGCCTCCATCTTGACTGGAAGTCTTGATTTTTGCTTTTGGTGTCATCCAAAATATCATTGCCAAGACCAAAGTCAAGGAGTTTTACCCTATGTTTTCTTCTGGGGGTTTCATGATTTCAGGTCTTTCATTTAAGTCTTTAATCCAGTTCATGTTAATTTTTGTGAGTGGTGTGAGGTTCAAATTTCATTCTTCTATATGTGAATGTCCAGTTTTCCCAACACCATTTATTAAAGAGGTTAGCTTTCCCCAGTGTGTATTATTGTCTCTCTTTGTCAAATATTAGTTGCTGTATGTGTATGGGTTTACTGCAGGCTCTTGATTCTGTTTCATTGGTTCATGTGTCTGTTTTTATGCCAATACCATACTGTTTTGATTACCATAGCTTTGTAATATAGGCTGAACTGAGGATGTATAATGTCTCTAGTTTTGTTCTTTCTCAATATTTCTTTGGCTATTTGGGGCCTTTTGTGGTCCACGCAAACTTTAGAATTATTTCTGTGAAACATGCTATTGGAATTCTGATATAAGTTGCATCAAATCTGTAGTTGGCTTTAGGTGGTACGGACATTTTAATAATATTAACTCTTTTGATCTATGAACATGGGATATCTTTTTATTCACTTGCGTCTTTAATTTCTTACAGTTTTTGGTATATAGATCTTTCACATCCTTGATTAAATTTATTCCTAGTATTTTACTTTTTGATGCTATTGTAAATGGTTTTTTAAAAATTTCTTTCTCACATCATTCTATATGATATTATCTCATTTGACCTATTTATCTGATTTACTAGGTTCATTACTTCGAAACAATGAATTATTCCTGAATGCTCAGTTGTACTATTTTAAAAATTAGACAAACTATGGTCAAGTAAACTATATTTACCAAAATTATGTTAAAAACAAAATGTATACTAAATAGGACCTCTGAATAAAAATTAAAAGTTAGCAGCACTTTCACTTTCTTATATGATAGAAAATATTATTGAAAATCAATATTTGAGCATCTAATATGTATATGAAAGCTGTTAGTACCTCCCACCTCCTTGACCCTGCCCTCTGTTCAAAGAGACATAATTTGAAAAAAGAAAGAGAGAAGAAAAGAAAGAAGAAAGGGAGGGAGGGAGGAAGGAAGGAAATTTCCATTATTTTCTTATTTTGCCTTAAATACTGTTGTAACAGAAGAGTCTTCACTCGACCAAATCTTCGAGACCCTGTGACAATTAGAAGATTTGTGCTTTGTCTCCAGTTATCCTCCTGGCCTTGGACAAATTATTCTCAGGTACTAAACTGCTTCTGGAGACCAAATTTCTTCTTTTCTGTAATTTTCTGTTCAATTTCTCTTAGTTTCCTTATTAAATTTATTGGGGTAACACTGGTTAATACAATTATATAGTTTCAAGTATACAATTCTATAAAACACTGTGTGTTCACCACACAAAGTCAAATCTCCTTCCATCACCACATATTTGACCTTACTTTCTAATTACATGTAGTGTGCTGTGTGCTATTTTATTTCCTCAAATTTACTGACCTACATGCCTGTCACTGAAACTGACTCTGGGTCAAATGTGATGGAAAATGATGTGAATGCAAGAAATGAATTTCATACGTGAAGGACTTCAAAAAATTTCAGAATAGTTGGAAAGGGATGCCACTACAGTAGGCACACTGAAATTTAATCTCTGTCCCTCTGAGGTGTTGGAACTCATCTGCCACCTGTCGCCCTTCGAAATAATGAATAAAGAGAGCTTGTTCTTCTAAAACAAGCAGATCTCCCCATGTGCTCCTGGTGGGGATGGGGAGCTAGGATGGTGAAAGCAGGTCACACAAGGTCACCCTAACTAAGGTAGCACAGCCCAGTGGTTAAGAACATAGTCTTTGGAGTCCGACAGACCTGCATTCAAGTTTTTATGGCTCTAGATGAGTCATTTCATCTTTCTGGATTCCTGTGTTATCAATTTTAAAAAAAGTTAATAGTAATAGTTCTGCCACTGTGTTACTGATAGAGTTAAATAAGGTACGCTTGGCATATAATTATTTACTAAATATTATTATTAATATTGGGAAATGGAGTCATTACCTGGAAGGTATTAGGACCATCCAAAAATTCATTGATAGGTTAAGACTCCCACTAAATATAAGAAACTCAACTTTAAGCCCAGCTGGTGTAGCTCAGTGGATTGAGCGCGGGCTGGGAACCAGAGGGTCCCGGTTCGATTCCCAGTTGGGGCACATGCCTGGGTTGCGGGCCAGGTCCCCGGTGAGGGCCATGTGAGAGGCAACCATACATTACTCTTTCTCTCTCCATTCTCCTCTCTCTGTAAATAAATAAATAAAATCTTAAAAAAAAAAAAGAAACTCAACTTCCAAATTATGTTCCTTAGAAAGAAAGTGATTCAGCCACATTTTCTTCATTTGCAAGGGCCCGATATTACCTGGTGTAACACTGACTGGCTGAAGAAAAGGAAGGACTAACGCAGAGTGTGCGAGTTCAGGACGATCAGAGGAGAAACGGAGCCAAGGGGAGGGTTTATCGTCGCCTTAAGAGCACACCCATCGAGGGCCTCCCTCTGACATGCACAGGTTAGCTGTGAAAGACAGCCTCTTTCCTTCCAGTAGGAAGACCAACGAGTCTGATGAAAACAGATCTAAATGCCACAGGGGTCCCAGACCCATTACAAGTATACATCTTAAGTTCCTTATTTACCACAAAAAATTGATTTGGCCTCCACTTGGTCCAGGGCACTTTCGACAGTCTTCAGCAAAACATTCTCGGGGGAAGTCGTAATGAATAAAAGTGAACACACTCCTTCAGGGACTTCAGAGCAGTGACAGTGGGCCAAGCCACGGCACAGCTGCCCGGCCTCACAGCGGCACACTGCTTGTCTGTCTAACAGCTAAACTCGGGTCATTACTGGCCAGAATCTGCAAATGCCAGGGGTCCAGGGAGGACAAACCAACCTTCATAGCAAACACTTTAACAAAAGAAAAAGAGGTCACACAAGCAGACGCTCTCTCCACCACCCTGCCCAACTCACCTTCACCAGGAAAAAGGACACACCATAAGTCCGGAGGGACCGGGCGAGTTTGACGTACTTGACCTTGGCTTCTATTTCACTCATCTCTCCACAGTTCTTGTGTTCCTGCAGAAGTGGCAGTAGTGGGGACCCGTTAGTGCAGTTCTGCCAGCAGGTGTACTTGGTAAGAGGCAGTTGTAAGACACAGTGCACGCAGTGTGCCTACGACCGATCAGTAAGCAACACTCGTGTGGGAGCCCCTCCCTGACGCATGTCCTGTCCGACTCGCCCAGAGTCGGAGTATACGGAAAGCTCTAATGCAGTGCTTCTTAACTAGAATTTGAGCCCAAACTCCCAACAAATTTCATAACCACATCAGGAATTCATGTATATGCAGCGTGGCAGGAATAAGGTCCGTAACTGTAATCCAATTTTCAAAGGACTCCATATCCCAAAAGGTTCAGAGACAACATTTTATATGTGAGTCAGGAAAATGCTCATTTGGGGGAGGTATCATTCTAACATCCATCCACAACATAACTTTTCCAAAAAGCAGGTTTTACAAATGCCTCTCCATCACAATACTTGGAAACAATACTTGGTTAAAAAATGTCTCATACACATGTAATTTTTATTTCAACTTATATTTAATTTCAAAATCAAAGAAGACTTTGATATTTCGGATTTCCTACAGTGACTGTTTCATGGTAAAGTTGATGGCAGGGCTTTCTTACTGGTTGCCTAGAAGAGACAATTCTCTTTTAGAAGAATCCTAAATGTTAAAAAGGTACTAGTTCCCCAATTCTAGCTTCAAAAACCCATCTCTGGACAGAGAAGCAACTTGTACCTTCTTCCTCACTGCATTTTAATGGCAGATCACTTATTTTAATGTTACCAAGATAATGCTTCTAAAATTAAATACACGCACATTTTTTTTTTCCTCAGGAGAGCTAAGTAACCTTTAGCAAGAAGGTATGGATTACAGTAATAAATCTGCCCAAAGTGGGACTGTCACTTCTTCACTCTTGAGCCACTAATCATTTATTACATAAGCCAAGTACATGCAGGGGGTACAAAATTATCATGGGCAGGGCCCTCTCATATTAATAAATGAGGAGAGGGGGTAAGGAGAATAATTCATTTACATTCCCAATACCTGAAATATTCTCTTTTCAGCTCCTCTCTGCTTGATGTATTCTTTGGGCAGGAATTCCTTTAGACTGAGAAAGAGGAAGGAAAAAAGGACAGTATTTATGTTCTAGGATGAGAAGGAAAGAAAAGACTTCGTAAAACTCACAGTTAAGTCACTAACTTTCCCAGCATTTTTTGGTCACGATTAATAACGAGCTGCCACCCCCCACCATGCACTTGAATAGGACACAAGAATAAAATGAGCCTGAAAAAACGTGTGAAGCTGACGTAGTTAAACGAGGAAGAAGTTCCAGGATATACTGTAAAGTGACACAGTGAAGCGCACAAGTGTGTGTAGGACGCTATCCTTTGCAAGAAAGCAAGGAAATATTTTTCATTTTATATTGTTAATACGTATTTTTAAAACAATAGAAGAATATGCCTGTTACTAATAAAAATGATTCTCTATGGGAGGAAGAGAAAAACAGGGAGGGGAACAAGGATGAAAAATAGACCTCTGTAAATACTCCTTGTAGAGTTTGCTTTTTTTTTACTTTAGAACCACATGAACTCACAAAAAGGACAAAAAAGCAGCACCTAAAAATCTAAAGCAGACTGAAACAAGTGAACTTAACAGTATATCAAGTTGACAGCATCACTACAGAGAGAAAAATGATTTCAGGTAACATTGAAAAACAGTCTTTTCAATATACCCCCCTAGTAAGATATACTTAAATATGAAATAAACCATGATAAAATAATTGATAAATATCGATACCATTATTTTAAACACTCTCCCTCCTTCACATACACACACACTCTATAAAATTAAGATATTACATTATATAACGTATTATATATAATTAATATAAAGTGGGTAATTTTACTAGTTGTTAGCAACCAAATTTTTAGCATAAAAGAGAAAAAAATGTACTGACAGTGACGGGGGGAGGGGGAAGGGGATGACAGGGGAAAGAAAGGGAGGGGCCCAGTCAAGGAACGTGTGCAAAGGACCCTTGGATACGGACAGCAGGGTGGGGACTGACCGCAGCAGCGGGGGAGGGGCGAGCAACAAGGGAAAAACTGGGACACCCGTAATTGAACAACAATAAAAAAAAGAAAGAAAACATATAAAGCCAAAAAAGTCCAGTGAAAACCCTGCACTCTTTCATTTGACTTGGAAATACTGACCTGCACATCTGATTCAGTTTTCTTTTTCTGAAAAACATATTTATGGTCTAGTTGTGTCCTCTTATGAGACTGCAGGCAAGGACAACCTGACAGCGATAAGCACCCCCAGCACCGTGGCCAGGTGTCTGCAGATGCCATTCCCCACTAAAAGAAATCAGAGGCCCCCGGAGAAATGGCTGCTCCCAGCTCTGGGCCGGGAAATGGTGTAAGATGTTCCAGGGCTTCTTATGCTTGAGATCAAAAAGCTATCACAATGGCTGGAGCCGGTATCCAGGGACAACCACTGACCGAAAACGGGATGGCTTAGAGACCTTACTCAGCAGAAGAAAGACCAGGACAGTAATGACCATACCGTGGTGGCAGCAATTTTTAAGAAATGCCGAAAAGCCATTGAATAAGGGAATGAGAATTTAATAAACACGTCTGGGGGAGTGAGGTCTGGATTCAAATCTAGGTGTTCACTGAAACCTCATTTTCTTATATAAAAATTTAAGCTGCTTCTACAAGTAATTCCAAAAGAGGTGTCCTAAAGATGTTCTCTGGTCTGGCAGGTATTGTCCGAGCACATGGGAGCAGCTATGGTTCGGGGGCAGTGTTGCCTGCCTTGCATCTGTCCCAGAGCTGCCACCATGTAGTTAGTTATATGACCATAGGCAAGTCACCTCCTCTCTAAGTTGGTTTTACCACCTGAAAAGAAGGAAAATATTCCTACGTAGGAGTGTCATTACTTATATGAACTGAAAGCAGCGGACGTCCCCTCATTCCTGAGGAGCAACGGCATCGATACTAACACGCAAAGCAGCGCGGTGTCTGCTCAGCACAGGGTGCAGAAGTGAAGGGGAGGGGAGGCAGAAGGTGCGGCAGGGAGAGTGCAACACCCACGTTTCCTGAGTCTAACCCTCACGTTGAATCACAGGACGACTAAAAATAACATCTCAAATGTACTATCACACAGGTTCTCGGAGTGTGGTCCCCGAACCAGCAGCGTGCTGACTGACAGGCTCCGGAGGTGAGGCCCAGCGGTGTGTGTTTTAACCAGCCCTCGGGATGGCTCTGCAGGACGGTCAGGTTGGACGGCGAGCACGGCACCCCGAAGGCTCTGTTCATAGAACCAGACACTCGGGTTTGAATCCAGACTCAAAGATGCAAAAGCCTGTGCGATTGAGAGCACTGGCTTACTAAATCCTAGTGGTTAACTGACATCATGACACAGATGGAAGGAAGCACTGGTTGATGGGAAACACTTAGGGTGGGAAGAAGAAGAGAAGTTGGCATGGGAGAAGCACAGGGAAGGGTTTGAGGTCCTATCTCAGTCCTACAGAACCAGTTCCAATACCTTTTAGTGACAGGAAGGAAACATGCCTAGAGGCGCAGAGATAGCTCAGGGCTGGATAAGTTCAGAGGCTCCTGGTTTGAAAGTTCTGGAGTCTGAAAGTAGTTAGAGAAGTGGGCACCAACCTCAGCAGGCTGCTGCTGGGAGGACCACTGAACAGCCATCACCTCCCCAAACTGGCAGAAGCTCTAGAGCCCAGGATGGAAGCGACAACACAGAAACTAGTGGATAGGCAGTGGTGAGGAACAGGAGGTGGGACAGGGTGGGTGAAGAGCAATGCAGAAGTGCCTGCTTTGTGGTGAGTTGGAAGACACAGTTGCAGCCAAATTATTCTGACAAAAAACATGCAGAAGACCAGCTCCAAAGAAAGAATATGGTTTGAACATATGCCCAAAGAAAAACTGACTTAAACCTCCCATTGCGTCAAAGCTTTGCTTGTCGACAATACAACTATCTTGAGTTTGAGGGGAAAATTTTCCAAGCCCACTCCACATTGTTCCTCAACAGAGACTCAGACCCTGGGCTGCTTTGTTTTCTTAGTACAATGCCTCTGAGGCACATGCCAAGAGGAGGAGGGGGTTGTGGTCAACGAGGATGACAGGTCTCCTCGGCCTCTGACACAGTGGTCGGCATGCGACCGCTGGACCGTTTACTCCTGCAGCACAGAGTCCCGGAGACTCCCTGTCTGACCTACAACGCGTACTTAATTTTGCCTTTGCCACATGTTTGATATCCAACCTCAACTGAATGCAAGCCTTTATCACCTCACACAAACGATCACAACTGTCTTTTTAAAGAAATGTTAACTGTGGGAACACTTTGAAATGTAAAGTATATACCTCACAGTTTATATGCCTATCACCAAGGATAAAAACATGTTGTAGTATTTGCTTCACGATGGCTACCCTTCTCTGTTTGTAAAGAAATAGAGATTACCCATTTAGCTGACATCCCATACCATTCTTTTTTCCTGAAGTTGGTTTCCATGCATATTTTATGTTCCTACATCTCCTTGTGGCTATACACAACACACTCTGTTGGTTTTTGTATTTTTAAATTCAACAGAGCTCTATTCTGAAATGTCTTCTTTCTTCTGTAAAGTACTTTGGTATTTTCTTACATTTAAATTTGCACCCACCTGCTGGACATGAAAAACTATATCCTTATTGATTTTGCATTCTGGATTATTTATGAGACTGAATATTTTTCCATACCTTTGAAAATCAGTTGAATTTCTTTTTCTCTAAGTAAGGCACATAATACTATCCTGGATAATCTTTTTCTTAGAAAATTTTTTTTCTTTTTAATATTTTCTGGATATTAGTTTGTTCTTTGTAGTATGCACTGCAAATATGCAAACTTCTTCTTCCAGTCTGGAGCTTTGCTCTGAACTTGGCAATGTCTTTTGCCTAATATTTTAATTTTGAAAAAGATAGGTTTATCAACCCTTAGAATTCTTATACCACCCTACATCAATAATAGTTTTTTATCATCGCAGCTTTGTATGAAGTTAGAATAATTGTGTGAGTCCTCCATTAATCTTCACTTAGCTTTGGTCATTTTTGAGCCTTGACTAGTCCATATTTATTTTTTAATAGTTTTATTGAGATACACTTATTAGCTGAAATAATCTGGGCCTAGTATTTGTTTTGTTGTTTTTTTTCCCCACTGGTATACTTTAACTGATAAGGCAACTTCAAGATTATAGATCTATCAAGATTTTCTAATTACCCATTTTGTCTAGATTTTCCATCTTTTTTGGCTTTAAGTTTTCATTTCTTTTTTTTATGATTAAAAAAAGTCTCAGTCTGAAGTTCTGCCCCATTTTCATTACTAATAATGTTTATTTTTGCTTTTTTCTTCTGTTGTTGCTCTTCATCAAACTTACCAGATGTTTACATATTTTATTAATTTGTTCAAAGTAGTAGCTTTTTTTTTTGATTCTGTGATTTGTGTTTCATTATTTTTTCTTGACTAAAATACTTTTTCTTTTATTTTGATCTTGTTCTACTTATCCCTCCCTGAGAGAAATAATGTTAAATTATTCCACTAAAATTGTATATCCAAAATTCTCCTTGTAATACTATTTTTCTGTTATATACTTTAAGGTAATGCTAGGTGCATGCAGGTTTACAACTAATATATCATCCTGGTGAATGAGTCTTTCTGTCATTATAATGACTTTCCTTGTCTCTATTTATGCTTTGTTTGCCTTAGAAGTCTATTTTGTGTGACATTATAGTTTCTCTAGCTTTATTTTATTTTTTCCATTTCCAGTTAACCCCCTCATACTCCCCTGCCCCTGCAATTACCACACTGTTGTCCATGTCCACAAGTCCTTTTTCCTTGATTCCTCCAGCCCCTAAGTCCCCCCCAATAGCTGTCATCTTGCTCTTTATGGGTCTGTCTCTGTTTTGCTTGCTAGTTCAGTTTGTTCATTATATTCCACATATAAGTGAAATCATACAATATGATTTGTCTTTCTCTCATTGGCTTATTTCACTTAGCATAATGTTGTCCAGGTCCATCCATGCTGTCACAAAGGGTAAAATTTTCTTTTTTTTATGGCTGAGTAGTATTCCATTGTGTAAATGTCCATAGTTGTTTTAATCACTCATCTACTGATGGACACTTGGGCCGCTTCTGTATCTTGGTGATTGTAATAACGCTGTAATGAACATAGGGGTGCTTATGTTCTCTCAAATTAATATTTTGGGTTTCTTTGGATATATTCCCAGAAGTGGGATCATTGGGTCAAAAGGTAGATCCATTTTTAATTTTTTGAGGTATCTCCATACTGCTTTCCACAGAGGTTGCACCAGTCTGCATTCCCACCAACAGTGCAAAAGGGCTCCCCTTTCTCCACATCCTAGTCAGCACTTGTTGTTTGTTGTTTTATTAACATTAGTCATTCTGACAGGTGTGAGGTGAGATCTCATTGTGGTTTTAATTTGCATTTCTCTGGTGATTAGCGATGTTGAGCTATTCTTCATATATCTATGGGCCACCTGTACGCCCTCTTTGGAGAAGTGTCTTTTTAGATCCTTTTCCCATTTTTTGATTGGATTGTTTGGTTTTTTGGTGTTCAGTTTTGTAAGTTCTTTAGAAATTTTGGATATTAAACCCTTATCGAATGTACTGGCAAATACGTTCTCCCATTCAGTGAGTTGTTTTTTTATTTTGTTGATGGTCTCCTTTGCTGTGCAAAAAATTTTTAGTTTGATGTAGTCCCATTTGTTTATTTTTTCTTTTGTTTCCCTTGCCTGGGGAGATACAGCAGATAAAATATTGCTACAAGCAATATTATTTAACTATTTTCCTAGCGCATCATTTTTAATGCCTTTACTTTAAATGTTCTTCTGTCCTTAAATTTTAAGTGTGTCTTTAGAAATTAAAATAGAGCTGAACCTTTTAACAATTCCATCTAATATGAGAACTTCAATTAACGTTGATTTACTTATGCAGTTGTCTCTGAACAATGTAGGTGTTAAAGGTGCCGATGCCCATGCAGTCGAAACAGCTTGTGACTCGCCCAAACTAAGTATAATCAGCCCTTTGACTCCGTGGATTCAACCGACCATGGATGGAAATCAGTAGTTTTGATATGTGGCTGGGGAAACACAGTTGGGAATGGGGGCAGGGGAGACTTTTTTTTTGATATGAATCCATGACGTGAAATCTGCTGATACAAAGGGATGACTATACTTGTTAAAACAATTCCACAGATAAGTAGACTCGTGCAGTTGAAAACTGTGTTGTTCAAGGATCAACTGTGTTTGCCATGATGCCTAATATATTCAGAAGTATTTCTCATTTTGTACATTCTATTCTACCCCACCTTCTCGTGGTTTGTTTTCATAATCCTCCCTGTACAACTCCTATTGCATTGGCCGAGTTGTTTGTATCTCTTCTACACCCACCACTGGTTTGGAAGTTATACAATCTCTTTCCATTCCTGTGGACTACCAATCTTTCCCCAACATTTTAATGTAAAAACTCTAAAGGCACACGATGTTTAAAGCATTATACAGTGAGCACTCTATACCCATCATCTAGAGCTATCTTCAGTTTTAACACACGTACTTGACTTAAGGTCTAAATTTTGCCAGTGTATCTAATCTTTGATACGTTAAGATCCATAGAAGGCTTCAACTCTTCTTAAACCCACTTCTTAAAGTTTTCCACCGTGTTTTAAAGGGCCCTGAAGTTAGTCATTATTATAAGAGGTTTTGTTGTTGCTGTTTTAAGAGCTAATTCTTATCTTATATACTTTCTATTTTGCCAAATGTATTGGTAAATATTGCTTTTTGTACCATATTCTTGCCATCTTTCTAAAAACAATCCATAGTAGTCCCCACAGCCTGCACTGCAACTTTAAAAATCCTAAATAAACCACCCTGTGTTCAAAACAGAGTTAAAGGCTAGACCTTGTTAAAATGAGAGTCAAGTTTGGGCTCTCCATAACAACTTCATATGTTTCTTTGCCAAACAGACTGCAGTCTCAGACACAGCAAAGATTCAGTATATATCCCCTTGCGTCTTCTCTATACCCAGCATGAGAGAACACAACTCTGAAGTCCTTCGTGAGGTAAAGAACACCACAGGGCGTGCTTTCTGAAAGCACAGAGGAGCATGAAATATACATGTGACCATTGGGTTGTGTCGTTTATACCTCATGCTTCCATAAAGTGTCCCTTTCTGGGACTCTGGAGATGACCTGAAGAAAACTGTCACCAAGATAAAGCACATGAGACTAGGTTTGGGAGAGTGGCTTTTTGCCGGTTTCCAGCTCTCCCTGGCTCTGCGCCCTGTTCTGTCTGTCTCTCCTGCACCTGTTTTCTCCATCGACAGAACTGACAAGGGATGTTAAATAATCCTGAATTCTAGGAAAACTCTGAAAATCCTTTAGTCTCTGATGTTCATTATTCTGAATAAACACCTTCACCAAGGTGGTATTGAGTCCAGAAATTGTTAAAGCACCTGAAGAAAGGTAAAAAAGAATCTCATAAAAAGGTCCATAGTATGCTGCTGATGGAGCAAAAATGCTGAAACAAATTTTCAAAAAATTAAAAGAAATGTACTCACTAAATGCACCTCATCCAGAAATTACAGGGGTGAAATCTCGACCAGGCTATGTCTTCACCCTGGCTCCGTGACAAGTCCAACCTTCTCACTAATTTCTTTTTAAGACTTGGACTTGCTCAAGCAGGTAGGACACATGCAAACTGGATGGAGACAATATGGAGCCTGGCAAACGCAGCCCAGCCCGTCACTGGACACGGCCCAGGTGTGCTATCCCCAAACGGCATCCGACCAGCCAACGTACAATCAGGAGAAAGTGACTTGCTGTTTGGTTTTAATTAAAAGGAAATGAACATTTTCAGAGAGCTTTACCTATACAGTATGAGCAATAATGCACACAATGAAACATCTACGCGAGATGGAAATGCCTCATTACTTAAACTAGATTTGGTCTAATTAGAAAGTAAATCCAATTCATAAGGAAAGGTAATTGTCACCAAGCATAATAAGCTTGTTTTAATTTGGAACCTTAGGAAGAATACACATACCACTGGAGGCATGGGCTTTATATTATAATATCAGAAAAAAGGAAACTGACTAAATACAATTGTTTCCCTTTGGCTACTGTAAGATTATTAAGGGAAGGGCCATCCTTAACGGAGTGCGGAATGCAGCATTCAGTCGACGTACAAATCGCAGGAGACACTGTAACAGCGGTACCAGTGCTCCGATGGTGCTTATAATCCTCACACAAAGAGTCAGTGCTACAAAAACATTTGCTACCACATAGTTGGCACAACTAGGGGAACTCAGGAGAAAAAACCAAAGGACCTTGGAATCACATCTTAAAGTACTTTCCTAATTTTGCTGCACATTGGAAGCCTGTGGCAGGGACAACGTTGAAAGCAGGGTTCCCTTTGCAAATGAGAGGACCCAGTGTGAGTAGTCAGAAGCTACTTGCAGAAAGAAACTCTAGGTAGCTGTACAAGCCAGTCTCCTCCCTGTCACTCTCCTTCCACACGCAGTGCACAACATACACTGCTCTCTGAATTCACAATGAGGCCCTGAGAATGAGCTGTCCCAAAACTCTGGAGAAAAGGCATTAATGAAATGACCAGGGCAGTATCATCATTTAGGACTCAATGCATGGCTGCATTTAGATTACCTTTTCATCAGGGCCACGCTGGGCTTACAGTTAAGAAAGCCTAAAAACAGGAAAATACCTTATTCGAAAATTTTTTGTTCATAAGTCTTTTCTCCATTTTCTCCTGTTCTTCATCATTCACTCAAAGAAACAGAAACAAAAGACGTTGTTTCCGCCAGGACCTAATGAGCTCTTGGTGTTTATGAATTTCCATGGCCATAACCCACAGTATCTGAGGGTACGTCACAATCCAAGTGTATCTGAGGAACCAGCTGCGGGGTTAGAATGTGGGAATACGAAACCTCGAAAAGATGGTGTGCACATGGTCTTTCGTAAGGCATGTGGGTGTCACAGAGCAGAGAAAGGCAAGCTTCCTGCGGCTTCTGCAGGAAGGAAGCCAGACCAAACGGGTACAAATGGGCCCTGAGGAACACTTGGCCACAGGACTCATTTGGTGAAAATAAAAACCAAAGAAATGACAGAACCTGCTCAAAGCCATTCTCAAGGTCACCGTCCGGTCTATTGCAGAACAAAAATATCACTTTGGAAAGGCTCCCTGGGATTCGTTAACCCCAGGGGAGAGTTTTTTGTTTTTGAAACAACTCGGCTCAGACCTTGGCCAGGCATTCTCTGCCGCCAGGACAGAAGTCAGGTTTTCTTCTTACTATAGGGCATATGCTTGGTCCCTACTTCTCTCCACAAAAGTGAAAGTGGGGTTGAGACCAAAAAAGCATTTATGTTATCCTCTCCCCTCAGTACCCTTGGACACGATACAATGGATGCCCTTCTCAACACATCTCACGCTGGCACATCCTGCAGGAAATCTGGCACCCGCCCACCCCCAATCAGCACTGGTCAGGTCCCCACTTCCAAAGCCTCTACAAATCGCATTAGGTGACATCATGATACTGATCATGTCAAGACTCTATGAAGTGATTTCTTTTTGGCCCAGACGAATGTCTCATCTGCCCTAGAGGGAAGCAGAAGACAAACAGAAAAGGGGAGAGTGACAGGTAAAGGAAATGAATGTTACCAGCGGAAAAAACATTCAAAACCCTTGGAGAAGCCCAGGTCAAAACAGAGGGGAATATCAAAACAGCAGCCAGTGTATGGCTGGGCTTGTCCGCTGGGCATTTCTAGGAAACCAACCCTAATGCCAATGTTTTACGGGGCCAGGATGAATCTACAGGGTTAGGTTTTTCTTGAATCTCTGAGCCAGAAAAAGATACCCCATCATCTTATAAAAGAGAGCCAAAGACCAGATGGGTGGAAAGAGTGGAGAAGTAGTTAATGCATACATCATCCTCTCTGAGCAACGAAGAATACGTAAGATTGTGATACAGAATATGAAGCTCTGTCTTTTATACTCTGTTGTTCTTGTATAGGAGTCTTAACAAAAAATTAAAAATGACAAAATTTGGCCCATTATTTAGAAGGAATATTCTAATGGGCAGAGGAAATGACAGGCTGCCTGAGCTTGGAGCAGAAAATCTCCACGGTCATCCCAAGCCTGAGTTTCCAGGCCACCTGCTTTCCCTGAGGTCTACAAATTTCATCATACACGCAACTGAGTAAAAGCTAACAACTTCGCAATTGATCGAAACTATTGTATGTACTTTATATAGCTAGCTCAAAAACAAAGAGTGAAAAGAAAGACAGAGGAGGAAAAAGAAAGCCAAACGATCATTTACTCCAGGAATCCGGGTTTGTGTTTGTGCTCCACATGAGGTCCAAACTGTATCTGGGCTTGAAATCCTCCAAACTCACAAGCTTTCTCGAAGGAGACAGGGTGGGAGCCGTTCAGGATATCATCCCGAGCCTGAAACACAAGAGGAAGCAAAAAGCATCAGGCGCTTGGGGGAACGACGCATCCTGTCTATTGACACGTTCCTGCAGCTGAGTGCACCTTCTCTGTGGAGCCAGGGGAAAATGTGCCAGCCCACCCAGTGAGGCATGCAGGGCACTGTGGGTGACTGGAGCACAGTAGGGTTACGGCAAAAAGAGAGCAAGTCTTTGCCCCGAGCTGCCTGCAGATGGGCAGCATCCGCAGTGTCCAGTGTACTGAAACTAAAGCTTGAGTATAGTCTAGGAAGGCAGAAGTGGATCGTGAAAAATGAAGACAAAGAGAAATCCTTGTGAAATGACCGAATAAATGGGGAGGGGTGTGGGAAGAAATACAATATAGTTTCTCTAACCCTAAATCATCCAGTGGACAGAGAAATTATCTAGAAGTAAAAACCCCCATCCCAAGATAAAGAAGGGGAGGGAGGAGAGAGACAGTAGACACGAGAACTCAACACTGCAGACGTTTAGGGGAAATGATAAGCAAACACAGTCTTAGAACCAGGAACTCACTGTCCCAAGTTCCTCTCTCAGTTCTTCACCCATCACTGCTGTTGCTATTTATTCTTTTTGTTTCTTTCCTTTCTCTAGTTTCATGACCCCCAGACCACTCCAGATGGACATGCTGCGCTGTAGCTCTGAACCTGAAACACGTACCATCGTACTGCCCTATCTCCCTTTCCTCTAGCCTTCCGGCCTCTTTCTCCCTAGCTCTCCTTCCACACACTCTTCCATCCACTAACTGAGGGATCGGCAAACGTTTCCTGTAAGAGGCCACAGTAAACATACCAGATCGTGTGGGCCACGCTGTCTCTGTCAAACTACCAAATCCTTCCACTGGACCACAGGAGCAGTCACGGACAACACATAAACAATAGTGTGATACATGGGTGGATTTACCAATGTGCAACACGTTAACAAATGAGCTGTGTTCTAATACAACTTTACTTATAAACACAGGTGATGCTGTGGCTGCACTTAGGTAGATAAATAGAAGAAGAGATCGATGTTTTCCTTGAGCCAAAGAATACTTGGGGACCATCTAAAGGGCCTTTCCCCACCTTACACATGGGGAAACGGCAACTCAGAGAAGTTAAAGGACTTGTCTGAGTTTGGAAATTAGTTAATAGTAAAGAAAAAAGGTTATTGAGAGAATATTGTTTAGGTAGTGAGAAGTACTGGTTTCCTGACCATTATTCACTTGTATTCTAAAATGTTAGCTAAGAAAGCTTTAGTGCATTTGAGGTGAACAAATTAAGTGCCATAAAGCGAGGTAGAGAGAAACAGTACTGGCCACCAGGTCCCAATCTGGGAGGCCAAAGAAAGGCCCTCCCATGAATGGCCAGCAGCTCATGTCCAACATCAACCCACACCACAACTGAACACGCGTAAGGAACCCAGGAGCAGTGCCCCTGGAAACTGCCTGCCATACACGTGATGGAGGCCAGAGCCCCACCTCTGCTCAGCACAAGCCACAGAAGGGGCTTCTGGGACCCTCACCAGCTTCAACGTCCGAGCATCAAATGTGGTACCTGAACATAAAGCAAGTTCAGCTGCACAGGGTCTCTCGAGTCCACGTTCTGATCCGAGTAAAAGAACTTCCTTCTAAGCAGCAATGTTTCATTTTCATCAACTCCTTGTTCTCTGAATGTTCGGCTGTGATCCAGCCAATTCACTGCAACACAACACCGCAGACGAGTGAGCTGTGCCTTGTTTTCCTCTCAGTTTAGGGGATTCAAAAAAAACAGCGGCTTAATACAGATGCAGATTTCTATAATGCTGATATTCAGTACAGTTACTTCTTATATTAGAACTGTAAGTTTTTAACCTTGCAAAATAATCTCACATATGCCATCATGTACCATACGGCACACTGAAAGAAAATGAAAGAAAATTTCCCTTCCCTCTGGGGGTTACAGACTTAAGAAAATCAGTGCGTTATGCCAAGACAACAAAGTTAGTACGCTCCTTTAAGTCAAAAGTAGATACTTCAGTCTCGTCAGGTGAAATAATTTATAAGCCTTGAGCATAATGAGTTACCGCAAACCCTAAATAGGAAAGAAGAGGAAAATTGCAGTGATTGGGGGGAAGGGACACTCAGGTAGTGGGGGATGGCAGAACCCTGCCCGTGACCCGGCTCGAATCCCACTCACTCAGAAAACGCTCAGCTGTCACCAAGGTGCATAGGAATCGATCACTCCTCTACTCTTTGCACAGCTCTCACTCCTACACTCCTCCCTGGGCTCAACACACCCATTGTAGTGTTGATTACACGCTTCACTAGGTTATAAGCAACACACAGGGAATGTGTTGGCTTACCCTCATCTTCCACAGAACCTAGGAGAGTATCATGCACATTATAAAAATTCTTGGGATTTGTCTACTAAAGTCTCACTTGGAAAAAAGTATGTAACTGGAAATCAAATGAGGCAGAAAAAGAGAATGGAGAAAGGGTCAGAGGAAATAAGGTCCCAGTGAAGATCAATAAACATAATGACAAAGATGACATCTTCCCAATGCAGCAGCAAGAGCAAGATGAGGAAAGAAAGAGGTTGGGGAGGTCTAAGGGACCTGTGCACGAAGCAAGGTTCTCAGGGCAACGGGGGAGGGAGGGGGGTCAGGCAGCCAGGTGCACACAGCACAGGCTTTGGGGGGTGCATGTAATGGCTTTTCCAAATAATGACCAGGTGGCCACAGAAGATTACTTTCCTATGAGAGAATTACGTTGCCATTTTGTAACCCCCCAAGGAAATAATGTATCCAGGCAGCGTCATCAATGGCTGTTAACATCACAAAAAGGGAGACACCCAAATACAACTTCCTGATGGAAATACAGCAGGTCTTTGAATAAAATGTCATTTTGTTATAACATTGATGAGATGCTATAGGAACTTAAAATCTTGTTTATATCAACTGTTCTAAAATAAAATTGGCTTCATTATACAACATTTCACTTAAAGTCGCAGAGCCTATTGATGATGTTAAATGAGGACTTACTGTACATAACATCACATATGAAGGAGTCTTTATTTTAAAAAATACACACACACATGAATCTGATCACGCCTCCAGGTTTTAGGAATTAAAAGGAATATAAGAACACGTTAAATGACACCATAGGTATGCAATCAACAAAACCAAGATTATATAAAACTCTATGCAAGGAACAATCTGGTTTCTTGCCCCTAAATATTTGAAGAAAAAAAAATTTAAAGATGAAGTGAAATCTTCAAGACTGAAAGAAGTAAGCAACATATCGTTCAACATTATTTGGACCCCAGTTAAAACAAGCTGCTGAAAAATTTTTTAGAAGACAATGAAGAAAATGTAAGCATGACTTGTGTATTTGATATTAAGAGATTACTTTTTTAGATGTGAAGTGGCATTTCAGTCACTTTGTTTAAGTCTCAATCTTTTAGTGACACTGACCATAATATTTACAGAAAAATGGGGGGAAAAAAAAGCAAAATGAACAAACACAAAACAGGCCGCCCCAGATCACAGAGGACGGGAGGGGTGAGGCCTGGCACGCCAGGTACCTGCCCCACACCGCCCGCGCCACACTTCCTGCTCAGACACTCACGGTCATCATCCGTGTGAAGCTTGGCCTTCAACTTCTCCATTTTCCTCTCATCTCGTAATAATGTCCTGTCTTTTTTTAGAGTCCCCGTCCCTTCCTCTTTCTTTTCTTCAACTGTTTCTTGGATTAAAGAGTATTCTTCATAGTTTGTTATTCCTAAAAACATAAATTAGGTTATATTACTAGTGATTACACACTGCTATTTTCCCTTGCACTGTGGGTCCTGTAATACTCCCAGGAGTCTCTCGTGACAAAGGACAGAAAGAAGTCGTACCCAGGTGAGGGCTGGGGGCTGCCCATGGAACGCATGTCAAATAATTCTGGCTAAAAAGGAGTATCTTCAGATAGTTAAGTTACACTCAAAATGTCATGTTCAATTCTCCTAATTTTCAAGAAACAAGTACAAAGTACAGGTCACACAGAACAAGGAAAGACAACGTCAAACAAGACGTGGCTAAAGGAACTGGGACTTCCTTTGAATGAACAGTAAGCTAAGAAATGCCAGGCGACGTCTTCAAATATGTGAGGGGCTTGTTGTGGAAAGGAAATGGACTTGTTCTCTGAGGAGGTTAACAGCAGCTACAAGAAAAAAAAGCTGTGTAACAATCAATCACACATAGGCTATCCCCATGAGTCTTTTTAAAAAATTTTTTTAAATTTATTTTTTAATTGTTCAAGTACAGTTTTCTGCCTTTTCCTCCCACCCCAGCCCAATCCCCCAGCCCTCCCCGCCATGAGTCTTTATGGCAATATAAAATGTCCCGCAGTAGGTGGGAGACTGAATTATATGACTTCAGAAGCATTATTTTCAATTTGAAAATGACTTCAGAAGCATTATTTTCAATTTGAAAACTCCTAGTCTTTTGAAAGGAAAATAAAAGCTCTCAATGTTGACTCAGTGAGAAGTTCAAGAATTTACAGTATTGGTCCCTGGGTTTGCAAATCGAGAGAAGGATCATACTCTTAGAAAGGGCAGAAATCATGCGCTAGGACACATCCTCAGTGAGTGGGGTCAGGAAGAGGCACATCATTAAAGCAGAGCAGAAACTGGCATCGAGGCAGGCGGACACTCACCTATTCTGCTGCAAATAGTCACCAGGAGCTCCCCAACTGTCTTGGAGTCGTCCACCATCACCGTCTTCACGGATCCATCCAGCATCCGGATTTTCTGAGGTCTCTGTTTCTTTTTATATTCCAAAATATCCTAGAGCAAACCCAAAGGAACATTTCCTACTGTGTGTGAAACTAGGTAACGGACTTGGACACCTTCTTTAAAAAATGAATTTTTCCCTAGCACATTCTGATTTCTTCCTTCAAAGTGTTCGTGAGATTTTCGCCACTCATACAGAAACTCTAGGGCTAAATAATTCCTTTCATCAAGAGTTCTTAAAAATCGGATAGTGGAATTGTACCCAAAGAATACATTTATGGCTGGTAATTACTGAAAACTGACCTCTGTAAGGTGAAAGTAGCATATGTCCTCCTGACAGGCTGGGAATTATCTGTTCTAATAAGAATTAGCAGAGGAAAATTCCTACTTGACTTTAAAAAAAAAACAGTAGTGTGCTCCTCCAATTATCTCTTATACAGTTATAAGCAGTGTTTAATATCCATGTCAGGGAGGACATAATTAATGCCCCTATAATTCCTCACAGTCGTGGTGTGTCACAGTAAAACTGGTTTTCACTGTAACGGGCAAGGCCAAATAAGGGTAATAAGTTAGGAGTTATTTTTAAATAGAGACTTCTCTTTTTTTTTTTTTTTTTTACTACACATCTTACAATAGAATTATGGAGGGAAAAATTAATTGGCAACACATACTTTACTCTTGTTTCATGGAATCCTGACCAATCTGATATATGTATTCCATATACCAAAACCCAGTATCTCAAAGTTAAGCTAAACAGAATATTTAACACTTTTTACTCATTATTTCTTTCCACTTCCCTAGCACAGTCATTTTCTGTTGTTACTTCTATGGATCCTTATTAAATGTACATCTAGTAGTAATTTTCTTTTATATAAATAAAACATGAATTAATATTCAATCTCTAACTACCCTTAGGATTACATTTTTATTTTCCCTCTAATTCATCATTACTTTCTATCACGATTCAGCAGGATACTTCCTACATACTTACGGGAAAACACTGATTCTTTTTTCATAACTACTAAGTCCAACAATGGCATGTAGAAACACTTTTAAATACTAACCACAAACTGCTTTAATTACTCTGTGGCATTTCAAGAATTTGGATGGCTGACATTTTCTATCACTACCTGCACAGCCCTTACAAAATATGTTACATCAAGACTATTAGTAAGATGCCCTTGAATCAAAATAAATCGTTGGGTCTCTCCTTTTCTTTCGAGCATGACTATGTTGGCTTCTACAGAAGGCTCCGGGACAAAGTGATGGGGAAAAACGAGGTCAGCAGCGTACCCCATTTCGCAACATGTAGTAATCCAGTGTTCTGCCCGCTTCCAGCCAAATGCCTTTCCTGGGGTCTTCATCGGAGAGAAACAGCCCATAGTCAGAAGCTGGAAGGTGAACAGAAAGACACACAGAAGACAAGGTGATGATGAAGCCATCACTGACATCCAGGTCCTGAGTCTGCTGACTGGGCAAGAACTCGCGCCTTCCCTTTCACTGGGGAAATGTTTCGTTTTGACACCACGAGTAGCCACTGGCTCCAAAGCCGGTGGGGAGGAATAAAGACTGAGCTGAAAAATCTAATACCCTCAGACAAGGTTGATGTTTCTTAAAACCAGTGGGCTGTAGTTGTGTTAGAATTTAGGAAAATTCAGTAACAAGAACAAGCAGTCCAAATTTCTTTCTAACTAAATTTGGCTTTGTTCCTTTTCACTTGCTATAAAAACCAGGCCAGGAGCCCATGAAGAACGACAAGACAGACACGGAGAAAAACAAACACAGAGACTGTCTAAGCCCCAAGCCACTGAAGCACAGAGGGGCCGAGGGAGCTTTTCATTTGGAACAATCCCTCTGTCGTCCAATACAGCATCACGGAAGGGAAGCAGGAGTTCACTGCGAAATGAAGCCTCCGTTCTCCATGTCACCAAAGTATGAAACAGCCCACGTTCTCCATCAAGACCCTCTTATCTGGCCCCGGAGGTACGAAGGGCGGTTGCAGGAGGAAAGCAGAGTCATTTCCTGTCTAAGGACTGGTCTCATCCTTAACGTGACTCAGGGGAACCCCAGGGACCCAGGTGAGGGGCAGAGCTCCTGTGGTTTCACCGAAAAACTGTTTCAGATCTTTAAAGGCCGAGGCTTCCTAGCTATAGAGCCACCTAACCCGAAGGGGGTTGGAGACCCTGGGAGAAAACAGTAACAGACAAGCAAAGACACCACAAATGATTAGACAAGTAGATCTTGAAGTAAGGCTGGGGACGTAAGCAAATTTTATTTCTGGGTAATCCAGAAATAACAGAGTGTTTTGGAATAATGTAAATTATGCTTTACACCAAAAGGTCAGCAGTTTTGTAAGAAACGGATCCTTTAAAGATTTTCCCCACTGTAATTATCCTTGATGTTATGTTTGATTTTATGCTTCCAATCTTTAAGATAAATCTTATTCCACTTTCACACCAAAGGTTTATCAATTTGGGAGTAGTCCCAATTTCTCAAGTGTCAGCCAAATAATCACTAAATAAAGAGAGGAAATGTAGAGAGGAGACAAAGGGAAATGGAAAAATTGTACAAGTGGCTTTTGTTTAAATTCAGATTAATGGGGGCCAGTGGTTTAACTAAATATTAAACAAAACATATAAAAACAAATGCCTTTTTAAAAAAGGTTTGAGATAAAATTTATAAAGCCCCTTCAAAGCATTCAGAATGTAAATCTCGCCCTGGGTCCCAGGGGCAGTTCCGGTCTTCTTTGGACTGCTGGCAATGGAAAGTTTTCACGCATGGGAAACGGCCCAGGACCTACACCACCAGTGGCTGTTACAGCAGCTCCGCTTGTCCTTTCTGGGCAAATGTGTCGAGACGGCTGTATCGAGGAGTGACTTGTAAACTGCACGGCACAGTGCTGACACAGGGGAGGGCCGTGGCGACGGCAGCACTCAAGGGCAGATGCAGTCACTGTCATCCCAAGCCTCACACGGGAAGCAAGCGGTGTCCAGGCTATGGAGATACATTAATGGGAACAGAGAGGCTAGGGGCCACGCTTGTCATTTGGAGCCTCCATTTCTTCCACAACTATGTGAAGAACACACAAACACATTTCAGGAAACCAGTGAATAACCAATGGCTACCTTGACCAGTCTGTGCCTCAGGGACCCGCTCCCGAATGACCCGACACGCGTCGTACACGGCCGTCGACGGCTCAAACTGCATGGTCTTCACCACGTTGCAGTGGCGGACACAGATCTTTAGGGACAGGGCCACCATCTTCGTAGGTGATCTGCAGACTCCCACTTAGAGCGTCTGGGGAACACAAAGAGACAAACCCTGCCAGTCAAGATCATTGTTCGTCTTGAGGAAAAAACACCAGGCTCTGAATCAGCTTTAAAAATCAAACGAGACTATAACAGCAATTAAAGAGAATGCTTTGGCTGCAAATACAAGTTTAAAACCAGATTTTTTGAAAAGTTTAAAATAAGAGCAGCATGCAGTTTGGGGGTTAACATGACCCCCTTATGGCAAGGAGAGTCCCTTGAGAGGAAGGGACACAGAAGCCACCAAGCCTCCTTCTCTGAGGCTGCTCTCTACTTGGGGTTTTCTAAAGGGTCTATTGGGAGTAGGATGTCCCAGGTTCCTCTCCTTCAGGCGAAGGCAGAAAGCGCTGGGCACCCACAGCTGTCTCCTGAACATGCCTCTGGCAGCACCTCAGTGCCCAGGCTCCCTGCCCACCAGCTCCTGGGGACAGAGGAAGAATCACCTACGCCTCCACTTCCCACAGATAAAGTAGGTATGGAGATATCAGCCTGTGTAATTCATGGCAGAACTGAATCCTGAGGGGGCATCAATGCCAGGCGAATGCAAAGCCATCACTAATGAGGCCAGAGCGGCCCGATTTAAACACCCAGTGTGGCAGACAGCTGCCCACTCTTCAGGGCTCTCAAAGGGAAGAAAATGCCAATTCAAGTTGTTATTTCATTCAAACAAACTATGGGATATTTTGTTACTCATCCAGCGCAACAGCTTTGGAAAACAAACAGGGTTAGGATAGGTTTGAATTAATTCATGACTTATTTCCTTTTAAAATTTAAAACAAACAATTTAGTGTGTTTACTTTGAGTTGGTGGCTTCTAGTTTTTCTGACTACCTGCTCTATTCTGCGGCCAGAAGCTTACCCCCTCCCAAGCCAGCCTGTCAATGCACGCCTTGTGCACCAGAGGGAGGCATCTGCTCTGCACCTGAGAACCAACGAAGACGCACCCAGCTACATGTCATCCTGGCAAACGAAATCAACACTTTTTGTCGGTAGCTGCTAAGTCCTGGAGCTGCACTGCATAACACAAAGCCATGGAAATTTGAAGCTCACACTCTTGTCTTTTCTTAGACAATCTTCGGGTAGTACAGCAGTGCCTCGGAGCACCCTTCATGCCTCTTGCCCACCGAAGAACGCAAGTGCTGGGAAGCAGTGAGGTGACCAACCCGTGGAGAGGACAACAGACTGACCGGCAAGACTGCAAAATGGGTGCCTCTCGGGTGTCACTGCTTAGCAGGCTTGACTGATTGTTGGCTTCCTGACAACAGGTGACTAAAATCACTTGGATACAGAGGATATTTTTAAACAGATGCTCTGGCGTCCACAGGCAGGGTATACATGCACTCTGAAGCAGCGATCCAGGCCATGCAGCTATAAAGTCATTCTGACCTCTACTTACATTCTGAATAAATTTTGCCTGTGAAAATGTGAGAATATTTGTTACTTAAGAAATCTTAAGATATACTTCTCAACAAACAATAGCAGTGTTCAGTGGGGAATGTGCCCCAAACTGAATTAATTTTCTACAGCCTGGGCAACGGTTAGGTTGTTGACACAGCAGAGAAGTTCAACATCACCTATGATTTTCCATCTATAGTGTCAAGAATTTTTAAAGCCATATATAAAAGGCTCTATCCAACTCTCTTTGTGCAGGCACATCTAGCCCACCAAATCCCCAAGCGGGGAAAATAAAATTTAAACTGCAGAAATAGACACATTTGCTGTAATGTGGATCACTCAATGGGATAGTTTGTCCCCTGGGGCGGATGACAATGTGGGATTTCATGAACCACTGAGATCTATGAGCATGGCTGGTGGTAAGATTCAGTGGGGAAGGCCACAAACTCGATGTTGTCATGGATGCAATTTATGGGATGCACCACAGAGGACGGGATGATTAATCTCTTTCATTCCCTGAGACTAAGAAGTAGTATAAGTGTCCCCGCATGAGGGCTGCTCCTCCCAGGCTAATAACGAGGCATGCTGAAGAGCAAACGGACGGTCTCTATAGCCGAGCAGGGAGACAGGTTCAATCAAAGGGAAAGACAGCGCAATGACACAAAGCCACAGTACAACAGTACACACAGGTACTCAGTAGGAAGCAGACTCACAGGGGAGCGAGGAGAAAGGGGCGAACGAGGAAGCAGAGAGCAGACAGAAGCAGGAGACTACAAGATGGAGGCTGGGGAACACAGGAGAGAAGCCCAGAGAGCTGGGAAGAAGGGAAAGAGAGAAGCATAAAAAATACTCATACAACAGTGAAGGAAAACCTCGCTCCAAAACAACTATAAAAAAGGAAGAAGGTATTCACCGAGGCGGGGGAAAGCTGCTGGAGGCCCAGGTTTGGGGTGTGCTCAGCGGCACGGTGGAGGAGAGTCTGATACGAAGGAGACGTAACAGGGTGCTCTCGTATGTAAACCCTTGGAACTAGAAAGATCATCCAGGAAGTAAGCAAGAGAGAGAGACCCCAAAACTGAGGCCTGGAAAGACATTCTAAAATCAGAACAAGGAGAAGGAACCAATAAGGATGCCTAGTGGCAGGTGAGGGAAGAGAGCGGAGAGAGGGCAGGGCCAGAGGAAGGTGCCTCACACAGGAGGGAGAGATCGATTGTGCTAAATGCTGATGCAGTTCAGGGACCGTGAGAGCTGGGGCACAGCAACTGCATCTGGCAGCCTGGCCATGTCTGGCAGCTGAGATAAGAGCAGCTTTGTGGAGGGGTGAGGCCAGAGGGGCAGGTTCAGGAGAGAGGTGAGGAGAGGGGCGGGTCCAGCAGGTACGGACTCGACTCCTGAGGAGGTGCTAGAAGGGGTGGAGGAAGGCTTTTATTCAGAAGTACGCATCACAGGGTTGCTGCCAACGCCATATCTACACATTATCTGCATAGACATGGTTTCCCCCAACTGTGGTCCTAGGGGCAGTCCCAGGACAGCTAGTGCCTTTCCTGGAGGCAGGTGCCTCAGCACACCTGATCTCTATTCTGGGTCCTGTGCATGCTGCTGGCTGCCTGGTCTGTGCGAGTGCAGAGGAGCAGGCAAGTCTTAGTTCGAGGAGAGGGCGCTGGACTAGGAATCCATGGTTCAGGTACAATGCCAGGCCTGTGAAGCCTTGGAACTCTGGGCCCCATGACCTTTCTTCTTTCCGCTCATCAGAGAGCATGAAACCACAGGCTCCCATGCAAGGAACTGCCCAGAAGACACTCAGTGTTTGGCCAACTATTCCTATGGGCTCCCTCTGTCTCCACATCTTAACATCTCGCCAGGGAGGCCACGGAATCGAGGTCACTATCCTTAGTTCAGAGCAGGCGCTCAACAGGACCAGGTGCACCAAACTTCACTGCGAGGCTCATGTCCTCGGCCGGTGTGCCATCTCGAGAACAAGTGCTGCAAACACCATCAGTGTCACTGCACGGGACATTTTACACAAAAACACCGGAAGCTGTGTCGGTCACTCTGAAAGAGCGCTGCCGTGGCCGAAGACTACAGGACCCCAATTTCTTCATCTTTTTCTTAGCTCTCCATTTTATTATGGCTAAATGTTCCCACGCATGAAGCAAAAAACAAGACCAGCAGCTTCCTTCATGGAAATGTGAGAAAACTGCAAATTATGTACACAAAGAATGATTTATAAGCTATACAAGCATATATACAAAGTATTATTATTATTATTATTATTATTATTATTATTATTATTACTATTTAAGAGGATCACTCAAAGTGCACGGTGATTTACTCGTCACCCCACCGGGAACATGGCCCCGAGCCATGTCTAGCACCACTCATGATAGAGGGAGATACCTGCAAAACAGAGACTTACTGGAATTAAGTGTCCTGACTTACACCGAAAAGAAAGGATTAAAACATATAGTAACCCAGAAATGTCAACTAAAGGTGAGTATGTCTTTTCAACACCCGGGAGAAGTTTCACTGTGCGTCCACCACAGCCTTAGCAAACCGCGCGGCTCAGACAACACATCGCGATGAGGCCTGACGCCCCCTCTCCATCACGATAAGTTCAGGACAGCACAGCACTGGTACGGGAACCGGCCCTCGCTCCACTCTCCTGCATCCTCACCCCTCTGCTAACCCCTGGCTCTGTGGGCCTGGAGCCCGAGAGAGCTGGCCAGCGCTCCTTTTCGGGCTTGCCTGCAAGAAGGCTCCCAGTCCACGTGTGTGCGGCTTCTTGTAGCATGGTTCCAGTCTAATCCTGCCTCTCTTTTACGATCCTGTCCTTGCTATTTTGTTCTTTTACCCCGATTTGAATGTATGCTATCATGCTGGACCTTAAGTACTTTTTGTCTGTTTGTCTTTTTGCTAAAAGACAAAATGTAAATTCTTAAAAGATGCATTACTTTTCATAATCTCTTCTCACCTGGACACGTTTGCCCCGACTGTACGTGTGAAGGCTGCCTGGACCCACAGGAACCCTTCTGTGCCATCCTTTGTGAAGATGAGCCAACGGAACCGGTGGTGAAACGCAGACATTCTCATGTTAAAGTCAACACTTTCCAGTCCCAGGGAGCCATAAACCACCCAGCAGGATGGCAGCAGCATCAGCTGCCCAGCCTCACCCAGTCCACCCTGGGACAAACAAGCCCGCTCAGCCAAGGCCTCCTCCTGTCCGACAGAAATGCCCACTCGTGGTCAAGGCAAGCCACCACCCTTGGATCTCTGCCCTGATAAGTGAGGGCCATGAGGTGCTCCAACCCCACCCCTGCCTTACCAATTGCCACACTGTGCTGGTTACTTAATTGCAATCTGCCTCAGTCTCCTCCTCTATAAAATGGGAGACAATAATGGATCTACCTGTAAGCTTGTCAGAGAATTAAAGAAGTTAATATGTGTCAAAGGCACAAAGAAAGTACAGGTCAGGGTTTGTCGTTGTTACTATGAGTCACGGGGAAGGGAGAGACACTGGGAACAGCATGCCGCATTCAGCTACCACCTGAGCTGCAAACTTCATTTTACTGTTAATTTTGCACCTGTTAATACTAGTTGTCAAAGGCATTAGGTGGCGAACACTGGGAGGATCCCTGTCTAGATGGAGCTCACCTTGTAGTAACGCTGTTCATTATACAGTTCCCGAGTTCATCCTTGCTCGAGTCGTGCGATGGACTTTCTCTAGATGCAGAACTCTTTAGGAGGGGCTGTGAGGCTGTTTGTGGAGCAGGTGACTCCTAACACGCAGGCTGTTCTCTCAGAGGCCAGTTGGATTCCCTCAGCCCAAGTGCACAGAAGAAAGAAATCACACCCTACAGGGCAGGGCTGGCATCACAGGAAGCCCCTGCTCAAGGGCGGTTTATGGGAGGTGCCATTGGCTCTAAATGCTCCCCTGCAGAACAGAGGTGTGCCCTGGCCTAGCAGGCCCACTGGGCCAGGCCACCATGCCTCAGTGGGACCCTTCATCTGCAACAGAATAGGGCTGTCTGCCATCCCCATCCTCTCCCTCCAGCCACTGACTCTCTTCTGATCTACTAGAAAACCGCTGCATCAAATTACGATGGCCGTACCTGCCCCCTTCCTTACATCTGCTCGCCTCTCAGCAGAAATACAGCCCTGTTTGATAACAGCATGCATCACATAACCAAATGTCAGAATAAAACGTGGGCCTATATAAAAGCTATCATTTATCTATGTTTATATCTCAGTCTCTTGTGAATAATTCTGCTCTCTCAAAAAAAAAAAAACAAAAAAAAAAAAACAGTCCTAAAAAGAGCTTCCCCTTCTCTCCATCCCTTACCTGCTCTTCTGCAAGGGAAGAAGAATAGCTCATTGACAAGTAAGAATGTATAGTCACTGGGTCATACCTACCCAACTACCCACAGGGGCCTCCAAAGCAAAAGCCAGCATCTCATGCGCTCCCGTGCTGCCTTCCTGGGCTGTCTGGGTTCAGGCCCTTTCAGGTAACACTCAGACTCCATGTCCTGAGCCCACCAGGCACACACAGGACCTGTCTATCACCATCTAAGAAGGTAAGTCAGGTCAAACATTCACTGAGAGTCCAGTGTCTTCGATTCAAGGACAGGCCGAGAGAAGAGAAGGCGCCGTGTGTTATTTTGGTCTCATCTCCAGTCTAGCTTCATCAGGGCGCCAAAGGCCTTCCTTAATATTCTTGCCTCCTCAACAGGCCCCACACACCACTTCCCAACTACTGAGAGCCCCAAGGGCAGAGTCCGAGTGGAGAGACTCCCCTAGTCTCCCATGTTCCCAGCGTGTTAGCTCCAGCTAACAAGTGGCTCAGGGAAAACACTGAGTGAACACAGCTGATGTGACTTTTCCACGAGGCTGGTAGCTCACTTACACGAAGACCAGGATGGTCACGCTCCCTTTGCACCCGGGATGGGGAGACCAGAGAACCACACAGAACATTCACGTAAGAACCTCTCTTTAGTTCTCCCTGGCGGAGGCATCAGAGGCCAAGACAATTGATTGACTTTGAATACTTAACGAGAAATAAGTCATTAAAAGGCCAGGTGGTAAAGGGCCATAGGAGAAATGATTAACCATCCACACGTGTGCAGTTTGTGGCAGGCCAGGCAAGTCAATAAAAATTCCTACCAAGTGGTCGGTTCATAGGGCTGCTTTGCAAACTGAGAACAAGCCCCATAATCCACAGGGCTACCGTGGCGGTATACCAGGGCAACACGGTACCGGGAATGCATGTGCCATGAGAAGTCCCTGTCCCCCACGGTCCTCCGAGCGCAAGGACTCTGTCATTACAGCCACCTTTGGGTCTCGGGGCCCTAGCACAGTGCCCTGCACACGGCTGATGCTTAGTAAATGTTTGTGGAATTAACGTGCACTCCATGGAAAGATTTAAGCAGATTTCTAAATATTAGTCATTAGGAATCATTCACACTAACATCCTAACGGAAGGGCGAAGAGAGGGCAAACACCCAGCATACCCAACTATTTTTACTCATCAAAAATCTGTTCCATGGACCACAGAAGCCTAACCTCATGGCTTACAAGATGAAGGTTTTCAGTTCGGCAAATCAGAAACTCAAAAAAGAACCAGCGGCCACCTCAGTCAGGAGTACCCGGAAGCTCCCCGAGGGCAGGGACCCTGTGTATTGCTTACCACAGTACCTGCCACAGAGAAGGACTTAATATGTACTTGTTTAACATATGGGTGGAGGGCAAGTCAGCCTTTCTACCTCCACTAAGAGAACCAACAAGCATGCTTACAACACGGGATACGGAATGATGGGAAAAGGCCTCTGACACTGTTTTCCCTTTTCAGGTGAAGAAACTATGACACCACTTTGAGATCAAGAGACGTTCTCAGGGTGACACTGCTGGAACACCACAACAGACCACCCACTTCGCCAGAATGGACAGAGTCGGCTATGCTCATGGTAAGGTTGAAGCCCTCCAAGGTTCCTTGAAACTGACTCACCTGCCCCCCGCTGGCCCCTGGCGCTGTCACCCAGAATTCCGTCAGTAAGTACACTGCTGCTCATGAAGATTTGCCCCAGTTAAACCTCAGCGTAAGAGCAGACATTTACATTTATCAGCTGTCATTATCTTAACATGTTATGTTTCAGAACCTGTCAGACAAATTAGCTGAGAGCTGCCCTTTATTAAAGATGATCCCTAATTACCAGGCAATTCTGCGGAAAGAGGGTGGTTTACTGCTGACCAATCCAGAACTCTGGCACTGCTGAGGATGGGCAGCGAGCAGAGATGAGTGGAACAAGACCTGCTAAAAGGAAGGGAAGCAGACACCTATGTGTTCATAGCTACACTTTTGCTTGGAGATGATGTTTAATGCATACGGCATTTTGAAATGTATGGGCAATCAGGGTCAAACTGCACAGCCCAAGGGTCAGCACCCCCCACCCACCCACTTACGCTGTAAAAACTTTCCATTTTAACAAAACTGATCTATCTTCAATCCCTTCAATAACTGCCTCTGTTTACCCTGTGTGGCCTGTGTCTGTGTGAAAGGCACCACCCCACTTTCTTCTCCAGTTCTTCCCGGTTACTCCCTCTTCTAGCTCCACAACAAGCTTTGCTTCTATAAACGAGTCTTTCCAACCAGCCCAGCCGGCAGGATCCCTCCCCTCGCCTAAGCTCCCTGAACACTCACATCTGCAACCCTGGTCCAGCACCAGCCCTCCCAGGCTGGGTCTCAGTGGAAGAAACAGGAGCTGCTACACCTAATGTTCATTTGGTGCTGAAGAGTTCATGGCACTTCCATACATGTCTTTTCTCTCGATGTGCTCAACAGGTTGCAAAGTCAAACCGATTTTATTTTTCATGCCCACTTCACAGACAAAAACAGAGGATTGGGGAGGGTAGGTAAATTCTGGCCCGTGTGTGGAAGATTCTCTGTCAGCCCACTCAGAGGGCCCAGCTGGCTCCCCAGCCACCTCACTGCTCGCCCACAGCTGCTGAAGCAGCTGAACAAGCCTCCATACATCTCAGCCCTCTTGGAGTCTCCCTCCCAGTCCTGCTATTTTCTTCCTTGTACAGTTAAAAAAGGAAGAGGACTCCAAACTGAACTCTGATTTTGAATTCTTTTATACCCTAACTCATTCAAATGATTTAAGGCTGTTGCAAAAACAGATATGATAGAAAAATAAAAGGTCAGGTCCAAGAAAAAAAAAGAGGAAAAATAAAAGTGAAGGTCAAGACCAGGAGAATTGTGAATTATTTACCATTCGTTTGGATAACTGGGAATAAACTCATCTCATTATTTTCATTATTTGTTGTTGTTGTTTTTTTTTTCCCTGACCTTTGGTGACAGCCCATAAAACCCCAGGAAAGCAGATTCTCTAGGCTACTGCGGATGCTAATAAACACTAGCTTGGTCACTAAGGCACACCCCACTGGGATGGGTACTAGCTTTTACTTGGGAGACACAGAAAGCTTTGTTCTGCAATGATCTGGAAATAAATATTCAGTGTGTTCCAGACTGGACTTGGAAGAATGTGTGAAAAGGACTTCACGCAAGTTCCTTCTCAGGCCACCTTCTTCATGCTTGTGCTTAATTTAATGTTAAAATAACAGTGTGGACTTGGATTGTGAAGTGACAACACAGACTACTATGTTTGGTTTCACTTCAGAAATGGAGGAAATCTCCCACTTCCCAGCTCCATTCTCTTTCACTGAAAGGGGCTTCACCACTGACCGCTGACCGCTGACCAGAGGAAAAAATGGCTACAAACCCACAGCATCACACATCAGTCAAAAAGGGAATAACGCATGTTTAGGCAATGATGAACTCTGAAGAAATAGAGAATATTAAAAACACATGCCTGCCACTTCCCTATGTTAATCCATTGGCCATAAATCAGAGGGCCATTTTTGTTACAGCCCAGACCTAAAAATCTGGCACTTAAGTAGAGAAGTGAAACAAACCAAGGAACTTAACCAAATTTACATTTCTGGAGATTCGGAGTCCATCAGCATATTATCATAGTAGCAATCAAGCATTCAGGCGTGAGATTAGATTTTCCAAAGGACCCTCATTTTCTCATTTCAAGATCACACTCCTTTTATATCTAAAAATTGCAGGGTTTCAGTTAAACTAAACCTAGCCTGTGGTATCCCCAATCTCAGACATAGAAGTCATCAAGTCCAGCTCTCTGCAGGATATGTAAATCTTTGCAATAACTTTCCCATTCCCCTGAATGTAGGAAGTAATAGTACATAATATATATTTTCTAAAATTTCTTAAATAACAATAGCAGCAAATATGTGTAAACAATTATGTGCCTGACATTGGTTCAAGTCTCTTTTGCAGGTGAAGTCATAACCCCATGCTAAGGGGTTTAGCCTTTATGCAGGCGAGGCAACCGGGACACTATGGCTATGTGGCTTGACAGAGGTCACTGTGCTGGGGACTCTGCCTCCTACTGTGTGCTGTTTAAAACAGGAAGAAACGTGAAAATATACAGTACTCATGGTAGGCTAGCGGTAAAATGGGTGAAAAATGTATTGTTGATGTTTTTTTTTTTTAAAAGATTTTATTTTTATTTTATTTTTAGAGAGAGGGGAAGGGAGGGAGAAAGAGAGGGAGAGAAACAGCAATGTATGGTTGCCTCTCACATGGCCCTCATGGGGACCTGGCCCGCAACCCAGGCATGTGCCCTGACTGGGAATCGAACTGGGACCGCTCGGTTCCCAGCCCGTGCTCAATCCACTGAGCTACACCAGCCAGGGCTTGTTGATGGTTTTTTTAAATTAACAATTGAACTTTCACGTGTTCAATTGGCATGATTACATGCCATTTACTCATCTAAGCACTGTACTTAATGACTCAGTGAGAGAGGCGCCATTCAGCCAGGATCCTCAGGCTCAAGAGGTTATGTCTCCTAGGTAACAGGCTCACACAGGAGGAAGGGGAGGTTGAAACCCAGGTCTGTCAGAATCCAGACTTCCATGCCTGGCCACACCCCGCTCGAAGATAAGCTCTGTGAACGCTTCACACATCTCCTACCAGTGTTCATGCAAAATTTTATGTAGTTGAGATGACATGCTGGATATAATTCTGTATCCTGATTTGCTCCTCTATTCTGATTACACAATTATCATTTCCCACAGTATTGCAAACTTGTTAGAAACGTTTTTAATAAATAAATAATATTGCAATGCAAGGCGGCATAATTTATTAGCTGAATCTTTGTTTTTGTGTTTATCAACTACTTATAAGTTTCCATCATTATAAATAAGGCTGCAACAGAATTTTTCTATTTAAAAACTCGGTTTTTTTATTTTTATTTTTATTACTTGATGTTCAATTATGGTTGTCTGCATTTTCTCCCCTCCCCTCCTCGCCACCCCATCCAAACCCACCTCCCTCCCTTGCTTCCACCCTCTCCCTTGGTTCTGTCCATATGCCCTTTATAGTAGTTCCTGAAAACCCTTCTCCCCACAGTTCCCTCCCCCCTCCCCTCTGGCTATTGTTAGATTGTTCTTAATTTCAATGTCTCTAGTTATATTTCATTTGCATTTTTCTTTTGTTGATTAGGTTCCCGTTAAAGGTGAG